>JANIHY010000002.1:38409807-38440570 GCA_027479065.1 Erythroxylum brevipes
TGGTACCAACGTATTCCGAGCTTCAGCTCGATGATCAGGGCTATGCCCAACGTATATGAGAGCTTTAAGCTCAACGCTCAGGACCTCAGGTCCAACATATTTAGAGCCTCAGGCTTAATGTATCATGGCATATCACGCCCAATGTTTTCAGAGCCATTGGCTCAACGCAATGTGCCCATCACTGGGACAATTAAGGCGCACGGTCACAACAACGATAAGTAAATGGAAGTGTCACATGCACATTGCATATGTATATGATTGACTGTGAAATGTGTTAAATGAAATTGCATGTGATGTTTCTGTAATTGCTATTATGTGGTTATGTGGTTGTTCTTGTTGCATGATGTTGAAGAGGTTAAATTCTCTTATTATTTGTATTTTTGCTCGTGCACTCTAATTAAATCTATATCTTTTAATCAACTTAAATTAGAATTGTGATTAATACAAATAGTGAAATATTTGTTTTAAATGATTATTGGTAGCTAAATATATATAAAAAAAACACAAACATCTAAAGTAAAATTAGTAGATCATGATTATTTCGTGTAGTCCCCAATTAATAAAAATCATATTTAATTTGATAATTGATAAAAAATACGTTTATATCTAAATCTTATTTTTCTACCGTAATTTACTTACATAATGATCCTAAACTTTATACTTAGATTTGAATGTTTTTTCCTTAAATGTAATATATTATATTTATGATAACAGTACTACATTAATATGCTATTGGTAAAGTTTATGTGTTGGGACTTTTTAGAGCCTTACAAGCTATAGACAATTAGAAACCTTAAATTTAAGGTTGGAAACCATAAATGAAAACAAGCAAATAAATTAAGGGGATAAAGCGTTACCTTTGAAAAGGTTGGTGCCCAGGTATAGCCACCTTAATTTCGTGAAATTTCCAATTTCAATCGGTATGTTTCCTGTGAATAAATTGGTATCTAATGCCATAACTTGGAGTTCTTTACACTGGAGCAAGCCGGACGGGAATTCCCCGGACAACTGGTTCTGGCTAAGATCAAGATGCTGTAGCTTGGACCGATGCGTGCAAATACTTTCAACGATACCACTTAAGTTGTTGAGTGCGACGTAAATGAGTTGCAGAGAAGTCATGTTGAAAATCACACGAGGAATAGATCCATGAAGCAGGTTAGAGCCCATTGCTAATTTGTTCAAGTTTGAAAGATTTCCAATCTGCTCAGGAATAGTTCCCTGCAGGAGATTCTGACTTAGGGACAGGACCTCCAATGATGTGATGTTGTATAAGGACGGTGGAATGGTACCCGTGAGTCGATTCCCTGCAAAGTTTATGTACTTCAAACGTCGTAAATGGAACAGTTCATCGGGGAGTTCTCCATAGAAGCTGTTGTAGCTGAGGTTGATATGTACTAAAAAAGAGAGGTTTCCAAGTTGAGGAGGGATTGTTCCCTTGAGTTGCATGTTGGAAAGATCCAAGGCAGCGACTCGAGGGTGGTGAGTACTGCATACGACTCCAACCCAGTTGCAGATTGGAGTAGCAACGGACCAATTACTTGTTATGGTAGCGGTGGGATCGGAAATAATGTGAGTTTTGAACGCCAAAAGTGCAAATTCATCAGTGAAGCTGCTGTTGAGAACTGCATCGGAGAGACATATGCTTCTTATGATGATCAGGAACACAAATGCCACAGAAGATCGCGGAGCATCCATTAGTTTTTAGGAAGTAGAAAACATCGGCAAAAAGGCAAGATATTTGAGCCAAGTAGTGGTACTGATATTATTAATGAACATGAATGTGAATGCAAAGAAATTAGTGCTGGAAAATTGATGAGCACTTCGTAGAGATCAAGCATGCTTAGTGGAGTCAAGTCTAGTCGATGTTTTGTGGTGAAAGTTGACCTTAAATCCAAGTCAATTTTACTAATGTGATTCTTTTCGTTCTACTTCTCCCCAATTTTCATGGGTTATTGAGCTGAGTAGTGGAAAAGGATTAAGTTTATTTGGTGTTACCAAAATCTTAAAATCCAATTCAATTAAGTTCTAATCAAATAACTTTTATGTTCAATTAGTAAAATAAGAATGTATGCATTAGGGTGAAATTTGTATTTAAGCAAGTTATTTGTGATAAAAATAAAAAATGATTTATTAAAAACTAAATAAAATTACATGTCGGTAAAATTAACGAGTTTCTTTAACCCTATTAATGTTCTTAAAATTATATTATTTAATGTTAAAAATGAAAATTATAACATTTTTTTTATAGAAATATGCAAATCTCTGTTTTGTGCCGATGAAGTTTCAGTAATTCATGATAAAGTTAAACTCTGAACGCGTTAGAATCTGCAGCGTTTTGAAAAGTACCAAACTAGAAATTCTATGGGCTGTTTACATCATCCTGGAAGTGGGGTGGAGACTGGAGAGTGGAGACTTTTGGTCGGGCAGCAGAGCTAGGTGGGCACGCGGTTTTAACTGTTAACGTCCACTCAACGTGACGCTTTTTCCTTCAATGCAATCAGCAATATTAAGAATGGTAATATGGGCCGATTGGTATCAAGTTAATGTTTAAATTTTGAGTTAATTTAAAGATTTTAATCAGTTTAAATAAATTAAAAATAAAATTATTCAAAAATACTCCTTCTTATATAAAATAAAAGTCGTTTTAGAGGAATTTTAATTATTCAAAATAAGAGTTGTTTATGACTTTTCATGCATGTTTATATTTTTTTTCCAAAATTATCCTTTAATTTCTCTCACATCTTAATTACACATATTATATTTTTAAAACAGTTTAATATACAATTTTTCTCACATGAGTAGTACCATTAATAAGCGTATATCAAACCTTTCATTAGCTTTCTTAATAAGTGTGCAATCCTCTAAAACGACTTTTATTTTGGATAGAAGGGAGTAATTATTTTTGTTCAAACACTGATCGAATTTTCTAATTTACTTTCTGATTTTAAAACATTGTTTATAAGTACATTTTATACAAAATAAGAAGTATTTTGTTTAATTTTAAAAAATTTACAAATTATAACCATGCCATTTTTTAAAAATTTAATTAAAACAATATTATTTTAAGAAGATTCAAAAATCGTCAAAATTAAATTTTATTTTAAAAATTAAATCGAAACAATATTATTTAGTAGGGAGAATTCAACACTTTTGCATCGATTTTCAAATCAACTTCTTAAATTTAAGATCAGTCCAAAACTCGATGAATTCGATTTGATTTGTTGACTTTAGACCACACGAAAAAGTCGAAATTACCAAACCTAATTGAAAGTGTGAATTGATTGGTGGTTAAATGGACCTAAATTCCAGCTTCTTGAAGATTAACCCATACAAGGTTTGGAACTGTAGTCTTAAATGAAGTGGGTAAGATCATGGGCGTCAAATCTTCTGGTCTATTTTTTGTGGACCAACTCTGTCATTCTATCTGATCCATCTATTTACGTGAGATCCATATAAATAGATGGGTCAGATAGAGTGGCACAGAATTGGTCCACAAAAAATGGACTAGAGGACCTGATCTAACGAACATGTCTCATTAACCCCATCTTTTGGGGTTGATTCATCAAATCAGTGCGCAGAAGATAACTACTGTTTGGGGGTTATACCCGGCGTGTTTGCGGGTTATACCGCGGCATCCAACCTTAATCAGTATTGTCCTCTTTGGCCTTTTAATGTTGGACCCCACACCCCACCCGTAGGTCTTTGGGGGTTATACCCCGGCGTGTGTTTGCGGGTTATACCATGGCATCCAACCTTAATCAATATTGTCCTTTTTGGGAATCGAACTCGCGCCCCCTCAAGATTTTGTTGTTTTTAAGAACACTCCTCTTACCATTGAGCCAATTGGAACCCCTCTCCGGTGGATAATTAACACCATAGAATTCATTTAGACCATCAACTTCCAAAGATAATAAAAAATTCACAAAGTTTCATCTAAAGGGGACAATTTCAGTTTTGACTTCAAGAACCCTCTCCATGACACATTTCATTTATCTAAAACATGTTTCATGCATATTCAAGCATGGAGAACAACATATCTTAACACCAAACTCAAAATCATAATGTAGAAAGAGATGAGACAAAATTTACTAAAACCTTCCTTTGATAATTTCTTCCAATCCTTTGATATTTTCTCAAATTTGATGATAGATTTGAATTCCTTGACCCCAAATTAGATTAGAACACCTTGATTGAGGTTGAAGAATCAAAAACTTGGTGGAAAATAGGTGATGGCCGAAACTTGCTTCTTTCTCTCCTCTCTTCTCCTTTCTTCTCCTCTCTTTTTATTAAAACAAAGTGTTTAACTCTTAAATGGTGGGGTGCATGGCCATACATAAGAAAAGTCTAGAATTTTGACACTTTTTTCACCATTTTACCCTTAGGTTATGTGAAATTACCATTATACCCTCAAAACTTTTCCTAAATTTGCAATTTAGCCCAAAATTTGAGAATCATCAAAACTTTTATTATCATTTTAATCCTCAGACTTTTGAAAATTATAATTAAGCCTCTTAAATTTATAAAATTACAAATTGGTTCTCTAAGAATTGAAAAATTACAATTAAGTCTTTTAACTTTTAACAATTTTGCAAATAAGCCCTTATGTATATCAACTTTTCTAATTAAGTTTTCTAAGTGTCCAATAAGTCTATAAATCATGTTTAATCACCTCTAAGGCATTAGAACATATTTAATTCGACCACCATGGTTATATCCATCAAATGGACTCGGTTTTACACACTTAAAAGCTTATATGTCGGAAATCTTCATGATTTTGCATACCAATGAACTCTAAATTTATGTAAGGGCATATAACATTATAAATCATTAACATATATACCTAAAGGACTTAAATACATCTTTGAACTGATATACAACTATATATATATCTATATACCATAATATCTCCAAATACATAACAACACAAAATGGCTCAGAAAGTCTGGCATTATATTATGACATTAAACTACAATCAACTAATTGACCGGAGTATATACACCAACAGCTTCAATAGTTAACTTATTTGTCTTTGGTGTAAAATGAATTTGATAGAATAAAATGTGTCCTTTAATAAACTAGAAGGGGAAATTTTTAGCGTAGGTCATTTTACTACTTTCTCTTTTCCAAATAACATTGGTTTCTATGTATTAATGATAATTTTTGCTTATTCATCCCAGTTCAAAGTCAACGAACACGACCCAAGTTAATCAAGTTTTAGCTAAATTTAAATTCTTTGTTTACGATTCGAGTTTGGTTCGGCCAAAAATCCAATTATGTTAATTTTGCTTTGATGTAAAATGAGACCTTGTATTAATCAAAGGTAGGATAATGATCCCAAACCATAAACGGAGCATACAAATGAGAATGTCGAGCTAACTCATTAGCTTCGACATGACAATGTCGGCGAATCCAGCATACTGAAACAGCAGTGTTACGCTTGAGAATACCTAAACAATCATTAATAATTTTACCAAAATCATATAAGTCTTCCATAGATGATTGAATAGAGGTATAGACTTCCTGAGCATCCGTGGCAATAGAACACTGTTCAGGCAGATGCAGGTCGACCTAAGAGAGAAGAGATCGACAAGCGAGAGCTTCAACTATCTTAGGTTCAAACACACCAGAATACGTATCTGAGAGAGCAAACTCGATAGTACCTGCATTGTTTTTAACTACAGCTCCATAACCACTGCAGTGCATGTGGGGGAAAATGACTGCGTCGATGAAACATATCCATTGCAATGAAGTGCCTGCATCTGAATCACCAATTATAGTACCATCCAACTGAGCAGAGTTGCCAGGGATGCTGGAGCCAGCAGGAGTCGAAACAAAGAGGCTTCGTGCGGCTATCCAGGCCTGAAGAAACGAGGTTGCCTTCCCTAGGACTTGCGAGCAAGGCGTGAGCTTAACGTCCTGGACATATTTGTTTCTGCTACACCATATCTGCTATAAGACCATGCAAGCATTTTGCATTATATCAACAGGGACAGCCTTGGAGGCATTGCAGACACACGTGAAGATAATCGACCTAAAAAAATGAAAATTCAAACCAAATGTAGTCCAAATCTCTCTTACGACATAGCAGCCCACAAACACATGGAAGTAGTCTTCATTACTGCCACAGTGGCCACAACTTGAGTCAATGTCTATTCCTCATCGAAAGATCCACTCTTTGGTAGAAAGAATATCCCTTAAAAGTCTCCACATGAAAGCTTTAGCTTTTGGAGGGATTTTTAAGTTCCACAAAAACTTCCATATATCTTCACGCTCATCATAAGGACCCTTCTTTAACATAAGGACTTATTAATAACCGGATTTGTCAGTATAAGTACCCCACTTGTCAAAATGCCACAGCCATTTATCTGGTCTGCTCCTCAAACCTAAAGGATTGTCAAAATATAATGCACATCCTCCTCATAGCACACCTTTTGAAGCTTCGCCACATCCCAACATCTATCCTCCCATTTAAGAAAAGCGTGGACCATCAGAACACAATCCCTAGCCCCTGTTCCTGCAAGCAATCGAAAATTCAAGTTCCTAGGTATCCAAGGATCCAACCAGAAGTTGGTTGATTCCCCATCTCCAATTCGAATTCTAGCACCTACCTGAAGCAATTCCTTAGCTTGCAAAATACCTCTCCATGTGAAACTTAGGTTAGAAAATCTAGAATTCATCTAGTTTCCTCTAGGAAAATATTTAGCTTTGAACACTAAAAAAAAGAGAGTGTTGGATCCTGTAAGCAGTCGCCAACCTTGCTTTGCAAGAATTGCTAAATTAAAGCACCTTAAATCCTTAAAGCCCATACCACCATTAGCTTTACTATCACACATGCAGTCCCATGACAACCAGCGAATACTTTTCCCCCTTCCTTTTTCATACCCTACTAAAAGGAGTTCATGATTTTTTGCATTTCCTCACAAATAGATTTGGGAAGTATGAACACACTCATACAATAAGAAGGAATGACCTGAGCAACAAATTTTAAAAGTACCTCCTTGCCAGCTCGGGATAAAAATATGTTATTCCATGTATTCACCCTATGCCATAGTTTATCGCAGAGATAAGTGAAAATATGTTTCTTGCTTATCTCACTAAAAGATGGCAGCCCCAAATATTTCCTTCGATCTAACTGGGTGTAAACCCCTTGTATATCATATAATTTCCGCTTCTCATCAAGCCTAACAATTGGGCTAAAAAGAATGCTCGATTTTTGGTAATTGATAGATTAACCTGAAACTACTACATATGTCATCAAAATGCTCTTAATAGCTCCACATTCGGTCTTAGAGGCATTAAAGAAGAGTAGCGAATTATCGGCAAAAAATAAGTGAGAGATGCGTGGCCCGCTAGGATTAGCCCGACACCCATAAATGAATCCCCTCTGCTATGCTTGACTAAGGAGGCAAGAAAGACCTTCTGCACAGATAATAAAGAGATAAGGAGAAATAGGGTCCCCTTGACAGATATCTCTACTTGGAAAGATAGGGTCAATCTCACACCTATTTAACAAAATCAAATATTTTACATCCCTCACACAAAGCATCATCAATTTAATCCACCGCTCATCAAAACCCAAGGAAATCAACGTTGTTTCAAGGAAAATCCAATCAACTCTATCATCTACCTTAAAGATGTGAATCTTCAACACGGTACTTCCCGAGATCCTTTTGTTAGTTTTCATCCCATGAATTAATTCAAAAGCAACTAAGAGTAAGACATTATTGTTTTTAATTTTTTAATTTTAAAAATAAGTTAATCTAATTTAGTTCGAAGAAAATCAATCTTTAACTCACCCAAACCCAAGTTTATTTCTGTGCAACAAACCAATTCTACCGGTCGCTGCACTCAAAGCCAATTCTTCCTGGATTAGACATTTGTAGAAGTTGGACTTGCTTTGGAGTATTCGTGCAGCCTGGCAACATCGTGCTAGATGAAAAAATGGCTGCTCTAGGTTACTAAGACGCAAGGCAATCCACTATTGGCTATATGGATTATCCCTTTGCTTATTGGTTTCTTACTACGTTGGTGAAAAAATGGGCTTTGACTTTTTGTGATCACATGTGAATTTGCGTGACAATTGGCTTGATGGAAAGATTGACCAACAGATGAAATCATTAAAAAGAATTTAGGCAGTCATTTTTATAAGTCCATGGCAATTTTAGGTTGCCATTGAATGTGACAACGCTCCTTAATTAAGCTTTACCGTTTCAAGGCTCCGATGTTGAAGGTAACGTGACAAGATGAGGCATTCCAGTATTGGAGAGGTGACAAGATTTGACCAAAAATCCTGGAGAACCTACGGGTTTAAGTATTGGCCTTGACTTCGGTTAATTTCAAGGAAGAATTTTGGCAAGGATGGTGAGGGCTGCTTTGGGTCTGGGTCTCAGTTTGGGGGCAGTTCTGCTGTGGCTCTACTTCAAGAGGCTTTATATCTGGATCCCACT
Source organism: Erythroxylum brevipes (assembly GCA_027479065.1). Taxonomy (NCBI): domain Eukaryota; kingdom Viridiplantae; phylum Streptophyta; class Magnoliopsida; order Malpighiales; family Erythroxylaceae; genus Erythroxylum; species Erythroxylum brevipes. The sequence continues at coordinate 38,418,255 of JANIHY010000002.1, forward strand.
CGCCCATTTACTCACCAAGGTCTCCCTACCTAGTCCCTACACCTTTTTCTTTTTGTTCTGGTTTCGTTTTCCGCCATTGTTTTCTACTTTGGTTCTTAGGAGTTGGGACCAAGTAGTCCTGCACACACAACAGATGTACTTGATTGCAACTGCCACTCCTACCCGTTACCTTTGTGTGTGTGTTAATGAACTGTTACAGAAACTGAAAGAGTAGGAACAGGATACCTAAAACCTTTGTTGGGGTGGGTCCCTGATCTTTAGTAACTACATAGTATTAAATGGGACGGGACAGGACGGACCGTCTCCTCTTCGGTGGGCTTTGGTTCTGAGAGATGTAAAATCTCCTTGTCCCTGTGAACACACCATACAAAAAGGTGTAAGCAAATTTGGTTGGATTATACCCTTTACCGATTCTGTTGAATCCAAGCCCACTTGGGTACCCATAAATAACAAGAGTTGTTAAAAGTTGGTTGAAAGGGCCCGCCAAAATCAGAGGAATCAAAATTCTTGTATGAAAACTTCTGTCTCTTCCACTACTCCTTTCTTTTACTTCCATGCTATTTACATGTGCACGAAGAAATCAATGTCAATGTTAAGTCCTTGAAAAAATGCATGCTTCTGTTGTTGCTCTGCGTTTGGTAGCAAGTTGCTGTTGCAGAAATCAGACTTAGTTTTGAAGGTTAGTTTCTGAAGTGGTGAGTTTTCAAATAATGTCTTGCATTCCACTCAAACTTCGACGTTTACATATATCACCCCCCTCAAACCTACTTCTTGGCTTCACTTTGAATTCAGGACCAAATGTTAGTAATTTTTAGTTCTTGTTTTCTGGTGTGCCACCAAACCTGATTTTTAGACGTTTTCTCTATTGGGTTGGTGTGAAGGGATAAAGTATACAAATGGATCAGAAAAATAAGGTGAACTAGAGGCTTCAATGTTGTTGTGAGGTGTTGTTAGTTTTAGCAGCTGAAGCTTTACCAAAAGACACAATGATATAATGGCAAAACAAGGATCACCAAAAAGTACACGTTGTGGTTTATCAGATGGGATGAAAGATTATCAGATACTAAGTTCCGAAAGTGTAGCAGGTAGTGATCCCACTTTTGTAAGGAGACCTTCAGGAGGCGATAATCATTACAAGACCAAAGTATTATTTCTTCATAGCGAGAAATATGAGTATGCCAAACTTGGTCCTTGTAGAGGAGTTAATGTTGGGAAAAGGCATGTTTGGTTTCGCAATCATGTCAGTTCAATTCTGTATATTTTTGCACTTGTCGGATCTCTTTTCGTGCTTGATTCTTGCATGATGTCCATCTTTGATTCAATATACATTCGGAATAGTTCAGCCTCAAGCATATCAAGTGATTCCAAGGTATCATTTCGATAAGGCTTTATTAGGGAAGCCCCAGAATCAAAATCTGGCATTGCCACATTCTACTGTTTTAGATGATAATTATGATTTTAATTGGAGTAGTTTCACTTAGTTCCAGTTATACTGTTTTAGATGATGAGCATGATTATATTTGGTGCAAATTCTCTTAGTTCCAGTTATCTGATCTGCAAATGCATGTGACCTGCATTGTGCAGTATGTTTGATGCTCTGATTGAAACTTCTGGTAATCATAGAAAGACTTTTACATGAATAAAGTGTGTCAATATCATTATATAAATGTACACAACCTGTCAATTTTCTTATAGACAAACTTCAAAATGCAATAGTTAAGTATTTTGTGTGTGGCTATGCCTTTGTCCCCTGGTCCTTCCATTTCGTCAGAATTTTACAAGTGAATAAAGATGCACTAAGATTAGGAAACAATACGGCAGATTGCGATTAACTGATACAAATTTCTTTAACACTGATCCAAAGGAGGTTAGCACCGCCTACATTGATGAAGTAAAACCACCAATTCAGATGTATGGTCGACTCTTGAATTTGGCTTCTACTGCTCTCGCAGAGGTTTGCTTCAGAGTTTATTTTTTGGTCAAATAGTTGGATGATTATAATAGATACAACTTTTGGGAGCTAAAACTTTTACTTTGCCTTAGAAAGAGCGGAAGCAAGAGAAATCGGGTTTCTGGGAAGAGCCATACCAGGAGTCATCTGTATGGAAACCTTGTGCAGACAAAAAGTATTCAGAAAAAATAGGTGACTTCTTGTGATCAATTGACTTTCAAGAATTCTACGGTAGTTCATTTGCATATAAGCTAATGCTACGTATGATAACTTATAGCTGAGGTGTTACGTCTGAAATACCGATCGGAGCGGTATGTTTAGTCCTAAAACTCTTTTGATGAATCAGGGAATTCTGGAAAAAGGAATGGCTATATTTTAATCAGCGCAAACGGAGGTCTCAATCAACAAAGAGTTGCTGTAAGTGCCACACACGTATCCCAAGTCCTTTTTCCTAATAACACAGTGAAAGATGAATGATATCTGTCATAGAAAATCTATACAAATTTCCACATTTATCCAACTGTGCTTTTCGTGGTAATGGAATGAAAGATAAAAGATGTGTTCTATTAGGATTTTCTCCTAATTTCCATTTTCCACCCTTCTATCATTTTTCATCTTCTTAACGTGATTTTAAACTGTCACCATGAGCAAGCTCTCCATTTGATTGAAAACAAGGCACTGGCCTGTTACAGGAAAACCCAAGACTTGTGGATCAAAACGGATCAATTTCTATTGCTACTCCAATTACATTTTACTAAGACCATGTAACATAAATAATCTCTTCACAAGCAACGAAAATGTGACATGTTTCTTCATAGAGAATCCTATCATGTCACCGCGTGCATAAATCCTTATGGAGAACTGGTTTGAGATGCATAATCTTTGACCTGACTTCTAAAGGAAAGTATTGTTTTTCTATTGACTTTGTCACATTTTTTAGCCACTTTTATTGCGAATTTGGTTGAAACAATTCCTTTTATTATATTATCCATATGCATTTTTTTGTCACCTTGTGGAGATGAGAAGAAAAGGATAAGACCTAAGCAATAAACAAAGCTTTAGCAGGTGTCTAGACAGCATTAGAGGCTGAAGGGCGTATGGATTAGAGTTGTATGCACATCTTTATGTTGTGTTTAACAATGCTTATTGTTGCATTCAGAAGCTTAAGCAATGCAATCATTCTGTCTGCAGATTTGCAACTCGGTTGCTTTGGCATCCCTACTTAATGCAACTCTAGTTCTCCCACGATTTCTATATAGCAATGTATGGAAGGATCCTAGGTCTGGTATTTTATGTATAGACATCAATAGCTTCCTTGAACTGTGCATCTTGTAAGCATTGACCACTTCTCATTACCTGTTCTCTTTCATGGACATGCAGCCAGTTTGGTGATATCTATCAAGAAGAGTACTTTATGAATATAATGAAGGAGGACGTAGAAATTGTGAAGGATCTTCCTTCCCACTTGAAATCCATAGATATTGAAGCACTGGGTAGCCTAGTATGTATCTTTGATCTTTCTAAGAATTCCTTTGCAACTCCCTACTTGTTTACACAATTATCTTTAACAGCTCTGTGTGCTTTAACAGATTACTGATGCTGACATTCCTAAGGAGGCAAAGCCCATTGACTACCTTGAGAAAGTGCTTCCTTTGTTATTACAGAGTGGGGTTGTGCATTTCCTTGGATTTGGAAATCGACTTGGCTTTGATCCTCTGCCTTCAAAACTTCAGGTAAATGGTATGCCTTGGACATTAAAATTGCGTAAGAACTATTGCAGCTAACAGAGAAGCTCATAATTGACATATCTATTTGAAAATTTTGTGAAATTCGCTGAATCAATCCCATCACACTAGAGAAATCGTATGGAAATCAAATGTTCTGGTGGCTGAGAGCTTTGCAAAGAGAGAGAGAGAGAGTTTTGATGATTAAAGGGAAAGAAGAAAAGATAGAGATGCTACCACTCACCCTCCATTAGAGCATGCACTTCATTTGTAGTATTGACTTATTTTCGGAATTTAATTTCCAGTATTGACTTTGTGACGCAAAGAATATATTTGTGCAGAGGTTAAGGTGCAAATGTAACTTCCATGCGTTGAAGTTTGTTCCAAAGATTCAACAAATCGCCTCTTTGTTAATCAGAAGGATAAGGAAATATGAACTTGCACAGAGCATGTTGGATAAACAACTACTTGGCAACTTTATGCCCAGTAGTCCCTCCAGAAAGCATGATACAACGAGAAGTTCGTCCAGATATCTCGCTTTACATTTGAGGTTTGAAGTGGATATGATTGCTTACTCTTTATGTGACTTTGGAGGGGGAGAAAATGAGAAAAGGGAACTTCAAGCTTATAGAGAAAGTCATTTCCCTCTTCTTATAGAACGTTTAAGAAACTCAAAGTAAGAATTACTTGGCTTTTAAAAATTTTGTGTTTCTCTGACAATATTTTGAATTGGATATCTTTCGTGTCACGGTTCTATTCAGGCTTGTCTCTTCACCAGAGCTAAGGAAGCAAGGGAGATGTCCTTTAACACCGGAAGAAGCAGCACTTGTTCTTGCCGGTCTTGGATTCAAACGTGGGACTCACATTTATCTTGCCGGCTCTCACATATATGGGGGAAAGTCTAGGATGAAGCCTTTTACCAGACTGTATCCTAACTTAGTCACAAAAGAAACTCTCTTAACACCCGGCGAACTTGCACCATTCAAGAACTTTTCTTCACAGGTAAGCTAAAAGTTTCTCCACATAACTTTGTTTGATACTTTCTGTGTCACAACACTCTGGACAAATGCTTTGGATGCAGCTAGCAGCACTGGACTTTATCGCTTGTGCAACTGCTGATGTCTTTGCGATGACTGACTCTGGAAGCCAACTATCTTCCCTGGTTTCTGGGTTTCGGACATACTATGGTGATGGGCGTGCTCCTACCTTGCGGCCTAACAAGAAAAGGCTAGCAGGAATTTTGTCAGAGAACAAAACAGTAGAGTGGAACAGTTTTGAAGATAGGATAAGGAAAATGATTCAGGAAGGCCAAAGGGTGCGTGTAAGGGGTTTTGGTCGAAGCATATATCGACAACCAAGATGTCCAGAATGCATGTGCAAGAAGACCTTGTGGTGACCAGCATGCATTCCTAACAAAAGCTATTCAAGTGGCCTCTTGTAATGCCATTGCCCATTGAACCAAAACTACCTGATCTTTATAAACGAGATTAACCAAGGGTTTTTTAGTTTGGTTTTAATGTTGTACATAGAACAGGGTCCTCCTAGTTTATTACTTTTCTGTTAATAAACACATTGTTTCAATTCAATATGTTTTCACTTCTACATAGTTCAGCTTTTGCTTAACCTGCCAACTGGGCTGTCTCGCCCTCACAATAAATCAGCTTTATAGTAATAAACCTTAGCAATCCGAGCCATATACATGAAGAATCAATAAGGGCAAGGAAGAAAAAAGACAAAAGGAAGAAGTTTTATCCTTCAGAAGCAAAACAGATGAATCTTTTGTTTTGCTATCTATATATACCAGCACAAAACTTCACATATGGAAATGATGCTTTTCCAATAACGTCCTTCTCTTGGTAAGTGGTGTGGTCAAGATGGAGGGAAGAACCGATTAAGGTTGAAAGGAAGGGTGTAAAATTCCTCATTCCTGCTGTCTCCTTTAAAAGTCCTGAATTTAACCCACCAAGGCATTCCTCTGTCCCTGGCACTGTCCTTATAGTCCAATGTGTTGTCTAATAAAACAGAGACAATCAATGCAACAGTTGGCGATGAAAAGAAGACAGTGTTGAGGAAATCATTGAACTGCACCATCAAACAGTAAAGAAAATTGATTAAATTCACAGAAGCATCCTTCATTTTCAACATGTTCATTCCATCCAACATCATTGAAATGGTCACCAATTTTAGGTTCCATTCAGCAAATCGTCGACACACATTATGCAGAAGAAGAGGCAAGAGAACTCACCCATCCAGCTCTAGTATGAGCAGGACCATGAAAGGCCTTGGCAGTTTATTCTCTAAAATACTAAGGACTCGACAGACCAAGAAATAATGAGACACCAGTGATGAAAAGGTTTCTCATGGAGTTCATATTAGTGAACTGTAAGAATGACAATCCCACTGAAGCTGACCATAGGGAAAAAAAAAGGTCAGATCCCAAATAAATTCCTAGAGAATTTATAAGAAAGGGAACTGAAAATTGCACTTTCTTACCAACGAATCCAAACATCACACAATACACGGCAGCAAATATGGGGAAGGGTATCGATGCAAACAGAGCTCCAAACTTTCCTGTAAAGTATTAAAGAAAATGAGCTCAAATGGTAGATTCAACAAATCTAAGCCATTGATAAGTCCATCACTCACCTAACATTGAAAAGAATATCATAAAACCAGTTGAGATTTGAATAACCCTGCGACTACCAACGCGAGTGCTTCCAAGCAGGCCCACGTTTTCCCTGTTGCTCTTGGAATGTTAGTCCAATTACATATACAAACTTCTAACATCCAATTCCATAAACAGCTTCATCTAGAATAATTAGTCACTTACACAGAAACTGTTGAACCAGTCAATGTTCCAAAGAGTCCATCTAGTAGGATCCCAATGCCCTGCCAGCCTATACCACGGCTAAGAACATGGGCCGGAGGTGGCGTGGCACTTGCTAGACGTGATGCAGCCTTGTATGCACCAGTTGACTGTTGAAGAAGACGTTAGTTTACTTTTGCTAACAAAGATATCGAATTGACTACCTATATTGCAAGAGTACCTCAATTAATGAGACGATAACAGCAGCCATCATCCCGAAGCAGTGACCAGCATCAAAGGTAGGAGCACCCCACTGAAGAGGATATGGAATCTTGATCCTGAATCAGATACTTTGTCAAATAAAACTAGTAAAAGCAAACTTAAGTCCAGGATTATGGCAACTTGAATGGTCTAGTTGTATTCGTGTGAGTTAGTCCATATAATACGAAAATAGCTGGTTGCTCACCATGGAGCAGAAGATATGAGATATGCCCTGTCAGTTCGACAATTAACTTGAGTAACACTTGGACGATGTTTGTACGCGCCACTAGCTGTTAAGAGGTGTGCATATGCCCATATTACTGTGACTGATATGAGGAGAGCAAATCGTTCCAATACTGGCAGTTTTCTGAAGTGGAAGTTCTTCAAGTACTGGTACAACAGAACAACTTTAAGTAAATAGGGAGAATCAATTTGACCCCTAGTTTATTTTCATTTTTTCTTTCAGGTTCATACGCTCCACAATTATCAGACTACAACGATTGTTAGTAGCAGAATCCTGGTTATTGTACTGCAAATGCTTTAGAACATAAAACCATTTTCTCTTATCATTTGCATATACTACCTAAAATAATAATGAGAAAATAGTTGATTCTGGAGATCAAAAAGTTAAAAGGAGTAGTTGTAACACCTGGGAAAAGGTTATGAATAAGATGAGCATGGGAATGCCAATTTCTACACAACGACCAACCTGATACAGATGCACCAGAAATTGTGAGTAAGAATCAAGAAGACAAAAACAGTGTTGTGTTCTAAGAACAAAAGGAATGTGAAGAGTCATCGAAATTGGCCACTATACCACGGGGAAACCTCTATCAAACAGACCAAAGCCCACTAATGCAATCACTGGGACCATTCCAAGCGGACTGAAGAACCTGAAGGGACATGAATGAGTTTTATCAGTGAGATAGAATTACGATTATGAAACAAACATACACCCTAGAGAAGGAAGTACCTGGAACAAATAGCCCACAATTGACTGTACCCCAAAATAATCTGTATGCTTGATGATACTATCAAAGCACCTTGGACCGCTCTCATGGTGCTAAGAAATCTCTGGACATGGACATAAGCCCATTATTTAAAACAAAAAGGAAAGATTATCAAACAGTAAATTCGTGGATACTGTAATGGGATTGTGCATTCAAATATCAAATCACAAGCAACTCCTTACACCAGACTACACCATGTGCAGGAAAGCAAGGAGTTCTTGGAAATCAGTAAATGATTTATGAGCATAAAAAAAAAGTGTACAAAACAAAAATATATAAAACGGGTCACTCATACATTGTGTCAAGTAACCCAATCCTCGCGTTAACACATTCCACTCCGGTGTATAAAACAAATATAGAACAGAAATAATGAAAATGAGACTAACCAAATGCTGGTCCTGGATACTCATCAACGAAGGATCATGAATTATGGATACAATGGGAACCATAAAAGCGTAAGACCCTCCAATCACTGTCGGTAAACGAGTCCCAAACAGCGTCTGTAGTAGGGTGTTGATCCCTTCTACAAATAGTAGAGTCTGTACCACCCTCACCTTATCACCCTGAACAATCAAAATAAGTATTGGCAATAACTTTCAGGCATTAAAGTTTTCTTTACAAGGTTTAAAGAAGCAACTGTTGCTTTTGCTCGATGATGAATCTATGAAATGTGAATAATAATAATAATAATGCAGAGTTCTCACAGTCACCCAACCAACAGCATGTCGGCATAAAAAGACAGAACATACGAAATGGAAAATATAAATAAAAGAAACTGACTCACATGATCACCACCCATCAAGGGAACCAGGAAGGAAGGAATCATAACAGCAGTTCCTAGTGCCAAAATGTAATGTTGGAAACCAAGAGCAACAGCCTCTCCTGTTTTAAAGCACACACAAATTGAACAAAGAGTCACAAACATTTACACACCAGACTGAACCAAAAACTCAAATTAAAGAAAAAAAAAACTACATGATCCCAAAAGGAAAAGAAATGGGCATACCCCAAGATGGGTTAGAGTCAATACAGTACTCCAAGCCTTGAAGTTGGTCCATTGGAGGATGAATTATCTCTTCTGGTTTTGGAGCTGCCATGAACTTCGCCCTACTGAAAACTAGTATTTGGCCTCTAAGTCAATCAAAGAACTGAACTTGCCAGAGATACGAAGAGAGAGAAGGTAGAATTCTATCAAGATGTGAGCAATGCAACTTGATTGACTCACCGCAACAAACTTTAAAGTAGAAAAGGCAGAGGGAGAGATTAGAGAGAGAAAAATGGCACTAGGTAAAGCTGGAAGCTTTCTTTGGCCTTTTTGTAGTGAGGCATTAAAAGTTGATATGTTCTTGCTTGGTTTAAGCTTTGGTGAGAGTTTTCCGTTAACTTTTTGCATATTTCCCAAATTGCCCCCTAAGGAACTACCAAACTAGTATGTGAACGTTGCCTTAGTGCACTCGCTCTGCTCTGCTTCCAATAAAATTTTAACACCTCTCGATCTCAATAGGAATTTTTGGATTTATTTGTTTAATTTTTATATTTAACATTCTATAGCCTTATAATTAAATGCCATTTACCTTTGTGGTTACTTTTTCTAGCTTTGGCTTCTTTGTCTCTTCTAATCAAAATGTCTAAATACGACATCAATGTTGGATGTGGATTTACCATAAAACGACAATTTAAACACATCTTCTCCCACTTAAAAGTAGAATACGTATAGCATATACGAATAATAATTTTCGAGGAATATCTCTACCTATGAAATTTATGATAACACCAGACAAAAGTAATCACTGACTTGTTTTCCCAAGTCAAACGTCCTTTTTAGCGAGAGAGAATTATGATAATCTACATATAAAAGAGGACTTGGGGAGAAGATTGAAGGAAACAAGAGAATGTTGATACAGAAAGACTGGCATGGAAGTACTTGCAAGCTGCACTTTAATTTTATCTCATCTAAAGAATAATAACAGTAGATAATACTCGAGAATGGTGGAGTGGGTCTGAACGTAGTATCTCTCTTTCATTTTCATATGCAAAGACATAAGCATTTAGGTATCTGAGTCTGTCCGAGCCCTCTTGCATTCGGGAGATCCTCCATTCGTATTCTACGTGCCTCGACATTTTCCACTTTCTAAGGACAATTAGAATTCCATGCCAACTTAAACAAATACAAGCTGATCACCAAATTCAAGACCCTTCGGCCTGGAATTTAGCCATGTTCATGTGAAAAGTTTGCTTTTGACTCGAAAGGGCATTGGTGATTAGTTACCCGCCCCAAAAAGGATCACTTTTGCACGACCAGACTTTCTGTTTCTCTTTCTTTTCTTTTTTTTTCCTGATACAACAAAGATTGAAAAGCTGGACACCAGATACTCCAAAACAACGTTTTCAAAAACAGCCACAGCTGTGATACAATCACATTAAGTGCAAGTCATAATAAACCAACCAACCACGTTGGATAGAGAAGAAAAGGTTCAAGTTCAACCAGAAGACAGAAAGCTAGCTTAGGTCAAAAAGTCACCGAGAATTGTCAATAAGTGGCCCCGCTCTTTGGAGACTGCCTGACCATGTCTTGATTCGAGTCCATCCAGCTTGTAAGATATGAAACTGTTAATAATCATAATTGGTATTTACACGAGTCACTTGTTCCAGCTATCCAAACAGAGTAAAGGCCTCAACATCCAAAAAGCCGCTTTCTCCATCCTGCAAAGGCTGTACTCGGATCCGAGCTCGATTCTGTTCTAACTTTGGAACGAAGACAACAAAAGAAGATGTATGGTACACTTGAACCTAATTTTTCATTCAAGGAAAACAGAAAACCCAAGGTATTCATGCCAAGAACAATTTAGTTCTCTCTTTTTAAGTTCCCTCGTAAATGCCCTAAGGTAACTCTGCAAGGCTCAAGATCTTCTCTCCAATTTCCTTTCACTAGATCTATTTTCTTCTGCCTCTCGCCGCTTCTGTTGCCTGTCATCAGGTAAGGAAATTGAATCACTAACCATCCACACGTTGGGCAGTTGAGAACTATACTATGTTAGTACATAATATTCCTGCCATCAGACAATGATGACATGCACTATCCCAACAAAAATGACGGAAGAAAATGAGAGAGAGCTCTAATGAGAGTCTGAATAAAAGTCATTATACCGACAGAATTTTATACGATAAAGCAAATTAGCCTCCGATGATAATAAGAATCTGGTGATAGTTTTCAGGAAATCAGTATTGTGGGTGAGTAACTAAATATACAAGAGCGTGGAGCAACACAAAGACTTGAAAAATCTGGATATATAAAGCCAGGGGCCACCAGACACCTTTCACCGTATTAGACAGCACTAAACAAATCAGACATCTGTTTCTTTACATCAGGATTTCTGCCAAAGGGATCATTGAAGAAATTTTCCACAATAAAATGTGAAGGTCAACTAGAATATATTTTTCATTGGTGAAGGGTCAATTTTTAGTCCAAATTTCAAATCATTAATGTTTAACAAGGTCACCCAATGCTCAGGAGTATCCCTCCAAATTGCCTTTAACAAATACCGTGCATGATGAGATATTCTCCCGTAGAAGAAAGCCATTAGTTATTGGTTCTAGCCCTATACTTAAACACAAAGCACAAATAAGCATGCACAAAAAAAGTCGATAGTATCAAATTTGATGAGTATGGATCAACAGAGCTTACACAAAAGCAGAATATCCAGTACCAACGTTGGAAGCAGATAAAAGAGTTGCATGAGCTGCCACTGATGCCAAATCCTGCCCGTTAGTTTGCAGAGGATTCCTGACATCACCATCAACCTAAGGCATACGCAATAATCAGACCGGCGTTTAATCTTACTGCTATCAAATCAGATAATGTACACAGAGACAACAACCTTATCCCATTTTGACTTTTTGTTTTGTCTCCCATCACGAACAAAAGCATCAGCTATAGCCTGTGCAGCAATTGACCCAGTGGAAGCCACAGCTGAAGCACCCGCATAATGAGTAAACTTCAGAACAAAATAAAAAAACCAGTATAGGAAGCACTAAAAAGACATATTACTCTGTAAAGATAATGTTCATTAACTATATTTACAATGTTGATTTCAGCACCTGGAATTGGCACGCCTAGCTTTGCTGGGGGCACAACAGCTCCAGGTTGGGATCCACCTGAAACAAACTCAACCTTAGGACTCCTCTTCAGTTCCTGCTCCTTCCTTTCCCTATCCCGTCTCATATCAGCCTCTGCTTTAAATCATGCAAAAAGTCAAATTGAGAACACATGAAGAACAGGGAACACTGTAAGTAACCTATTCCATCATAGTAGTACATTAAACATGAATAAACAAATACCCCACAAAAATTAATATCACATGAACGGGGAACACTGTAAATAACCTATTTCATCATAGTAGTCGCTTTTGTCGTATCCATGAGGGTCAAATACATCCTTACAGAAGCAAGACCCTATCTGATCAATGTCCTGATAACTCACTGCATGCAGCAAAAAGTCAGGATTCCGATAGTCCTTCCTGTTGCGGACCTCTGCATTAAAGCTTCTCCCAACTTGCTTCAAAGCAAGAAATTTATCAATTCTCTTCTGTGGAAAACATGATAGAGGACAGAAAGCACACGTTAAAGGTTGTGAATGATGCCACTTCATGGTGGAAAATTGAACTTTCACGTTGCACAAGAGGTGCATAAATAACACTTTATGTAGCAATTGAACACAAGAAAAATTGGCTGTTGTTGTAATCCAAACAAAGAGTAGTATTAACCCTCCAAATTCCAGGTTACTGTAGAAAAAATAGATACGCAAAAGAAATTCAGCAATGTAAAAAGGATAACTCCAAGGAATTTCGGATTTCACCATATGCACACAACATAACAAACTGCGCTGCAAAAATTTTCCAACTTATGTAGACATTTTTTGGATGTGTCCAGTTAGATATTTCACCATCTCAATTCAAATCAGTAAGATGCTAAGGACTAGAAAGTGAATCACTTAAAAGAAAGACCAGACAACAAGTTATCCTTTGGGTCACAGTAAAGCAATTATTTCATATAGAATTTGAAGTATACTATAAAGAAAGTTAGTTTAAGATGTCAAATCATTGAAGGCAGATATCATAATAACAGCAAAATCACAAGAACTTTGATTGTCAGAACAATTACCCGCAGCTCCTCTGGACATTTTTCTTTTGGCGGTGGTGGAAGAAATTTATCTAATGGATCAACATTTTCTATAGGAACTTCCATTGTAACTTCAGTTTCTACAGCTTCTGATTGAATCAAGTTCATTTCATCAGGATGTGACGAAACTATATGTTCAGATAATGGAGGAGTAGCTCGGTTATTAGGGGTCAAAACCTGACACACAAGAATTAAGAGTTACAAGATGACAAGAAACAGTACCATAAACAACTTGAGAACACATGAAGAAAAGAATAAGCAGAATTTGGATATATGGAAGTTCAATCAGAAATATACATATTCAGTTTTTTTTTTCTGTTAGTTACCATTTATTCTTTTCACTTTACATTTAGAATTGAATATTAGCAGGAATAATTAACTCCCACAAACTAGAATAGGATCAAGAAGAAGTTTTGCATAAGAAAACAAAGAAAGAAAGAAACAGACTCAAAAAGGAGAATAAGATTTTTTAAAAGAAATAGTATTCGATGTTCAAAATACAGCAAAGGGTAAAAATATTTAAATGCCCGGGCATAATCAAATTTAGATAATAAGCAAATGTCCACCTTTTCCACTCAGCAATAATATTCATCTTGGTGAAATTCCATAGATGAAAGGAAAATCTCACGCAAGACAGAAATGAACATGGTCAACTGAACAACCAACTACTTAATTTAGAATACTAAAGATGACACTCAACTCCACTGCCTGGAGTAAACTGGAAGAAAGCATTTCAAATTATCATCATGATAGTTGAATTACCATGCCAGACATTAGCCACAAGCCAAGACCAGCATTAACTGCTAGATAAAACGTAAAATAACTGAATACGGTTGCTATTCAAAAGGAGACAGATCAGAATAACTTAAACCCAGTTTACAATTCAAGTATAAATAAAATAATGAATGATCACTAGAACTTTCCATCAGAACGATACATAATCTGGCACAAGGCAAGTTTACAGCATCTGATGCTGAGATCAAACATTTCTTGGTTTGTTCAAGCAGCTGAGAAAGAAAGAAAGAATTTCAATGCACTCCAGGGACGATACTCTTAAGGAATATCGAACATCACTAACAAAAAGGAAAGAAAGGTCATCTGCAGTTTTACCACAATTTTTGTCCCTGATCAGCTTAATTTATCCTCGTCCATATGTTAACTTTTGTTTCACTTTACCACTATGTAAGAGGACTACTAGTCTACATTCCACCACATTCACTGCAATTGTAATCCGCTATGTAATAGCTAAAAAGTAACAGCTAAGTAAGGCAAACACAAGTACACATACCATTAGAATCTGGAAGGTCCTCACCCCATTCGCCTTCCTGAAGAAACAAACACCATTAAAAAAAATCAGCGAACAAACAATCAGCAGATTAAATTACAAAGAACGGGGAAAACCAAGAAAGCATAGGAAGCGCTTTGATTGACCTCAGGCTCAGGAGACAAGGCAAGCTCATCATGGGCATAGTCCACTATCGTGAGCCTTCCTCTCCCTCTCCTCTTCGCCTCCAAATCACCAACACCACCATTCCGATGTTGCTGCTCCTCCTTAGGCGGTGTCGGCATATTTTTCTGAGTTGAGTTACGGTTTTTAACCGCCGCGGGCGTAGATTGTTCACCAGCTAACTCATCTGTAACCATGGAATCGCTAATTAAACCTCTATCTCCGCTTTTTTCTTTACAATACTCGTTTTCACTATCATCCAATGCGACTCTTTTCTCTTGTACTTCTCCTTCTTCTCGCTCTGCCTGTTGTTGTTCTTCTTCTTCTTCTTCAAGATCCTCCATCTCCTCGTCGTCTTCCCCATACATGGAAAGCAACGCAATTCCCTCGGACTTGCTCTTCCTTGCCGATGCCATGAACGGAAGTCTGGGATTAGGGATGAATATGGGGAAGGACGAAGACGAAGATTGAATATTGATAATGAAGATGGATTGGGCTTAAGTCTCTTATTAGTCAGTTAGCCCAAAAGAGGCATGACTGCTTACGTAAAGGTTTGAGATCCATTCAATGCATTAAAATCGGTGTCCTAATGATGAGGAATGAAATGGAAACGGAAAAGAAACTTGAAAAAGATGTTTTTCTTTCTAACGATTTAAAGTAAACTCATCTACAGTTTTAATTCTTTAGATTGCAATGGTCAAATATAATTTGTTTTATATCAAAGTTTGATATGTTGTTCATTCTCTACCAATTTTACTTTTTTTTGTTAAATTATGATATTGCTAATTGCTGAGACATTTGTAATATACAAATATATAAAATAACATGTTCAATTTACTTATTAAATTATATGAATTTTGAATTATTACCTTCATTTTACTATTTATTTAAAATTAATGATTATGAATTCTATTAATACAAAAAATTATAGATAACTACTAATATCTCCTCATTCTCATTTTATCCAAGTAAATCTATATAATTATAGAAAGTCATTTATCAAATTCACCTCTCATTATTGTACTCTTTCACCAAAAATAAAATCCAATTCATCTTTTTCTTAATAGTGCCCTTGTCATCTCTTCTATTTCTATCTTAAAAGTCTATATCACAAAATTGAATTCTTTGATACGTATTTTAAAAGTTTAAAAAAATAAAAGTCTCTTTTAAATATTAACATTTATACTAAAATAAAAGTTAGCCTCTAATATTTTGATGGATTGTTATCACTATTGATATTAATTTTTTAATATATTTACTTTGTGTGGAATACGCTAATACCATTACTAGGAACTAGCACAACATGAAAAAAAAAATTTCTTCTTCTTATTGCCTCTCTTTGTTAACTTATTACTCTTTGAAAAAGCTTTCATTGGCTTCCAATTTCAAATTGCCTTTATGTCTTTTCTTAGAGCAATTTAATTCATCACTATTTCTTTGGGTCAAGTTAGAATGAACCAATTAGGTCTTTTTGATCAATAAAAATTGATTACTCTTAAAAAAAGTCAAGGGTTAACACTCTTCTTGATATTATACAATATGGACATTTCAAATTTAAAATCTTTTTCTTTCGTTGAATGTTCTAATTTTCCTCTAAATTATATACATAAAACACTTCATAAAAGAACATAGATCAATGCAATATGTGAAGTGAAAATTATATCAATGACTAAAAAATTGAACTAGTTCAGTCGATCTAACTATAAAAACTTTGAATCGACCAATTTTTTAATTTAATTTTTAATTTTTTTGATTCGAATAATTTTAATATCTCTTGTTATTAAAAATCGATCAATTTTCCTAAACTAATTAGTTTTTATAAACAAAAATAAATCAATTAAGTTTTATTTAACAGTCTTCTTTTTTTAATTAAACTACAATTTTTTTGAGGTAAGGACAGTCTCCTTCAATTATATTTTAAAATTTTCAATTTTATTCAATCTTTATTTGATTTTACAATGGTCTAATATTGATTGAGCCTTTTAAACCTTAAATAATTTATCACACTATTATAACTTTCAATCTGATTTTTAAAACATTAAATTATATAACAAGATGTTAACTTAAAATAATATAACAAAGAGACAGGGATAATGATCTATAAAGCAATTAAGATACAATTAATCTAGGAGATTTCCACTTTCCAAGTTTTTCATCTTTCATTGAAAAAGCTCTTCCATTTTTTACAACACAATCAAGCATAGGGTCGGAATCGTCTCATTTGGTGCATAATGAATTTTTAAATATTTTTGCC
This sequence comes from Erythroxylum brevipes, assembly GCA_027479065.1. Classification (NCBI taxonomy): domain Eukaryota; kingdom Viridiplantae; phylum Streptophyta; class Magnoliopsida; order Malpighiales; family Erythroxylaceae; genus Erythroxylum; species Erythroxylum brevipes. Next base: position 38,434,886 of record JANIHY010000002.1, read on the forward strand.
ACTTTTCTTGACTTTCTCTATCTTTTTGTGTGTGCATGTCTACATCTCTCCTATGAAGATATATCATGGATATTCTCTAACAAAATGAGCGTAAGAAGTTACATGCAGAGAGTAGTGATTAAAAGTTTGGTTGAACCATAGCTCGTTAGTGTTCAAGTAATTATTGTTTCTTGACAAGCATTGAAGCATTATGCAAGGTGTCACAAAGCTATTAGACATTATCAAGAGTAAAGGCAACGAAACCGTCAAGAGTATCAAACTAATGACTAACCATATATTTGTATGGAGAATAGTTTATCCATTGATTGATGTTTTCTTATTCTATGAGGTTACTGTCTGGGTAAATCTAAATACTCTTAGGATAATTTTTCCTTAAGCAGTGGGAATTTGCTTAAGAGTCAATTAATTATTATTAATTGATTTCTTAAGGACAAGGATATGCTAGAAGAGCATGAAACAGGAATACAGAAGAAGGAGATATATGAAAATTAATGGATTTTATCACGATTAATTAGGGATTTCGGAGGAATTACAGCTAATTTTAGGGGTGGAACCTAGTCCATATGACATTTATATGTCCTACACAAAGGAAAAAATAAAAGATAAGGCATGTTAATACAAATGTGACTGATAGATACATAACTAACTATATTTATACCTCATATTTGATATTTTTTTACTTGATATTTTATACTTCTATTGTATATTTGGTACTTAATTTGCTCTAAGTGTGTTTATAGAATATAAATGCCTTCATGGACTTAAAGGAGAAGAATTCGAATGAAAACTAGTATAAAACAAAATTTTGAAGTGCATAAGGGATGCACAGGTGTGCAAAAACGCATGCACTTTTCTCAGGCCGTGTAGATTCATGAATTCTAAAGATTTTAGGTTATCCCCAGTTTGATGTGCGTCTCCCCAAAATCCTAAAATTTACAATAAATAGATGTTTTGAAGGCAATTGGAAGGGGGCAAACATTAGGAGCTGATTCCAAACATGAAGCTCATCCTCATGGAGCAATTTTGATTCAAAGAAGTGGAAAACATGAAGAAATCATTGAAATATCCATCAAAATATAAGATCAAACCTCTAACTTACAAGAACATTTGATAGAATTGAAAAGGAGATATAGAATTATGAACCATTATTTTTTGTTCATTTTTCTTTCAGTTTATGTTTGATTTTGTGTTCTATCATGTGCAACTAAATGTCTTATTAGTGTTTACGTTATATGAATCCTACGTTTATACTTTAACAATGTTTTGATTCTTTTATTAATGCAATTGGTTTGATTAATATATTGTGATATAATAGATCTACTATAATTGGAAAGAGTTGATTGCAATCCTAGAGATAGGATGATATAAATCTTTCGAATTAGGGTCAAACCTAATAGAGGAATTCACAAATCGATTAGGCAATGCTATAAACTTTAACTTGAGTAATTCGGTTGAAAACCTTAGGATTAGTTGCTATTAAACTTAAGGTCAATTATTAGCATACTATAGGAATTTTCACGATACAATAAATCAATAAAATAATAGCTTAATAAAAGATCAATATGTTAAGTGTTTTAGGGGATTCAAAACCTAGATACTAAATTTCTAATATCGATAGTTTAATAAGTGCTTCTTTAATTGTCTGATTCATTCTTTCTACCCATTTATTTTACTTGCTTATTTTTATTTTATTTTAAGTTAAAAATCAAAACCAATTCTGTAAACTAAATAATAAGCCAATGATAATTATTAGTATTTATAGTCCTCGTGGGATCCACCATTACTTGCCATTATTAGCTATAGCTACATCGTGCACTTGCGATTATTACATAATTGACACTTAGAAAAAATCAAGCAGTGACACTTACCCTTATAGATCAATGATATTTCCTGTTAGTTAATCAATTTCAGCCTACAAAGCTTTGAAACGCGAAAAAGAAGAGTCCACATCGCAACATCAAAAAATTATGGACCAGAGCTAGGTCTTGCCTCTCTTTTTCTCTCTAGAGTGCAAGTATTTGTCTGCCGTCTTCGTGCATGATTGGGTTTTGATAAAAACAGATTTGTTTTTGCTTTTGCGGTGCGTTTATTGTGCAGCAGAATGGATCAGGAACTTCAGAATCTTTCTATCGGGGAGAAGGAAAACAGTGAGTTTGTGATTCCAGCAGAAGAGGTTCAAACTGGTGAAATTAACTATGATTTGTGTTTGCTGGGCAAATTGGTGGGAGAACGCATGGTTAACGCAGATGCTTTGGAAAGAACTTTGTTGAGTCTTTGGCGACCAATGCGAGGTGCTTTCATCAAACCATTAGATCAACATAACCTTTACATTATACAATTCTTTCATCGGGTGGATCTGAAGAAGATGTTAGCCGGAGGTCCGTGGTCTTTTAACAAATGCATCTTACTAATACACCAATGGAAGGAAGGGGAGAATCCAGCTGACATCGAATTTACGCATACAGATGTTTGGGTTCAGTTTCATGGTTTACCGTTGGGGTTTGCGTCTGAGATGGTAGCCAGAAACATAGGAAATTTGATGGGCACTTTCCTGGAATATGATTCCTCTCAGCGACGCAACTCATGGGCCAATTATATGCGGGTTCGTGTTCGTATTAATGTGAAGGAACCTCTGATGAGAAGGAAGAACATACGCAAACAGGGAGGAGACTCTATAACGATATCCTTTAGTTATGAAAGATTGCCTCTCATCTGTTATCTGTGTGGGCTCATAGGCCATAGTGAGACTCATTGTCGCAAACTTCTAGAAAAGCCGGAGGAGGAAATTGCTCGTGAATGGCCGGAGGACATTCACGCGGAGGTGCGTTCTCGAAATGCTAGACGCACGGTTCAGTGGAAACGAGAGCCAGGAGACGATTTCGGAGCTGATTATGCGGCACCAAATCAGGAACGGATTTATTTACAATCCCCAGCTCAAAACTCCCGAAAGATCGGCAATGATTTCTCATTTATATCCAAGAAGTTAATGTTCAAATCTATTTCAGATTATGGGGTACAGGCGGGCCACAATTGCACCGTTGTCGGGGGTAGCTCCAATAACAACAGCCAGCGCATCAGTGATGAGCCGTATGAGAAAGAAGATGTCGTTATGGATATGGAGGAAACAAAAAAACGACCTCGACAAGGACATAACGTAGAGAATTCTGCTGAGATGATGTACATGAGTAACTCAGATGTGTCTCCAATGCCACATTATATACCAACGGCCGGTCTGGATATGCAGACCCGCCGAGAGCCATGAATTACTTAGCATGGAACTGTCGTGGCCTAGGCAACCATAGGACAGTTCGAACTTTGAAGGACCTAGTAAGGGTCAATAAGCCCCGTATTTTATTTTTGAGTGAAACTATTGCGAATTCTACTAAGATTGATGAAATAAAGATTTTGTTACGTTATGATTTTTGTTTTTGTGTTGATCGGGTAGGTAGAAGTGGTGGTCTAGCTATGTTTTGGACACAAGATGTTTCTGCTACTGTTGTCGGTTTTTCTAACAACCACATTGATCTTTGCATCGAGGACTCAAACACTCCCAAATGGCGTCTTACAGGTTTTTATGGTTTTCCGGAGGCGCACAGAAAACAAGCTAGCTGGGGGCTTCTTCGGTCCCTTTCAAGACTCCATAGCATGCCCTGGGTTTGCTTTGGCGATTTTAATAATTTGTTGTCCCCAGATGATAAATTTGGAGGTGGGACGTATCCTCGTTATCTGATGGAGGGCTTTCGTAATTGCATAAGGGACTGTAATTTTATTGATATCCCCTTAATTGGTTTCGGATATACCTGGCAGAGAGGCAGACACATAAATTCTCTGATAATGGAGAGACTCGATCGGGCGTTAGCTAATGAGGAATGGTTAGCCATTTTTCCTTTCCATAGTTTACACAACTTGGTGAGTGCTACGTCGGATCATACCCCTATCAAATTGGTGGCTGAGCGTCATTTCCCTGCCAAGCGAACTAGACGGTTTAGATTTGAAAATAAATGGTTAACAGAGGAAGGGTTTCTGGATTTTGTTTCCGGGTTTTGGTCTGATAATTGTGACTTAAATCTCATGCCCAGGCTTCGGAAATGTGCTACTAGTCTGATTACTTGGCAACAGCAATTGGGAAGCAATTTCGCTGATAGGATTCATAATCTCAAGAGGAGCATGAATACGGCAAGGATGCAACACCAATATACGTTAATGGAGGCCCAGAGAACTGAGCTCAACCGAATGCTTGCTCAAGAGGAGATCTTTTGGAAGCAACGTTCCAAGGTGTTTTGGCTGCAATACGGGGAGGCTAACTCCAAGTACTTCCATGCGCAGGCATCAAACAGAAGGAGATTAAATCATATTAAGGAACTCACTGATGATAACGGACAAACGTTTTCAGATATGGAAGGTCTTAGCAATGTTGTTTTCAATTACTTTACCCAACTTTTTTCGATGTCAGGAGGAACGGGTTTCCATCATTTTGATTTCATTACTTCGGTGGTGAACCAAGAGGATAATGACTCTCTTTTAGCGCCTTTACAGATGGAGGAAGTCAAAAAAGCAATTTTCGACATGCATCCGGATAAAGCTCCGGGACCAGATGGTATGAATGCGGCATTTTTTCAAAAATGCTGGCATATAGTAGGGACAGATGTGTTCAACAATTGTCGTACTTGGATGGACAAACAGGAATTCCCCGCTACTCTAAATGAGGCTTTAATTGTGTTGATCCCTAAAAAAGACACCCCGAGTTGCATGAAAGATCTTCGGCCTATTGCGTTGTGTAATGTTCTTTACAAGATTATTGCTAAGGTAATCGCGAATCGACTTAAAACTCTTTTGCCCAGAATTATTTCTCCCATGCAGTCGGCATTTGTCCCAGGGCGGCTCATCACTGATAATGTTATGGTGGCTTTTGAAATTATACATTATATGCGAAATAAGGGCAAAGGCAAGATTGGGGAAACAGCGCTCAAAATTGATATCACCAAGGCATATGATCGCGTGGATTGGGATTATTTACGATTTATCTTATTAAAACTGGGTTTCGATAGGAAGTGGGTGGAGCTTGTCATGGTTTGTGTTACCACAGTCCGATATTCAGTGGCTTTCAATGGAACAGAGGTTGGTCCGGTTATTCCCAAACGGGGGTTGAGGCAAGGAGATCCGTTGTCCCCGTACCTCTTCATCTTATGTGCTGAAGGACTTTCTGCTTTGCTTCAGCGACACGAGGCGCGAGGAGATATACATGGCACCATTATTTGTCCCGGCAGTCCTCGTGTATCCCACCTGTTTTTTGCGGACGACAGTTTCCTTTTCTTTAGGGCAAATGCCAGGGAGGGACACAATATCAAACGACTTCTTGCCATTTATGAAGCAGCTTCGGGCCAGGCAGTTAACTATCAAAAGTCAGGTATTATGTTCAGCTCTAATACTTCTCCATATGCTCGGACTGAGGTTGAATCTATCCTAGGGGTAAGTAATCCTCTTGATTATGGACGATATTTGGGTCTTCCATCGTTAATTGGGAGACAGAAAAAACAGGTTTTTGCGTTTGTCAAGGATCGGTTACACAAGCGGATTACGAGTTGGAAGAACAAGCTCTTGTCCAGGCCAGGAAAGGAAGTTGTCATTAAGACTGTTGCCCAAGCGCTTCCTGCATATTGCATGAGTGTTTTCCTCATTCCTCGA
>JANIHY010000002.1:38642220-38657049 GCA_027479065.1 Erythroxylum brevipes
GTCAAAGGGTTTGCCCCGATTAGGTTCTCCAATCTCTGCGTGAATACCGTTAGAGACGGTCTCCTTTGGTTGTTATGGTTTGAGTTTGTTATATAGACACATGGATCCTGGCTTTCGGGAAGGTCCCGGAACAAAAATTTTATTTTTCCGCACCGTGTGCATGTGATGCTCACACCGGGATTTTCCTACATAACTAAAGCTTGGAAGCCTCTAAGATTACAGGACCAGACACCATTATAAATAATAGTTGATGCTTTAAAGGAGTCTGGGAGACGGGGTGATATGTTTTTAATTGTTGATATATTTAATCATTTATACTTAGCAATTAATAACATGAAAATGCTTATGATACTCACTTTAATTTGTATATGATGTTAGGTATAATTTAGAAGTAAATAAATTAAAGTGAGTCGAAAGTATTGCATTTGGGTTATTTTTTGAAGATCAATACTTCCTTGTCTTAATGGAGCAAGATTAAAAAAAACAAGAAAAATGAAACAAAAATCAACAATAGAAGAAGGAAATAGGAGCAACCAAAACGCTGGCACGTATGCGTTTAACACTGGCAGTATGTGTTAAACGTAACAGAAAACATATGCGTTAAACGCATACATAGTTGCATTTCATGCCTCAAAGAGGGGTGCGTTCTATTCAAGAGGGTGGCATATTAATTCGTCATATCACACTACAAGGGCGTAGGTGTGGAGTGGAGGCCCAGGCGTGAGGAGAAGGGTTGTGGTTTAGAGAAGAAAATAGTGAGAGGGGTGGTAGCTGGGATGTGTGCAGTAAGTTGAAACCTTCAATCTTTATTTGTCCCATCAATGAACAGTAAGGCACAGTGAGAGGCGTGAAAGGTTGCGGCAGAATAGGAGGCAGGCAGTGCGAGAAGGAGAATCGAAGGGGTCTTCGATGGGGCTACAACATGGGGCTGAAGTATTTTTTTAGGAGAGATTCATGAAAGGCTAAATGTCCCAATGCCGATTCAGAGACGAAATCGACGCCGACAACCTGGGTTAAATATTTTTTATTATTTTATTTTTTCTTTCTCATTAGAAATTAATTGTATTGTCCTATGTTAACTGATTTGGGTATTTTGTATGGATAATCACATTTTCATTATTATTCAATTTTTTGTGTATGAACTCATTGGGTTTTGTGAAAAGATGATTTTAATGTGTTCATTGAATCGTTTAATTGCAAACCCATTGCTAGAATTTCGATATAATCCATAATTGTTATGTTGAAATTTATGTGTAGCGACTGATGATTCGTAATAATTAGGGATAACAAGTCCTATGTTAAATGACGCATCGTATGTGATCGTTGTCTTCATTAATAGATTTTCCTAATTCGTAATGCTATTGCCTAATTAAATCTAGAGATCGTATCCTAGGGTATTCGATGGTTAGGTTTAATTAACGATCATATCTTAATTAAACAAAACCTAAGAGAAAACTCGGGTTAATTATTAACCCACGATTAATAGTTGCTAGGAGAGGTTAAAGAACAAAAAATTAATAAAATATGCTTAATTAGAGTGTACGCTGAGATTGAATCAAAGAACCGAGTCCCTATCGAATTCCCCACTTTTATCTTTTTTTGAATGGTTTCTTTAATTTGTTTTTATTAGTTAGTTTCATTTTATTTTCTTCTTCAAAAAACAAAAGCCCCCCGTTAAACCTAAACACCGGTTAATTTCATTTCTTAAACTTTACACACACTCTCTGTAGGATCAGACTCACCATTGCTATAGTAATAGGTCTAGTTATTTTATTTTGACTAGTGTAACGACACGCAGTCAATTTTGGCGTCGTTGTCGAGGAGTGTGGTGTTTTAGTTTTTGTTTATGATTTAATTGATGTTTTGTATATGGTGTGCGTGTATGCACCTCAAGCAGGTTTAGATGAACAACCCTACGTACTAATGAGAAAGTTACTTTAGAAAGAGATTTTAATGGTCATATAGGGGCAGCATCGAAGTATCCATAGACTCATGGGGGTTTCGAATACTGAGATAGGAATGATAATGGGATTGCTTTATTGGACATAGTGGTATAGTGGGATTGTTTTATTGGACATAGTGGTTGCATTTAAGTTAATGATAACCAATTCTTTATTTAAGAAGAACGAGGAACAATTGGTGACTTATAAGAGTAGAATCATGAAGACTCAAATTGATTATTTCCTTATAAGGAGAAGCGATTGAACTAGGTGTAATGATTGTAAGGTGATTTCGAAAGCGTACTTAACAACTCAGTATTGAATGTTAGTTTTGGACCTTGAAATTAAGCGATTGAGGAAGAAGAGAAATAATAGGAGATGTACTAAAGTTAGATGGTGAAATATAAAAGGGGACATGGTGGAAAAATTTAAGGATAGAGTAAGAAATGGAGTCGAATGAAAATTAGAAAAGATGATAATCAAATGTGGTAGGGAGTAGCAAATATGTTAAGGAATATTATCAAAGAGATCTTGGGAGTTTCTAAAGGGTTGAGAGGTGGTAAGATGGAATCTTGGTGGTGGACTGAAGATGTATAAGAAGAGGTGAAGGCTAAAAAAGGAGCATATAACACTCTATTGGAAAGTACCATAAAGGCAGAAAGAGAAGTTAATAGAGAAAGGTAGAATCTGGCAAAGAAAGAGGCAAAGAAGACAATCTAGGTGGCTAAAGGTAGAGCTTACAAGAATTTGTACAAAAGATTGGATACTAAAAAAAGAGAAAAGAACATTTTTAAGTTGGCAAAGGTTAAGAAACGAAAAATGAGAGAATTAAACTAAGTTCAATTTGTAAGAGATAAAATAGGGTAGGTGCTCATAGAGGAAAATGACATCAAGAAATGATGACAGAGGTACTTCTATAGCCTTTTTAATGAAGATATAGAGAAAAATGTCGGTTTAGGTGACCTCAGCAAGTCTGAGGGATTTCATAACTTTTCTCAGTATAAATAGATGATAAGGGAAGAAATTAAAAAACTTATTGACAAGCCTGGTTGAAGTTACTCCTGTACGACTCTTGTTTGGTCGGCATGTTTATTTTACTTTTTAGCCTGGTTGGAGTTACTCTTGTACAGTTCTTTTCGGGTATGCATTTTTATCTTACCATTCATTGTCAATCTTTGAAATGTTCTACATGTACGATATTTTGCGTGTCGTACCTATTTTTTTAGTATTATGATTATTGTTTCTCTTTATCATTTATTTGTATTTTTGTATTTAGTTATTCTATTACCTTTTTATGTTTATTTTATTTATTTATTGTTTATGTATATGCACTCATTCATAATTTTGTAATATCTTCGTGACACATTATAAGTGGATCTATAAAAAATGACCTCATTACTAAATAAGAGTAAGACTGTACATTATCAAATCTCCTCAAACTTCGCGCCTCAGCAGGACTTCAACTGAGTGTTAATAATGATGATAAGATAGACTAAGATTTATATGATGAGATTATATACTAATTTAAATTACAAAATGATAGGATATCCTAACTAAATCCCAACTCTTAGAATCAAGTATATTTGTTAGAAATAAATAGTTTAAGAAAACAAATTTTAGAGTGAATACCTTAAATTATTTATCATATCAATTTTGTTGGTAGGATTATTTATATAACGATCTTTGTTTTTCATTTCTTTGAATCAAATTGAATTCTTTTGCGTACAATGATCACACCTGCTCATACTCTTCATAACTAAAGAATCACCCAACCATCAAGTCTCAACAAACAAATGCCATAATTATTATATGTATCAGAACCAGGAGGTAGTACCATTCACTGCCAATATGAGCTAATGAATTTCTATAATAACAAGATATCAAATTCAATCCAATACATGACCGAAGGAGAGCCTCTTAACAAATGAAACCTGCCTCTATTACATGTTTCCTCAAACCCTGTATTACTGCTCGTAACAGAAGCTAAAGATTTTACCACAATTTGAAGCGAAAACCAAATCTGTATGTGTTGAGAGAAAGAGAGACCGGAAGATATATAACATCTTCAACACTATGCCTGAAATTATTGACAAACTCTGAATCTAATGGACTAGGTGAGGCCTCCTCACCGTTAGCTTTTTGATGGCTGAGAAGTATGAGGAATTAATTCCTGTTAAAGCAGAAAAAGAGTTAGTTTTCCAATGAATCTTCTGTCAAAAGAAAACAAAGGAGTAAAGCAGAATAGCTTACATGATCATGACGCTGAGTATGATGATTTCACAATTGTTTCCCATTTAGTATTGGTAGAGGGCGGTGTCTTGGAATCCTGCCACTTACTCTGAAAACCAGTGCCACGGTATGAATGTGAAAATGAATTCTGTGAGGAAATTGAAGGCAAGGTACGCCAGAGCCAAGACTCGGATGGTGTTTTGGGTAAAGTTGGTGCTACAGGGGACAAACTGTTTTTACCATTTCCTTGTTTTTGAATGTGTTCCTTGTCAATAGGACTTCCATCACCGGTTTCATTTACACATACCACAGCCTTCGCTTCCTGACATAGCTCATCCATAATGTCCCTAAGTTGACTAATTGGAGAATCACAAGAATGCTTAGCATCATAACACCCCACAATTTTGTCTTCCAGTTTGGCATTTCCTTTTAGAACATTCAGATGTTTTGCAACTTGGAAACAAGAATCTGTTGGAACAGGTTTTCCCATTTCTCTGCTTTTCGACATACTCTTGTAGTACCTTCCCACAGAGTCCGAGTACCCACTCATACCTAAGGGCCCTGATTTTGAACACATCTTATTTACAGTATCCACATACACAGTCTTCTCAATAGTCGGGCTCAGTGGGCGAGATCCTCCTCTGGTGCCATAATGGCTATATAGTTCCTGAGACTTACTGCTGTTCTTGCAATACAAGTTCATCTTATTGGCTTTGAAATTTTCAGCTTCTCTTGTAGTGCCCGGAAATCCCTTTCCACGAAAGGGAGATTGAGGTGTTTGATTACGGAAAGGTGATATGGCCCCTGAACGCCTGAACGGAGATATTCTACCAACTGTTTGCTGGTCACATGCATGAGAGAACCTATTGGATCCAAAACTCGGCTTGTTCTCAACTGAGGGCAGCCTGGGTGATTGAGATCCACTACCTGTTTTTTGTTTATAAACAACATGCCCTGAATGCTGATGAGCAGTAAACCAATTCCGTATTCATTAGTTAACAGAAAATGGAAACCTTAATCACTTAATGATAACAGAATAGGCCGAAAACAAAAAACAAATGTAAGAACGAGTTATCTTACCTTTTTCGAGTTTTGACTGTTAGATTTAGTAGAAGCAGCTTTGTTTGGTTTGATAGCGCTTTGGACGTGAGACCTCACTTTAAGCCCTGGAATAGGATTTAAGATGGACAAGGAATTTTTAAAGCACAAGCGAGGCAGGAAACCACAACCTTTAGTTGCTATATTGCCAGAAGTGCTATAGTCGTCATAATCATCTTCACATCCTTCTTCTTCTTCTTCTTCTACATCCTGACTGTGATATGGAATAATGGCAGATTCCTTTTGATTAGCCTGAGGTGCTTTTGGAACACTAACTAGCTTTGAAACTTGTCGGGGCTTTACAATTGCCTCTGACTGTACAATTGCCACAGATTGCTTTTTTGAAGCATAATGAGGTGTCTCCAAAGCCATTGCCTTGGCAGCAGGTAGGAAGCGACTCATCATGAAATCTCGAGTTTGTGGATCTGTAGAAAATGTTCCTGTTGTCTTCACATTCAAACCATCACAACCGCTCAGATCAGTTGCACTGCATTTCATGGAAAAGGAATCAGTTGAAGATATGGTGTCAAGAGCATCAGAGTAAACATCGTCGTCATCGCTACAACCCTTATCTACTGATTCCAAGCCTGCATTTTGATTCACACCCTCCTTTGAGCAATCCCATTCTGGAACCTTGTCACAAAATGAATGTGTTTCAGTTCGGGACCTAAATTCAGTTTGCTCTTCACATTTTGAACCTGAATGTTTTCCAGGCGGAACTCTTTGACTTGCAGAAGCCTCGTCAAGGACCTCAGACTCAAGCGCACTACCATCCTTCGGTCTACCTGGGATATGTTCCCACTGAAAAGGCACAGCAACAGGTTCTGTTACTTGATCCAAGTTCAATTCACATTTGTAGGAAGGGATGGTATAACGTCTATTTTTCTGGGGATTATCAATTTTCTTTCCTTTGGCTTCATCAGTAGATTTTGAAGGAGTAGAATATCGCCTTACTGATAGAAGTGGGACATTGAAATTTAATTTTCTTTCCGCCATTACTCTTATAACCAAGCAAAGGGTATGCACTTACTTCTCCCTCGAAGTAAAACAAAGCATAGATCATATCAACGTCCCTCCATATTCAGAGCTTCTAGATTATATATCTGAAAGTGAAGTACGAAAGTTTAGTTTATTGAATTGTCCCTCCGAGACGTCAAAGCTTATATTGAATGAAAGATTTGTAGTGAAGAAGTACCAAAAATTAAAAAGAAAGGGATAAATACAAAAAGAAAGATGATGTTTATGACACATTAAGCGTCATATTAATTTTGTGCTCCGTGACCTTTGATATATATTATTTTAATATCTCTGGTTCTCTGGAAACAGTATCCGCATCTAAAAATTGTCACCGGAGGAATCAAAGAAGACAAAAAATATTTTTTTAAAAAAGAAAATTTTAATCATATACTGTCACTTCAATTACTGAGCAACCAAACAGATCACTCTTGCAAGAACCAATAAAATGAATCAAGATCGTCAATTTGCATGGTTTTCACAATCAAAGACTGAACTTTTCATCAGCAAGATTGGCATTTATTCTCCAAAGTTTATTTCTTTATCTGCTTAAACCACAATTACTTTGCAATAGATTATGTTAAAGAAGCAACCGACCATCTTGAAACTGGCTCTTTCTTGTACAATTCTAACACTATCCAGCCATGAACCTCTAGACATAATAAACGAACCCATGTCTGGCAAGCTTAACCCAATAGAGAAGAGATTAGGCGGAACTTACCTTAACGATATAACACCATCAAGATTATCAATCCAAAAAGTCACCAAAATCAAAAAGAAAGAAAGGAAAAACGAAGAAGGAAGAAATGGGGAAGTGAGAGGGAGTGATAATGTTACTAACAAATGGAGGCGTCCTAAAATGGTGGCGAGAATTCTGGGAATGAGTGAAATCAAAGGAAAGTGACCATAATGTAAGGAGAGAGAGAGAGAGAAGGAAGAGATACAGGTTACAGTATATACACGCATACAGAGACACTGATTTAGCTTTTTCTGCTGTGCTTTTGCTTTCCTGGTCCTCCACCTTTTGTTGCATGTTCTTTTTTTTCTTTTTCAGTTAAAAGAAACGAAAGTGGTAACTGAACAAATTTAATGTCAACTCTAACGAAATTGACTCTAACGTTAGTATAATATAAAATTAAAGGAAAATCAGTTTTAGTTGTGTATAATTAAATTTAATACACAATAGATGCAGCTTTTGCGATGAAGCAAATTTCTACGTCGGCCTAGGTTGGAATACAAAAATAATTATTCATATAAATTTCACATGATCTAGTTGTGGGATTTATGATACGTTCAGATCTTTTGTCTAATATTATGGTGTTTTATTGTGTCTAATAAATCTCAGTTATTTATTTATGTGAGTTTCGTATAAGTCTTGCGTGAATTTTGCGAAATAAATGGTTGAATTTTTATGAAATAGAATAAGACAGAATAATATTAAACAAAATATCTTTTTTCATTTATGATAGATTGAGGTAGTTAAAGAGGGACAGTTGGTGAGCCAACAAGCATAAATTGGGCTACCAAAAAGCGGAGAGGGTGGACTTTTGGACCAATCCTTTGATTGAAAATTAGAAAACTGTTGTCCATGGGAGCATTAACTCTGAATCATTCTCACTTCAACCTTCCAAGGCAGGTAACACGTTTAGGTGGTCTCGTAGGAGATTGTGGACCAAAGATATGATGTTTTCATTATTTTCAAGATTTGTTAATTAACTACGCAATCTACCTTGGATTCCCATGATTATTTATCACGTAATAAGTTAATATAGGATGGTGGGTGAGTTATGTGATGATTATACTAATTTTTTTAACCTAAGTTGATGATTCTTTTAATGCATAATAAAACTGTTGTTTAAACATGATTACTCTTCACCTTACGTGTTTAATTTCAATTTGGGTCGAGTACATCATTCTTTCTAGTTTATATAAACTCATTTTAATTATAGATTTCTATTTTGTTTTTTAAATTAGAACTTGTTTCACCAATTAAATCACCTTCTCGTCCCATTCTTTAAAGCTTTCGTGGGAGTGTTTCTGCCTCGATTGTCTTGTTACGAGAACCTTCGAGCTTTTGTGAAAGTGATTCTGCCTCGATTGTCATGTTGTGAGACATAAAGAGCATGACGTTTTGTCCAAATTACAACAAACTCCATTTAATATGTGTGAGAAAAATGCCTTTACCTTTCCCCTTGAATTACGGTATGTTATAAAATCTTTATTATAAAATCTTTGGTCTGCCACTCTATATAAAAATATAGAAATCCTATTAAATACCAAACACAGAAGGGAAAAATAAAATACAGAATCACCTTTTTGTTCTGTTTCATTTTTATCGATAATAAACTATGGATCTTATAAAAATTAAACTACAAACGTAACATAAAAATCATTTGAAATTTAAAGAATTTTAATCAACGTCATCGCAGCATAAAAAAGGTGTTTCCATTAAAATATTTGGCAGTTCTATTGATTGTTCCATTGAAAAACTGACTTCTACTTGGAATGAGCATCTTTTCAAAATTGCTATACCAGCACTGTCAAAAGGGAAGCAGATATCATTCGGTGGGCATCTTCAGCAATAATAGACTCCAAAGTCTAAAATGAACGAAACAAGTAGAACATTACCGTACTTAATACCGGGTAGTGTAAGTTGTAGCATACCCTTTTCGGTGAAAAGTCGAAAGCTTTACCCTACCAATCACTTGCTCCAGAACACGCCTAGAGCCCCTCTCTTAGCCAACGAAGGGACCATCAGGACACAACAGAATGGAGTCCCTATCCTATACTCTTCACCATGCTCCAAAGAGCACGTTATATTATCAATTCTGCAAATATCTTTAACTTAGCTATAATGGGGACATTGTCAAGCATTCATTGATTGGACTTCAGTTAGATTCAATGCAAGCACATGCATTACATTCCTCCGGTGCAGTTATTGCCTGCCTATTCAAGTACAAGAAGTAACCTTTTCTTCCCCACTTTATTAGGAAGAGACCCTTGTTCGTATTATCATCATCATGTTCTACGACCATCTATCCATCCGATAAATAGGAACACATAAATTAAATAGATGTATACCCATAGAACAGATTAGGCATAGAGTAACAGGAATAGGTGATCTAAACCTCCTTTATAATATTTATAGAAATAGTATGTAACAAATACGTAAAGAAATAAATAAGAATATAAGAATATTCTAAGTGAGATTTGGTTGTTTAATATGGTTATATCTTGCGGAATAAAAGCAACTATGTTTATATATTCAATTGAATTGCTTTTAAAGATTATTTTTTAAAATAAAATTAGGTTTACAATGAATATATTTGGTTCAGCCTGATTCTGGCGAGGCTGCACGTTGCCGTTTGAATCTATGAATATGACTGTCTCTAACAGGAGTTCCTGCAAAACAACACAAGGCACACTAGGGCTTAGTTTCCGGCAGGCCCCTCCGACGCTCAAGTTAGTCATTTTGTGAGGGTTTTGGTTGCTGTAAAAATATAGAAAACTAGGGTTCTGATTACGTACCCGTATCATGACAAAGTTGTACCTTATATATGGAATAATTGCTAGGTTTAAGTCTTTACGTATGCATGAGAGACTTCCACTTGCAAGTGGACCGTGGATGCGTGGACTAGGACATGGGCCTAGCATAGTTGGTAGGAATTAGGTCAATTCTTGCGAAATGGACCGATGGGTCTATGAGTCGTTTTTAATGGATTTGGGCCTAACACGACCGACCCAACCATAAGCCCCCTACTCCTCGAGTATGAGCAAGGAGAAGGGTCGAAGGAGTATATGAGGATCTTGTAGCTCGGCAGTGGGACAGGTCGGGGTAGGCCCGATCGATTGAATATCAACATATAATACATGACTGCTCCTGCTGGGATCGATCGGTTGAGTGTCCCGATCGATCAGCATCGACACTTATTGCGTGACAACTTCTATCAAGAGAGTTCAGGTGAACATCTACGTTGAGCGCGTGGAGGTACTTTATTCAAGCATTACTAACGATGCGTGCCCTCTGACAGATTTTCATAATCTGAAACAAAACGTCTCTATAACCGTTGTGCAGCTGTCACGTACGTCCTTTCAACTGTTGCGCCGCTCCGGATTTCGAATAACCCTAATTCACCTCAGCTCAGATTCTGCCACGTGTCTGAGCTTGGTTTGGATTTTCTCCATGCGTCGAGCGTTGATTGGAGCGTCCATTCGACCGATCTTCTATAAGTATTCAGGGTCGATAGACTGCAGATTTTCTTTACGCCTGTTTTGTTCTCTGGCTTTCATCCTGCTTTCATTTGTATTTTCTTGCCCACAGTCTATGGAGTTTTCTTTCAACCGCCGTTCAATTTTCCAACCTCAAATCACCGAATAGGTACGTCCTTGTCCTTCGTCTCCTCCTCTAAAGTTTTCTCAAAGGTTTCCTCTTTGCAAGCATGTCGTCAGCCAGTTCTAGAAGTATGGTTAGCCCTAGGGGTAGGGCCACCAAGAGGGCCTCCCAACCAGTCGGGGTGCTTGAAGTAGCGGCGGTGTCGGAGGTAAGAGATGTTAAAGAAATCTCGACAAGAGAACGGAAGGATGGGCTGGTCGTGGAGGAGCCACCGAGAGATAAATCGACGATGACTGTGGCAGAGCTGAAACGATCGATTATTAGGAATAATATCCCTATGTCCTGGGGGCCTAGGTTGGCCTTGGGGAACGAACGAATCCACAGTAACTTAAGTAGGTATTTTGTAATTTCTGATAGTTTCTTCTCGGTCGGTGGTATGAGGCTTCCATATATCCCAATTATTGACGAGGTGTGCGTCGATTACCAATTAATGCCGAGCCAGATTTCTCCGAATGGTTGGAGGTTCATTAACGGTCTGGCCTTGCTGTGCCATTAGTTTGGTTGTTTTCCTTCAGTTGGCATCCTACGCCATTTTTTGAGGATGAATCAGAGTTCGAGTTCTGGGGCCGGTATCCCTCATTTGCAGTATAGAGATGCCCGATACCGTCTGGCCGGAACAGCCTAAAAAATTACTTCATAGTGGAGGAAGTACTTTTTTGTGAGGTCCCCAGTCCCCAGGATCTTCCTTCGAGAGCCAACCGTGGAGGTATCCTCTAGCCAAGCGCTGGAACGATGCATCGAGCTTATCTCTTACTAAGGAGGAGTGGGAGATAGTCGGTCGCATAAAAGGACTCGGTCGGTATGACTTCGGTCGGCTCATTCTGGGATATCGCGGGGGGGGCCTCAGTCGATTCCTTTCTAATCGACCCCCCGTCCCAAATTAGCAGGCTAGGAGAGGAAACTGCCCCCTCTGGTTGACTCTTTGTGGTTGAATTATTTACTGTATTTGTAAGTATTGGTTTCGCTTTCTGACCTATTTTTATTGCTATGCAACCATGGTAAGGATAGGCGATTTTTTCGGGTCCTCCCCTCCCCCTAAATCCAAAAGGCAAGCCAAAGGAAAGAAACAGAGGCAGGAGGCAGAGACCAGTGAAGGCGCCGCTTCGCCAATGGAGCTAGGTCATTCTACAGTGTTGCTGACCCCTCTGCCCACTGAAGACCGTCCTGTCGTGTCGGCGTCATTGCCGATCGTGCCTATGAGTGCGGACCGAGCGGGTTCGGAGGAGGAGGAGATGGAGCCTCCACTCAAAAGGAAGAGGACCGCTGGGAGTGCCAACCGATCGTCTAGTCAGCAGGAGAGGAGAGTGGGGGAAGAGCGAACGCCCCGACTGGACAAGGGCAAAGGGAAGGAGCGAGCCTCTAGTGGTGAACGATGGGAGTTCGCGGTTAGCTTTGACAAGGTTGTATTGCTTAAAGACGCTGGTGTGGCTCTGCAGATTGCCTAGAATGTCGTTCCTCCTGCGGATGAGGATTTTTTGGATGCGCTAGACAATAAAAAGCTGATGACTCATCTCGTTAGCAGCTGCGTCAGAGACATGGTATACGCCTCTGAAATGTATCAACGTCTAGATTAGCTTGACTTAGTGAAGCAGACAATGGATCGGGAGGTTCACGATCTCTTTGAACAGGTGAAAACTTTAAGGGGCGAGCTTTCGGAGGTTAAGGAAGAGAGAGACCTCTTCCAGGCTTAAAGCTCTTCCTTGGAGGAAGAGAAGAAATCTTAGGAGGAGGCGAGGAGCGTTCTGAAGGCTCAACTTGCCACGGGGGAGGAGGAGAGGAGCCGGTTGATTGCGGCAAAGGACGAGCTGGCCGAGGAGTGTGAGGGACTGAAGAAGGTGGTGGAGATGGAGCAGGAGCGTGGACCGATGGGTCCATAAGTCGTTTTTAATGGGTTTGAGCCTAACACGATCGACCCAACCAATATTAATATATAAAGTTCTTTTGGTACAATTCAACATAAGTTGATCTTTATCAAATACAACTTAAACATAAATCTAATAAGTCTTAGAATTCTTTCCGGATTTTAAATTTACCAAAACTATATTTTCAAATAAAGTAGTAAATTACAAACACACCTTGATGTTAAGTCAAAATGACTTTATATATATATGATTTTGATGAAAAACAAAGAAGTAGTAAAAAACAGACGTAAAAGATAAAACAGACAGATGGAGAAGAAATATAGACGCAGACGCAGACGCAGAAACACAGACGCAGACGCAGACACAAACACAGACGCAGACGCAAACGCAAACACAGATGCAGATGCAAGAAATAGAAAATAGAAGCAGACGAAGAAATAAGACGCAGACACAAAATAAGACGCAGACACAGATGCAGATGTAAAATGATAAGCAGACACAAAAAATACAGACGCAAAAATACAGACGCAGAAAAGCAGAAAGAGAAAAGCAGATGCAGAATTCGAAAGCAGACGCAAGAGTCAGTTCGAGTTAGTTACAAAACTCAACTGATTAACCGTTTCTTTAAAATTTTAAGAAACAAGAATCAAGAAGCAGTTATAGATGAAGGCTATAAATATAAGTCGAAGTCGAAGATTGCAACGTTAGAAAAAGAAAGAGAAAAAGCAAAAAGCTGATTAATTGATTTACGTTCGCAAACAAAAAAAGCTTGTCTGTGAGACAATTGTGCAAATTAGTTGAGAGCTACTATTACTGTAGCAGGTTTCAAATACCTTGTAAGAAAGTAGTACAGATAGCCTGCAGAGGCCAAGAGTGAAATAATACTGAGTGTAGAGACCTGAAGAGGCTCAGAAAAAATACTTGTAAACGTTGAAGAGATAGTGAAATCTCAGAAAGACTTCTGAGGTGTAACATCCCGTTATTGTTAGCAAGGGTATTTTGGTCATTGGGTCATACTGATAGGATTCACTGCATATACTGACTGAACATGTTACTGGCCTCTAATTATAGAGGAACATGTTTATTGCATATGCATTTATCCATAAGTACATGCATTCATGATTTTCCGGGATTTGATAGTGAGTATGAACTGACTGGACTGATTGGATTGGGGGTTAATTGAGAAATTAAAATAGTTGGGTTCAATTGATTGATTTAATATTGGATACGAGTGACTGGTGATTTTTAGTGGCTTATAGGAAATTTTTTGGAAATTCGGGAGAAAATGCCCGGACCGGAAATTTTGGACTGACTGACCGATTGATTGTATAGTACCGAAAGAATGGTCCAATGGCAATGGAAAAATTAGAATTTTACTTATAGGAAATAAATATGTTGAGTCATTGAAATTTAGAAACTGAAATTTGGACTGATTTGGAGACCTAAGTCTATAAATACTAGGTTTGAAAGAAATGGGGGAAATTTTCTCAAAGGCTTTATCGTTTCTTCTTCCTCCTCCCACGGTGTCTTCGATTCCTCTCATAGGTAAGGATTCTTCAATCTTTTCTCTATGGTTCTCTTCTCATGGTGTTAGTCTAACATGGTTATGGTGATTGGTGAAGGTTAGAGGCTTTGAGATTGGTGGATCGTTGAGTTGAAGGAGTTAGGGTTATGGTGATTTTGAGATTTGTGGATTGATCTTCGATTAGTAAGTTTTATGGCTTTAATGTTGCTATTACTGATTGTTACATGCATTTATGGCATTTATTGGGTAAGATTGAGTAGTTAGGATGTTTAATGGAGGTTTTAATAGCATTAATGGCGGAAAATCGATCGGAGAAGACGGAGGCGTGGTCGCACGTCGCGACGTCTGGTGTGCCTCGCCGCGACTAGTAATTTAAATGCTCGCCGCGATGAGCGCAGCAGGACGTCACGGCGAGCGCCTAGTTCTACGTCGCGACGAGCCTTTTGGCTTACGTTGCGACGAGCAGCGTAGAGGACGCACGCCGCGGCGAGCGTGTTTCACACTGCGGTGAGCGATCTTCTGTAGGTCACGGCGAGGGCTGTAAGTTGCGATGTATGGCAGTTTCTGATTGGATTTATTTTAGTCTATTGGGTATAACTGATGATATAGACCTCCAATTGAGGTGATTTCAGATTCGTTACGGACTAGGGAAAGAGGTCTACATCTGAGAATAATTATGGGAATTAGACTCGATTTAAATGGTATTGAATTATAGAGATTAAGGTCAATTGTGATTCATAGTGTGACCTAAGTGTCAAATTGAGACTA
>JANIHY010000002.1:38700338-38714450 GCA_027479065.1 Erythroxylum brevipes
AATTTCGGTTAAAAATAATGATGAAACACATGCAACATAAATATCATTAGACAAATCAAATGTTATAACATGTTAACCCAATTTATCTCTTCAACTTGAAGAGTTAAGTTAAATATGATTTTTGATAATCATATAGTGCATTGCATAATTATTTTTTAACCATAGTTTTAGAACACACTCATCTGAAATGCCAAGAAAGGCAAATCCCTCTTAATTACATCATAGCAAGTTTAGGTGATTGAAGACCTTTGGTTGGTCACAATCATGGCAACTGTTACACGGTGAATTTTAAGGCCAGCAAACTCAACAATTCTAGCCCTCTAATGCAACCAAGATTCCACACTTGTTCAGTAAAATATGTCCACAAGGAAGAAAAAAACGCAAATAGCGTTGTGGACTGTCCAAATGCAACAGAATTTGGAGGAACACTGGGAAATTATAGAACAAAGGCACCAACAATTAAGTAAACAAACATAGATTTATTGACAGAATTATAGTACATAACACATGCAATCTAAAGGATTTACAACCCTTTTATAGCCTTCATAAAGTAGTTCAAGGATAAAGATATAGGCTGTTACAAGTGGTTTGGACAGTTTTATATATAAACAATCCTACTAACTAATGAAATCAACTGTCACATTAACGTTTCTCCAACCATGCGTAACTCCATTCAAGCAATGCACTTACGTGTGTAATGATGTAGACTCATCCAAAGACAAAGCCATGCAACGTCCACTTGATTAGCTATGCAAAACAACCCACCAATGTGCCAAAACACCATGTGGCCTACAACTTCCATGCGCAACGTTCTAGTATGTTCTAATAAATGAATTCCAATCACATTAAACTCACCATACAATGTTAGTATAGACGGAGCTACGTAGGGGGCCCATGGTGCACTACGCCCCCCAACATTTAAAAAAATTAAATATATATATATAAGGACGGAATTATTTGGAGTCCATTAGTACATTGGCCCCCCCCAAAATTTTAAAAAATTAAATATTTGGGCCCTCATATCTTAAACTTCTTGCTCCGTCACTTATGTTACCAAAGGTTGTCCGCTGACGTAACTGTACTTTCTAGCATATATTAATTAATTCTAGACTTATAAAACTCACACAACTTTGTAATATTAACATAATTTCACGTAGCCCAAGCTGGCCAACACAATCTTCATTTTCTAGCACCCAAAAATAATTCCAGCATGTATTATGATAGATAGTTTTATGCTCTTATATTACCAAAGGGATCATATACAACTTGCCAAAACATGCCACCATCATATTGTCCAAGTTGTATACTTAATGTTGGTGTTTACCGAACACTGAAAAGAAAAGAAGGTCTCACAAACCTCCCCACTAAAAAAAAGTCGATGTCCTCGTCATAACTAAAGTGTTAAATCTATCTGACATGTATGCCTTTGGCTACTTGCTCCCAGAGTTGGCCAATTCATCACCTTTTATCATACAAAAGTCTTACAAAACATGTTGGGTAAAATGTATACTAAAATAACATACATTTGCGTGCCATTTCGTCAATAATGTCGAGTGGCAACCTTGCTACCAACTTGTAAATTTCAACGGCAACAAACATTTTTATTACCATTATGAACAATCAAGATGCAACTATAAGTCTGTTTGTGGCTCCTTATCACCATCTAAGGAAGCTTATACGAGCCCCTCTCAACTCCCTTCAATGTATAACCATCATATTAGAAGTCCCACTTCTAGGTACTTCCATCGCCAATGGATTGACGTTGAATTCCCCCTCTTCCAAAATTGGTCCAAGAATCTGCTCCAACCGGGTCATTCTTTCCCTTAATTGTTCCATATTTCTTCCCACCATTTCCATAAAAGCAGTCTGCCCATAATTGAAAAATACCTCATAAATTTCCCAAATGTAGCTCTAATACTAACCTATTACAGGATGAATTTTGAGGCTAGCAAGCTCAACAATTCTAGCCCTGTAATGCAACCAAGATGCCACACTCGGTTTAGCAAACTACGTCGAAAAGGAAGAAAAAACGTACGTAGACAATGTTGTGGACTGTCCAAATGAAATAGAATTTGGTGGAATCCTCGAAAATTATGGAATAAAGGCACCAACAATTAAGTAAACGAACAAGGATTTATTGACAAAATTGTAGTACATAACATATGCAATCTGAAGGATTTACAACCCTTTTATAGCCTTCAAAAAGTAACAAATTCAAGGACAAAGACATAGCTGTTACAAGTGGTTTGGACAGTTTTATATAAACTTTCTGAATAAGTAATGATATCAATTGTCACATTAACATTTCTCCATCCATGTGTAACTCCATTCAAGCCATGTACTTACGTGTGTAATGATGGATACTCATCCAAAGACAAAGCCATGCAACGTCCACTTGATTAGCTAAACAAAACAACCCACCAACATACCAAAACACCATGCTACTTGCAACTTCTATGTGCAACATTCTAGTGTTATAGTAAATGAATTCCAGCCATATTAAACTCACCACAGAATGTTACCAAAGGTTGTCCACTAATGCAGCTATACTTCCCAACATATATTGATTAATTCCAGCCTTATGAAACTCACACAGCATTGTAATATTAACAAATTTCATGCAGCCTAAGTTGGCCAACGTAATCTTCATTTTCCAGCACCCAAAAATAATTCCAGCATGTATTATGAAGATAGTTTTGTGCTTTCATATTTCCAAAGGGACCATACAACTTGCAAAAAACATGCCACCATCATGTTGTCTAAGTTGTATAATGTTGGTTTTTACCGAACACTGAAAAGAAGGTCTCACAGCAACCTTGGATAGCTTTGGATACTACCTTAAATATGCGTTTGATACTTTTGCATGTGCCATCTTTACACTCATAATGATGTCATGTGATGATGAAATTAACTAGTGGGCATTGGAAATTAGCTAGAGAATAATATGTAAATGTCAAGTTGAATCGGATGATTCCAATTCCATGCGTTGAACATTAAAAAGCTTGCTTAGGAATTCCAAATTGTGCTCATTAACCACCTTCCAAGCGTAGATTTTATAGAGAAATTGCTAGCTGCCATACATGTATCAACACTTATCCTCGAACTAGAACATCTATGAAAGGAAAACAAAAATGTAGGCACAACTGTAAAACACATTCTGTCATTTCGTATTGGTCCTGGGTTTGAAGATACATGAAGTTTCAAATATCGAACATAGAGATGTTAAATTTTCAAATTGTTGGTCTTATAATTATAACATTTAAAAGTTGGATATGGATAAATTAAAAAGTATTTAAATCTTTATCTAAATTTCATAATTTAAATGTATCCAAATTCTTCTATGATTTGTTATCAATATAAACTGTTCATTGAAGAGTAAATATAGTTTTCACCCGATTCTAATTTTTTATTGTTAACACATCATATTCGAGTGTAAAATAATTTTAATATTATAGTATAAATATAACACTCTATTTTCTCTTTTGCCATAAAAGGAAGACACAATTAATATGATATTGAAATTATGTAGAACATATGACTTAACATCATTATGATGCCGAGATTTATTTGAAAATACATTTCTATTTTAAGAAGGTGAGCTTTATAGCAACTCTTAAACTCCTTTATGACTCACAGGTTCGAGTAACAAAAACAACCTTTTGTGAAAAAATGTAAAATGAAGGTTGTGTATATTGATGACCTTCCCCTGACTCTCATAAAGAAGGGAGCCTTGTGTAGTAGGGTATGTTGTGTTTTTTTCCTTTTACATTTCTATTTTAACATCCTTATTAATGTTTTAAATACCATTCTGTATCGATTAGTACTGGTTGAAAAACAAAAATGGTATTTCCTACTTCGTTACAAACCTTGGGTAACGGCCATTACCAGAAGTTTCACCTGGTATTGGTCGATATTTAAAATATCTGTCAAATACTGATTAGTATCGTGAATTTTGATAAATCCAAGGACAAAATTGTAAAAAAAAAACAAACCCCTTTACAGTTGTACCTCAGCTCTCTCACTCTCTTTTTATCTCTCTCCTAGCTCCCTCTCATGGTAGTTCTATGTCGCTATCCTTTGACCATCACCACGACGCCACCTCCCATCTCCACCACTCCTCCCTACTTGCTGTTTTGCCTCCTCTACAACGCCTTCCTGACCCTACTAGTCTACAGTATGCCTCTCCACCTGAGCCTCCTCGGCTTGTTGCTCTCCACCTCTCCCTCCTCTCCATCGACTGCCAAGCTACTCTCCTCCACCAGTTCAGCACCATCGCTACCACTACTTAGTTGAAAAGTGAAATCAGAATCTTTAGATAGGTTTTTCCTTAACCGAACCTAAAAACCTAACCGGACCCATCGAATCAATTTGAAATTGTGAATTTTTTTGTATGCTTCTTAATTACATTTGTGAATGGTTAGAATTGACTTGTGAATTGCATTTGTGAATGGTTGGAATTGAATTGTGAATGGTTGTGATCAATGGGTTGAATTTGAAGAAAGATGAAGAATTTCGTATATCTTTTATTAGTTTTTACAATAGCATTGGGTATGTACATGGGAACCTTTATATAGTTAGTCTTTGGCTGTTCCTGTGCATGAAATACAACAGATTTACAACAGAATTTGTTACAAATATCTTCTAGAATATTTCCTAGCCATGTTCTTTAGAGTGAGGGTCCATAGACTGATTAGATGATCCTCTTTGATGTTGTGTCGATGGTGGGCTTGGGCTAGCAGATACTCTCGGTCCATCTTTTGATTTTAACATATGTGGAATAGAAAGTGACGAAGAGCTTCTCGTAACAGAATTGTGAATGGTTGGAATTGAACTATGAGTGGTTGGAATTGTTGAAGTTGTGAGATTTGAGAAATTTGAGTTTATAAATGTATGTATATTTTCACTTTTATCCAACCATTAACTTTAAAAGTAAAATGGATTATATTTCAATTTCTTGTGACTTAACCTACAAAATTTCAACATGCATTCTTATTCTCCTAAAAAGGCACCAATAGTGAAAGGTAACAAATTCTCAAAGGCCCAATGTCCATAAAATGATAAAGAGAGAGATGAAATGAAGCTCGTTCCTTATGAGTCACTTATAGGCAGTCTGATGTATGCTCAAGTATGCACATGCCCTGATATCGCTTTTGTTGTAAGTGTGTTGGGAAAATACTTGGGTGACCTGGTCTTAGCCATTGGGTTCAGTGATGTTGATTATGCAGGGTGTGTGGATGATAAAAAGTCCACTTCAGACTACATCTTTATGATGGCTGAAGAAGCTGTATCGTGGAAAAGTGTCAAACAGACACTCATAACATCCTCTACCATGGAGGCAGAGTATATGGTGTGCTATGAGGCAACTTGTCAATCAACATGACTGCGGAATTTTATTTCAACATTGGGTATAGGAAACTCTATTTCGAGTCCGTTAAAACTATATTGGGATAATTCCGCAGCTGTAGCTTTCTCTAAGAACACTAGGAGTACTTTTCGTTCAAAGCATATTGATATAAAGTACTATTTTATTAAAGAGAAAGTCGTTGAATCCCTAATTATTGTTGAGTATACGCTTACAACTTAGCAGATCCACTCACAAAAGGCTTACCTATATATGTGTTTGTAGAACACGTCTCCTGTATGGGATTGTTAGGAGCCTAGTTGGATAAGATTAGTGGGAGTTTGCTATTTTGTTATGAACATGTTGGTATTTTGTACGGATTGCTTATGACTTTTATAAATGAGACGTGCATAATGATGTTTGCAGTCATCTTTGTTAATGTTAACATATATATGTTGATATTGTATTGCATGTATGTTGTTTTAATGATTATTGTGGTATTTGAACATCTCCAGGGCCAAACCATGTGTAGTATATATATCCTGTCGACATGATATTGCATATGATTTATTTGATTGCTTTTGGATGGTGGAGATTGATATGGTGGTTTGATTATATTATCCAAGTGGGAGAATGTTAAAAATATATGTGGACTAATATAATCACAACATTAATTCCATATGCCTAACCACAATCGAATTCGTATATTTAATAACCATAATAGGATGGTTAATTTGTTAATTGCATTAGTACCCTAATAACTATATGTTGGCCCATTAAACTATAATTCACATCATCCATTAATAATGAGACAATTAGCCTATTCTATCTCTTAAGGTAGAACATGTCATAATATATGACATAAAGATGAGATTGTTGAGTGTGATATATACATTGTGTGTAAGTGGGTGTGAAAAAGGACAAGGATCTTCTACCATTACTCTTTGCACAAGGTTTGTATTTTTCTCTTTGATAGGTTTTGGAGAAGCATGGAGAGGATTCAAGACATACCAAATGTTGGAGGTATAACTCCGTTATCTTGTTATGCTTTAAATAAAATGTAATCTTGATTGGTTAATGTGGTTTATTGCTGCATTTATTATAACATAATTAACTTCTACTGAGATTAAACTTTCTTATCCATGAAAACCGCAACATACTATGAAGAAGTGGCTCCCTTCTGGGTGAACTTTTAAAATAGGAGGATAGGAGTAGTTAATGGGGATTGCAGCTCATTCAAGGGAGAGTGATAGTCAAAATGTTGATCCGCAAGTTTCGTCAAGGGAAATGATTGATCAACTGAACCCACCATCAATAAGTATTGAAATGGGTGATGCGGGGAGACACAACTATGCAGAAGCTAATATGCATCAGCATTTGTACAATGGTTCCAAGGAACAAGAGGCACAAGGGTCGCAGTCTCAGATCGTAGATGAGGGAGAGGATGATCACAGTGGCAAGAGATTACTCGTACTCTGACAGATACTCTAGAGGAGTCGAATTCTATACATGTAGATGTTGGGGAGGATACTAGTAAGGTGTCGGATAATATTATTACCATGGATGATACTCCGGAGGGTTTGCCTAGCAAAGACCCTAACTTGGTTGTTGGTAATCAGTATCTGGTGGCTGAGTTTCCGTCTGCAGAGGCTATAGAGGATCAATCCAAGATACCAGAGGGAATGACAACCTGGATGTGTAACAACCTGACAATCCAAACCAGGTTATTGAAGCAAAAACTTTTCAAGAAACTCATACTAAATCGAGGAGAAGGTCAGCTAGGCGGAAAGATAAGTCCAATTCCCCTTGGTTGACAATACTTGTGTCCCTCTGAAAAAACTAATGGTAAAGGATTTAGTAGCAGAAAAGAGATAATTTTTAGTTGGTCTACTTGAGATAAAAATAAAGGCAACTTTTGTACAATCGGGATTTACCTTTTTTGGGCACTCTATGGAAAACACTTACCAATCATTCCCACCACTATAATGGTCGTGTTCCATGTTTATTTAATTCTGATTTCATTGAGGTTATACCATGTAGTACTAGTGATCAACTCATGCATCTTCATCATCGGTTGAAGGGACAGTCGCATCCTTTTGAAGTCCCCCTAGTTTATGCCTCAAATTTTGTTTTTCAAGGAGTGAAGTTATGGATGGATCTTCAGATTATACAATCTGGCATGCAGAATCTGTGGTTAGTCATTGGAGATTTTAATTGCTCGCTGAATACTTGTGAGATCAAAGGTAGAGTTGGCTTCACAATAGGGACTGTCAGAGAACTTACACAACGTCTTCAACAGGTTAGTCTGCTTAATTTGAGGGGAACAAGTCGCTTGTTTACCTGGACCAACAAATAGCAAGGACCAATATTGATCCGAAAAAAATGGATAGAGCATTGGTGAATCCTTCATGGCTCAGGTACTTTCCAAAGGCATTTGTAAATGTAATATAATGTCAGATCATTCCTTCATTCTCATATAGAACTTGCAAGGAATGGCTACAAGTGGCACTCCCTTCAAATTTTTTAATGACATTACTTGAGTGGAAAGTTTTATGGCGATAATTAGCAGATGTTGGCAGCATGAGGTGTAGGAGTTTAAGATGTTTCAGCTAATGCAAAGACTCAGACTCATCAAACAAGAAGTTAAGCAATTCCTTAAGGTGAAGGATCCAAATATCAGTCACTTAAAACAAAAATTAGCAGAGGCACGGAAGGCTTGTTACATGGATCCATGCAATTTTGCCTTAAGACATATTGAGGTTGCTCGGTTGAAGGATTACCTAGATGGTATGAATCTTAATAATTCGATTGTAAGGCAGAAAGCTAGATAGATTTGGCTCAAAGATGGAGACTCCAACTCACAATTTTTCCATGCATCCTTGCTGGCCCAACGCAATGTCAATACAATTCTGAATTGACAATTGTAGGAATGCTTTCTCAGAACAACTGGAGCTGACCAGTTGTATTGGGGATTATTAATTAATGAGTAGTAAAGGAAATCAACCGAGGGATTATAGTGTGAAAGATGTTTTGATAGCTACTCTCACTCAGGCGCAACAGGACATGTTGATAGATCCCTTTAGGACACGGGATGTCAAAGATATGCTATTCAGTCTCAATGCTTCGAAATCCCCTGGTCCGGATGGAATTACTACTGGGTTTTTTCAAAAAACCTGGGACATAATCGGTTCTCTCTTCACTGCTGCAGTCTTGGAATTTGTTTCTTCGGCTAAGATGCTACGGGAAGTCAATCATACTTACATTTGCCTCATTCCTAAGAAGAGAAATCCTTCCTCTATTGCTGATTTCAGACCTATATCGTGCTGTACCACAGTGTATAAGACAATTGCGAAACTTCTCGCATCAAGACTGAAATTAATTGACAGAGATCATTAGTGTGGCTCAAGGAGTTTTCTTACCTGAGAACAATATGGGGGACAACATTCTAATTCTACAAGAGCTCTTGGGAGATTATCAGACAGGTTAACCTATTAACAGTTGTGAGCTAAAGATTGATCTATTTAAAGCCTATGACACCATCAGTTGGTCCTATTTGCAAGCTTGTTTGGAAGCGATCGGGTTGCTGGTTCAACTCAGGAATTGGATTCTTCAATGCATCCAATCTATGTCCCTCAGTATATTGGTGAATGAAGTTACTTCGTTACCATTTAAAAACACTAGAGGGATAAGGCAAGGGGATCTCCTCTGCCCTGACCTATTTTCCTTAGCTATGGAAAGTTTGTCTCGACTTATATCAAAGCTTGTGGAGTGCATTGATCTGTCTTGACATGATTATTTGACCAATTTCAGTCCTCTTATCAACGAAATGAGCTGTTTAGTCCCAGAAACTGCATCCCCTCTGATGCTAGGGCATTGATGCTAATTCATAATGGTGAATGGTTTGGAACATTTTGAGGTTTTAATCTACTAACAGAATACTTACCCCACATTGCTACACGATCGAGGAGGGATAGATTAGTCTAGATGCCTCATTCCAGTGGTGTATTGAACAACAACTCTTGTCACAAGTTGCTGGTCCATGCTGTGGATAGTGTACCGTGGGCAGAAATTAGTTGGAAAGCTATTTTAATTCCAAAAGTTGTGATATTCACATGGTTGGTGATAAAAAATTGAGTCCAAACAAAAGACCCATGGTTTGAAGGTTTTGACCCTATTTGTGTCCTTTACAAGCAAATCAGCGAGAGTCGAACAATCTTTTTTTTTGTTACCCGCGAAGTGTCTTAGGAGGGTCTCAATTATAGGAAGACATATTTAAACTATCCACTTTCAGATTAATCCCTACTCGAGCCAAGTAGGTCCCTTACGGGAGATAAAGCTCTAGTTTCAAATTTTAAACGGTTACATATATGAGAGCAATTTGAACCCACGATCTTACTTAAGCCAAAAGAAGTCCTTACCAATTCACCTGCGCCCTGGGATTGAGTCAAACCATCTTTTTTTTATCGTCAATATAATAAAGCAATCTGGAGTAGACTTATGGTTATGTTGCAACCACCTTGCTACGCATTTGAGTGGATGGAAATGTTGAATTTAATCGTAAGGCATATGATGAAACTTGGTCAGTGAAATGGAATAATTATTGAGACTGCTTTTCATACTATGATTTACTCCATATGGCGACAATGTAATCGAAGAATTATACTGGTATGGATACAAGTAATCAGCAATTGGCAAATATTATTGTAAATTGGGTCCGAGCAGCTATTATCGCCAATGTTAAACACAAGTTAGTTAGCTACGAAGTAAGAAGGAACTGGTCCCTATAATGCTTTCTTTTGTAGCATCTAGTTAGTTAAGTGGTGCACTGGTTAACTAGATTGTATATTGTAGCTAGAACATTTCTTTGTACAGAGATATGTAATAGCTTTTACTAAGGTAATATAATATTATTTTTAATTTTTTTTTTAAAAAGACAATAGTACCTAGAATATAACACCCCTAAGGACTTCTCTTAAAATCATCATTTCAATAGTCAATTTATTCTAAAGTTTATTAAACTGGGAAAATTTCTCAATTATGTTAATACATTTCTCAAGACTACGAACATCTAACCTTAGGTTGATTAATTCAAATCTCTTTATAATTAAAACCTTTATAATTACATTAATTGTTTTGTGAATTTCACTATTATATTTGACTCTAATATGAAAGATTTATGTTGACCCACCTTTATGTTTGCATGCAAATCATTTCAATTATGTTAGATTTATTTATACAATGGATTTCTCAGCCTCAATCGTATTATATCAAATAAGAATTAACAAATCAGTAATGTTAATTTAAGAATAATAAAGAAATAATTAAATCTCAATGAATTTAAAGAATAAATTAAATTAAAGTTAAATCAATGCAAGGTCTGTCCTAAGGTTCATTTAATCCAAGTACCAATATAGTTTAGTTCTTAATCGTAGAATACATAACACCAAAACTAAAACAAAACTAGAAAATCAAAAGAAATGTGATGAAATCCCATTTAATCTTGATGAAACCTACTTTAGATCGATAAAAATATACTTTAAATGGGTTTCTTGCTTGTTTCTCATTTCTATATCATCCTAGGCCATCAATTTATGTTTTCCAAGCCTATTGTATAACTTTTCCTATTAATTTTGCCTTTTATAGTTTAAAAATTAGGTTATAGGTGATACATGGCCACCAATACGAGCCTGTGTGGTGACTGTGCTGATTAAAAATCATGAAACTCTTGAATATAGAATGAATACAAGCCTAAAATATGCATATAGGAATAAAACACGAGTGTCTCCATATGACATGAGCATATCTAATGACTTGTAACTCTTTGAAACTGTGTATCCATTAATATGGTTTGTCCAATGATCATGTTATTTTCAGCTTCTTCATGACTTAGTCAAAACAACTCCAAATTGCCCCTAAACTTGTCCCAATTCATCCCTTTTACTCCAAATAAGTGAATTACAACCTAAAAACACAATATGAATGAGTTTAAGTACCAACAATTATAAAAACTATCAAATAAACAAGCAAAATTCACTAAACGTAATCATAATAATATAAACAATTAAACAACTATCAATTCTCTACTTAGAGCAACTGTCAACATTTCCTTAAGTTTCTTCTTGTTCAAAAGGAGATCTTTTAAGAATTTGGGATATTATAGCATCTCAATAGAACTTAAATAAAAGGTAAATTAATATGAAGTTTTTTAAAAAAACTTTAAAAACTTACTAAACTAATGTTCCTTTCAATGTGGTGGTTTATATTCTTTAATGACCTTTTCTTCAACTATTTCTTTCTCTTTTTCTTTGTCCTTCTTCTCTTATTCATTTTCTCCTTCTTTTCATTATTCTTAACCATCAGCTCCCTTCCACTCCTTAAGGTGATCGAGTTCACTTGTCCTCTCTGGTTAATCAATGTTGCGAGGTAAGGTATTTGACTTCATTTTAGAGACGAGCTTGGCAACCTGTCCAATTTGTATCTTTAGGTTATAGATAAAGGAGTCTTGATTTTATAAGTGAGCTTTAGATGTAGTAACAAACTTAACCATAAATCCTTGAAGTTCGGTTTCCTTTACTACTATTATTGTTATGGAAATATAGGAGGAGGCATTAGTCTTCATTGTCTTTAGCTACTCCATAAGAAATTTAGATGGTTCCTCTAAGATTTTATGTATTGCTATAGGGGTTGTTTTGAGATTTGCTCCCAAAAAAATCAACTTACTCAAGTTAATTCCCCTAACTATAGGTTACTTGTCACTCATGATTAAGGTGTCATCCACTGCAAATGTCTAACTCATTACTTGCATCAGTTAAGCTACCACACTCATGCTATCAATTTTCTATTCAAAGCATCCAACTTTGCCTCTATTGTCATCCCTATGTCAATAGCATGCAAACCACCTATTTTCAACTTTAGTATTAGATTTTTCCACTAATATGTATCATGGAAATGCTCTTAATAAATATTTCTAGTTCTTTAAGGGTTTTAAAGATGATAGTCTCCTCTAAAGATGCATAAATCGGCTACTTGGTTAGGTAACTTAACCCACTGTGAAATATTATATACATACGCACGTCAAAATTGTGATGTAGGCACTTCCTTATTAGCTCCATCCTTCTCTCATAAGTGTCATAGAGAGTCTCACCCTCTAACTATTAAAAGAAAAAAAATTCATTCCTAACCTTTATCGTACGTGTTGTAGGGAATTATTTGGCCAAAATTGTTTTGACCAGCCTATTTAAGTAGCAATTAATTTAAGAGGTAGCAATTTAAACTATGATTTAGTTTAGTCCTTTAATATATGAATGGGAATAATCTCAATTGGAGGACATCTTTTAAACTTTATTTAGTTTGAATTTGTTGTATATTTTTAAAAAATTGGACAGTGTGTGCTTTGGAATCTTCATCTAACAACCCATCAAATTGTACCAAATTCTAGATCATTTAGATCTTGTTTGGTTTAATTTCAAAGTTGATTACTTCAAATCTTGGCTTTGCTATTCTAGACTTAGTCCCAATTAGTGAGTGTTTAACATAATCCCAAATTATATTATTTCCTTATCATATCGTTGTAAATAGTAATTGCATTCGAACTCTTAGTTTCTTTCTCTAATATTAGAAGTAATGTTAGTTCAATCTCTAGATCTAGCTTAAGCCATACTCCAGGACTACTCCTGGTCATACACTAAAAACCTAGTTTTACAATACAACCACATATCATATTATCAAGAAAGGTTGTTTTAAAATGAAACAAAAAAATAAAATAAAAAGGTGATTATACTAATAAAAATAAAATTTTCTTAATATTACATCCCACAATAATAATGTTAAAAACTTAACATGATAAAAGTAAAATGAACATAAAAAACAAAACAAAAATACGTAGGCAAGTGTACTTAATAAAGTGAATGATTGATTTAAACAAAGTAAATAAAACTAATTTATATTTAAAATAATAAATAAGATTTCAAACCATTTATTAAATAAGATCCAAGTATGAATCACCTAGAAACTTTCCAATGCTTTATATTTATCTCACCTAATGATTAATTCTAACTCTTTAGAATGGTAGAAATTCCTAAGTTGTAATTATATAATCTCCTAAGTAATACAATTCTTGTCTTTAAATTGAATTAATCCAAATCTCTTTTTAATCAAAACAACCTAAGAATACATTAACTTGTTTTATGAATTACTATGATATTTTTCATCCTAGCGCAAAAGACCATGTAATTTTATCTCTAATAACCTATTCAGCCTTAATCATCCATATCCTATTTATACGTATCATATCTTAATCTCAATGTACTAGATCTAAAATTGATTTAAAACATCAGTAAATTTTATTTTAACATAATATATTGTTAATAATTCTCAAGAAGAATCTTTCATTAAATCAAAACATCAGTTTAAAACATTAAGGTTTAGGGTTCATCTACCTAGAACTATATCTAAATTAGTGCAGGATAAAACAAATAAAAACCATTATAAAAAGAAATAAAAAAAGATAAAAGAAATCTTTCGTATATTCCTTGATGAATCTTGATGGATTTGTTTATTCTTTTTTCCAAAATTTATTTTCCTTAAGATCAACTACTTTAGTTTGGCTCCTAATTATTTCTTTTCAACTCCTAAAAACTCCTCCTTTTGTTTTTAGCCATCTCTAATTTTAAAATGCGAGACCCTAGATTTTTTTTCCAATATAGCCCCAACATAGTAATGTGTTTTGAGTCCTTCACTTAAAATTTGCCAAAGTCACTCCAAATTAACTC
>JANIHY010000002.1:38742392-38753969 GCA_027479065.1 Erythroxylum brevipes
GATGTGGGAGTTGGAGGATGTGGATGATTGAAATTTTTGTGCAGGTGCTGTCAAATGTGTTGGTATTTGAAGGATATAGATTGTTAAAATTTGGGGTATGTGCTGTCAAAATGGAAATTATAGGCAGAAACTTTGATTGAGTTTTTGACCCTCATAGAGTTAGAATTTGACCAGAAGGTCTTCTTGAAGATGGTAGTTTATGTTTAGATCTTTTCATTGATATGAAATACGCCATGTTTGACCTTTGGAGTAGGAAGTTACAAGGTTTAGAAAATGTGTTGTTACTGTTTGTAATGCCTTTTTCTAGGCAGTAACTTTGAGGTGGTTTTTAACTCCCTTAGAGACCAAATTGGTTTTTGCATCTTTCATGAAAGTTGTAGAGTTTTCTTTTATCTTTTTATTGATATTAAATTTTCAAATTTTGGAATTTTATGTGAAAAGTTATGAATTTTTGAAGTTCAGATGTACGTTTTGGAGTGACTCAAGGCAGACCACTTGCGAGCACGCACTGATTTCGAGATCGCGAGGGCTCACGACCGCTCACCTCGCGGCCACGAGAGTGCACCTAACGCGCATCTCGTAGCTGTGAGATAGTTGCAGTGCGTGTAACGCCCCCTTACCACAGGGTATATATTGGGACGCCCGTAGGTCATTCCAATACATATCCTACGATAAGGGTGAGCTACGAATGGTCACTACTATACTTCACTTGGCATCATAATAATAAAACATCAGTATAAAAATCACTAATTTTTGAAACTAACTTTTTCCTCATTTTATTCATCAAAATCAAGAAGTTTATACATCTGTCATTCTGTACAGTCATTCTGTACTTACTGTACATCACTCCAAAAACCTAGTACCAAAATGCTATATAATAAGGAAAATACATCAGCCCTAACTAGGTCATCCCAAAAGTCTCAGCTGACCGACCTGTGAGACTTCTCTTGCCAACGCTATCTACACAGCAGGAAAAGTCCCTCTGGAGCTAGGAGTCTACTCTCGATCTTGAAAAATATGTTACAATTTTGGCTGAGTTTGCGAACTTAGTGAGGTAACCATCATCGATGGTTCACTCAATTCATGCAACACTCAAGCATAACATAGTTATTTCATAAACTCACATTCAGAAGTACCACATGATTATTAACACATAAGTATAAGGCATTTTGCCTTTCACTCAATCAAATAGATTAAATTAAATGCATATGAAATGCGTATGTGACACTTTTCTAATTTGTTACGGTGTTGTGATCGAGCGCCTAAATTGTCTTAATATGAGTGCATTAATCGTTGAGCCGGAGGTTCTGAATCACTGTGGGCTCGAGGCCCAAATATATTGAGCTTTTAGCTCTCGGTGACTGCTCCGGTCATAACTGTCATTAACTGATTATGCATTCATGCATGGAATGCATATGTAACAATGAAGCAATACATGTGTCACAATCAACACTTATGTCACAAATTATCACATCTCAAGCAAGAAGTTCACAAATTCCCATACAAGTAGCACTTCTATGTCATAGCTTCTCAATACATCGGACCTTCTGTACAGAATTCACAATCAGAAACACAATTCACTAAACCACCATTATTTACCACAATTTTCTAAGCAAATAATAATTGAGAGAACCGTCTAGGTCACTCACCAATAACTTCCGAGCTAATGCCTGGAAGTCTCGACAATGTCGATGGGTTGACGTTCCAAATGCGTCTCTATAATAGTCAAAATATCCAAACATTACCAAATGTACAATCAGAAATATTGAATAATGCACATGGAGAAATTAAAATGTGTACAATGCATGTTCATGACATTCCCGAAATTATTCCAAAAATATACATCATATAAATTTCCTCGAAATTGTAGAAATTCAAAGACACCAAAATCACTCAATTCGGACCTCTATAGGTCCAAATATTGACAAAACACGGACCAGAAAAATAATTATCCAGACCCCTCACTTTGACCTAATTATTCCACGTTAATTTCAACTCTAAAAATTCACAATTTCACATAAAAATGAAATTAAATATTTCACGAAACCGATGCCTCAAGAATCAGGTCAATCGGAGATCGGACGAAAAAGTTATGCACGAAAGAATTAATAGCATTGATAATTAAAACTAAAAATAATAAAAAAATAAAAAATAAAAAGAAATGGGCTTAGTAAGTTTTCGCACCCAGCCTGTCTCGCCCTCGCGACCGCCGGCTCGCCCTCGATCTTGCGAGGTTTCGAATTTTCAAAATATTTTTTAATCCTAATTTTCTTTCTCTCCTTTCACAAATCCTATCTTTTCACACAAGTATCGAAAAATCACAAATGGCGTCTCATTGGAAAGATCATAGAAAACCCTACAAGTTTTATGAAGGGCTTTAAAACCAATTTTACCTCTAAGGGTGTCAATAATTCAATCAAAGCTACTGTCTTCATATTATCATTCAAAACAGTACAACATTTTTTCAAAAATCATATCTTTCCATACCCTTTGCCAAAAATTCCAAGCTTTATATCAAAATAAATATCAAAACATATTACACAACTTTCATGAATAACATGGAAGCAAATTAAACCTCTAAACAAATTAAATTCTCAATCAAAGTTTCTGCCTATATAAGACACAATCTTCCAAAAATCATAACTTCTTATACCCTTATCCACAAATTCCATATCTTATAGCAATGGAAAGATCAGAAAACATGCTACAATTCTTATGAAGGACTTAGAAGCAAATTCTATCTCTAACTAGGTCAAATTCTCCCATTATTGTGGTTGCACTGTTAAAGAGTGTTAAATCAACATATGACCTAAACCATATCCGAAATTGAAAACTTCATAACATACAAGCCCTATATCCAAAAAGAGCATATCATACCTCATTACAAAGCTAAAACATTCCTCTACAACTTTTCATAAGATCACTTGAGATAATTTCAACCATAACAGTTCAAAATTAACGTCAGAACATAAAAATCACCAAAACTCATACTTAGAGACATTACTCACACCAAAACACATTAAGACATAACTATTACCATCTGAAAGTTAAAAAGCCATAACTTTCAACCTAAAAATTAAAAAATGTCATACTTAGTGGCGATAGAAAGCTAACAAGAAGTAGACAGATTTTGTAAAATTGGTCTTCATGAAAGTTGAAGATTTTCTTATTAGCTTTCTTTGGATTTCTACAATTTCGAGGAAATTTATGTGATGAATATTTTTCCCTTATAATGATGGTTGTCGTGTGTGGCCCCATTGTACTTACTGGTAATTATGTATGTTATTTGATTTCTGCATATTGTATGTTGTGTTTTAAAACTAAAACAAAAAAATTATACTGAGTTTTGACTGAGTGATGTAGCACGCCACCCTCGCAGGGCACGAACTCGGATATCACCATCGATGTCGGGTTCAGGTCACACGGGAGTGAGGTGTTACATTGTTGATCCTCCGGTAGTCAATGCACATTCTCCAGGTTTCATCCTTCTTCTTAACAAATAAGACCAGTGCTCCCCAAGGTGAGAAACTCGGCCTAATGACCCCTTCTCTACCAATTCTTCCAACTGCTCCTTAAGCTCTTTCAGCTCAGTTGGAGCCATTTTGTAAGGTGGAATAGAAATAGGAGCTATCCCGAGAATCAAGCAATGACAAACTCAATCTCCCTCATTGGTGACAAACCCGATAACTCCTCTGGGAACACATCAGGAAATTCCCTCACAATAGGAATATCCTCTAACATGCTTTCCTTCACACCTGTGTCTATAACATACGCCAAGAAAGCTTCACACCTCTTCCCCATCATCCTGTCATCTAACAAAGTCAAAATAATTCTTGGCGATGGTGACTTTCTGTCCCCTCTAAAAGTAACCTTCTTCCCGTTGCCCAGATCAAATTCCACCTCCTTCAGGCCACAATCCAACTTCGCCCGATACTTCTCCAAAACATCCATCCCCACAATGACATCTAACCCCTTCAGGTCTAAAGGTAGTAGATCCACTACCAATCTAGATCCCTCAATAAAGAGCTCATAGTCTCTAAATACTCGACTTACAATCACATTCCTCCTTAAAGGAGTGCTAAAAAGTAAGAAATTATCCAACAATACAGAATTTACACCAGGTAAAGTCATTCTTGCAAAAACAAAGGAATGTGTGGAACCAGAATCAAATAAAACATAAGCATCAGACTGAAATAGCTTAGCCATACTAGTGACAACTTTCGGTGCGGCTACAGCTTCCCCCCGCGTCATAGCAAACACCCTAGCTTATGCCTGACCTCTCAGTCTCCCTAAAGGAATTGTCTTCTTAACTTATCCAGAACTGCTTACCCTAGTAGCTGGCCTGGTTCCCACTGTTTATACTCTTCTTGGAGTCTGAGGCTGTGATCCTTCCCCTCTAGATATCTGAGGACAATCCTTGATCCTATGCCCCTTTTCTCTATACCGGAAACATGCTCCCAATAACTTATAGCACTCATCCCTATGCATCTTCCCACAATGCTCACAATGGGGGTTCTGGTTTTTGCTCCTCTCTGCTCTGGTATTTCCTCCTATTGAGGAGGCCTGTACTGACACTGCCCTGGATTGCTTGCTCTGATGAGGGGCACTACTACCACCCTGACCTTAAATGCGGGAGCTCTTCTCACCCTTGTCAGCTATCGGAGCACTCCCCCTTTTCTGGAAGGCTACTCTCTACTCTTTCTCTTTTTACTCACCTCCTGCTTAATATTCTCCAGCTTTTCAACCTGGAGTGCAGCATCCACCAACTATTGATAATCAAAAAAATTATGAATCAGTATCTTCTCCCTAATTCCCAGATAGAGACTTCCCTCAAACTTGCGGCACTTGTCTTCTTCATTGGCCACAATATGAGCTGCATATCTGGATAGCTGAGTGAACTTCAGCTCATACTTGCTCACACTCATATCCCTTTGAGTAAGATTAAGAAACTCCCTGGCCTTCTCTTGGATATACACCCGGGAGAGATACTTCTTCCTGAACACATCCCCAAAATCCCTCCATTTCAGCACTGGAGGCACAGTCTAATTGTGGGGCACTGATTTCCACCAGTGAAGTGCATCCCCCTACAGTAAACTAACTACATAATCCAGCTTCTCTTTATCAGTGCACTTCATTTGACCTAGGACCCTCTCTGTCCTCTTCAGCCATGCTTCAGTCTTTTCTGGATTGATGGTGCCATTAAAATCCACCGCTCCATACTTACGTAGCTTGTCATACTGCCCGTCTCTAACCACTGGAGCTAGCACCGGAACCTGCGACCCTTGGCCCATGGCATAAGTAAAGGCCTGGGAAAAAACCTGGAAGAACTGTGGATCTATCGCAGGCATATGAGGAGAAGGCAGCGGCACCTCATGTTGTACACTAGGTGCCTCCGAACTAGGAGCAGAGTGTGTCCCCGCATCTTGTGGGACATGTGACTCATCTGTGCTCCCCTGGCGAGAGCGAGATCGAAGCAAAGCTCCTCGAGTTTTGCTCCGAGGCGGCATAGTCACTCCTTCAATATAAAACCATTGAAAAATATTTAGTTTATGCAAAACCATTTGCAAAGTGTGCAAAAAAATTTAAATCATGTAAAAACAACATTTAAATCATGTAAAACAATTTAAAACAATGCAAATAATGCAATTTCAAAGAATGCATAACCATGTCATAAAAACCCTAAACCTCTCTTATACCTGGACCTGAACCTAAATGCTCTGATACCATAAGTGTTGGAACCCCACCTTGGTGAGTCACATGTCCGACATCCTACGTGACATCTGGACGCGTATCCCACGAGGGAGGAATTCCTCACCAGGTCAAACCTAAAAAATGAACTCATTTCACTTACTTCCGAACAGGTCTTGAAAATTTCACCCTAATCTCCCTTAATAAAATTAAAATTCTTGGAGCCCAAATTGAAATCCGATTCCTAAGCTAAAATGAAATTTCATGTCTCTAGATTATTCAGAACAAAAAATCACCTCATTCGGGTCTCTATAAATCGAGAAATCACCAAAGCACAGAAGCATGTTCAATATTTCCATCTAATTGTCTCACTCGATTTAATCCATAAATTTCAATTTAGCCCTGAAAGCTCTAGATTTTTATGGAGAGGTAGGAAATTTTCTTAGAAAACCAATGATTTAAAAATTGAGTAAATCAGAGGTCAAACGAAATAATTATAAGCAAAAGAGTATAAGGAGGTTGGATTAAAAAAAGAAAATCAGAAAAAAATATAAAAATTTATTGCCTGCATCACACTGCGATTGCCTCTGGGAAATGATTTAGGGTTCAAAAGGAGGTGAAATGGCAAAAAGGACAATGGGTAAAATAGAGATTCGAAGAACAATAAGGGCAAAAGTGAAATGTCATCTGGGAAAATTCACGCAGAAAGACCATCTACCACGGCGAAGATGTGTGTCATGGCAAACGAATTGACAAGTGCCGTGGTGAAATCACATGAAAGGGTTACGTCGCGGTGAGCGATAAGTTTGGCACAGAAAACATATTAATTCATGCAACGGTGCATGTACTATGCCGCGGTGAAAATTTCCTGATGCACAAAAAGAAAAGAAAATAACAACTCCTAATGGATCCTTAACTCATTTGCAATGCTTTCATTACAAAATAACATGCAATGCACCACTTACACCAATTCCTTCTATCATTTAAGATGTATCATGCCTCCACAAAGATTCAGAATTCAAAGGGAAATTGAATTATTGGAACAACTAAACTTAAATCCTACTAAAGCTAAACCTAATCCTACTTCTACTCCTACTGATTAAGTTTCTCCCTCATACTAAGTCAACATACTCATGCTCAACAATATCATTCCATCTTCAATCAATATGCACAAGTATATTGTAAGTGAAATAAGAGAAACAACCTGGTGTTTAAGGTGGGTCTTTTAGCTCCTAAGGGACGTTTGGCTCGTATGTCTTGACTAGGCAACTTGACTTCCTTCTAGCTCCATGTCAACGCCCGCACTCCGTATTCCGCCTGAAACATTAGTAACAAAAACTCTCTCCAAGGAATCATTAGTAAAGGGATTCAGCCTGGTCCTTGGATGCAAACTTCCTTTCTTTCAGTAATGATTTTTCCTTGACACTCTCAGATTTCTTGATGCTTTCCTTTGGTAGAGGTACTTCTTCATTCTCAATCTCCTCATCACATGCTTCCTCTTCTTGATGATCAAACCTAGCTTGTTTCCCACTTCAGAGAGCAATTGCGTTGAGGCTTTTTGGATTCATCACAGTGGTAGAAGGAATTGCTCCACTGCTTCTTGCTTGGGTCTCACTCATGTTGTTGGACAACTGAGTGACATAGGAACTGATATTTTCTACTTTGGTCTCCCATTGTTCCATTTTTTTCCAAATCATTGAATTGAGCAGCGGTTTTGGAGGAATCCTGCTGAATGAGATTTGTTATGGCGTTGAATTGATTGCTGTTCAAATTCCTTTCCACCTTCATCAAGGTCATCATATTGTGAAGTAGTTGATTGGTGTCCTCTTTTGCTGGGATCGTCAGAGCTTTTTATTGGTTGGGTAACTGGTTAGTGGAAGTGTTAGCTCCTCCTCCTTGTTGAAATCTATTTGGAACTTTGCCCTCTTCATTTCTCCAACTGAATCTGGGATTAGCCTTCCATCCCTTATTGTAAGTGTTGGAGTATGGATCCCATTTTTGATTTGTCCTCCCTAGATATACTGCGGACTCCTCTTCATACCGACTTGGGCATACACTAGATATGTGCATAACCGACCCATAAGTATCACAACTGGGTGCGGTAAGATCCATTGAAGATGGTGGGCAATGCACATTCAAGTTCTTCAATTTAGCAGTGATGAAAGATAATTGTGATGTGATCTTATTTTCCAAGGAGTCCACCTTCGACTCCAAACTTTCCATTCTCTTAGCTTGAGCTGTTGAAGCTCTTAGTTCATGCATTCCTCTAGAATCTCTCACACTATACTATTGATGATTTAGAGCCATCTTCTTTATCAAATCCTATGCTTTCGAAGTCGTAAGATCAATCAAATATCCTCCAGATGCCGCATCCAGCATACCCTTATCTTGACTCTTCAACCCATCATAAAAATAT
The DNA here is from genome assembly GCA_027479065.1 of Erythroxylum brevipes. NCBI lineage: Eukaryota > Viridiplantae > Streptophyta > Magnoliopsida > Malpighiales > Erythroxylaceae > Erythroxylum > Erythroxylum brevipes. The sequence continues at coordinate 38,750,497 of JANIHY010000002.1, forward strand.
TGCACTAATTGCTCATCAGGAATCTGATGATGGGGACATCTTGATAGAAGATCTTGAAAACAATTCCAATAATCATAAAGAGATTCATCATAATCCTGGTGAGCTAAATAAATCTCCTTCCTCATTGATGACGTTCTTGAGGCTGAAAAATATTTCTCTAAGAAAGCTTTCCTCAAATTGGCCCAGTTATGATAGGCATTCGTCACATGTCTTAGGAGGCTCATGTACCACTCCCACGCCTTTCCTTCTAGGGAAAAATGAAAAGCCTTCCATAGAACTTGGTCTAATGACGCTTCCACTGGCTTGATACTCTAACAGATCATAGACAAGGCTTGTATGTGCATGTAGGGATACTCTTCTGCCAAACCATGAAATTTAGGAATAGAGTTAATAAGTAATCCTTTTACTTCAAAATTAACATCAAAATTAGGGCAAGCAGCAGTAAATGGATCATAGTTCACATCAGAAGTTGTCGCTTCCCTAATAGTTCTACGTCTTTGATTCCCATTGTTCTCTCCAACTCTCTCATGCTCACCATTTCCTCCATTATCTCCATTTTTAGGTTGGTTTACATGAAAGTTAGGATTTTGCATAAAAAGCGGGATTCTCAGCCATGATTACTCTTTCTCTTGACTCACTCTCACTAGTGGGCTGATTCGACTCCTCTTCCATAACTACTCTTCTTCTCTCTTGTTGTTTCCTCTCTTTTCTAATCTTCCATAAACATCTCTCAATCTCAGGTTGGAAAGGAAAAAGTCTAACTCTCCAGGGCATGCACAAAAACAATTCAAATGAAAGAAATTGTAACAAAATTTACTCACAATCACACAAAATTAGATAAAAGGTGAAATGTGAAGGACGAGTGTGTGGAGTGTAAATGTATGTATGAAGGTGTGTATGTGTGGAAAAATGCTAAGTATGGAAAATCAAAGTATGAAAGTATGCTATGCAATGGAAAATTAAAAACTATACTATTAACAAGTATGAAATTAAACTATCTAAAATGAAATGTAAAAGAAAAGGTTCCTATTATCAACGAAAGTTGAAAATGACAACAACTAACCTAAAGAAAACAAATTGCTTGGTTCCCTGGCAACGGCGCTATTTTGATCGACTCTCGTTTGATCTAAAGATTAATCCCTTAGAAATCGAATCAAAAATTTAATTCGAAGGATTGCAATATAGGATTCAACCTCGGGTCATCTCACTTAATCAGAACCTAGCACAAATGGTCTAAGTTAGCCTAATTGTCGAAAATGCAAACTAAGTTGATAAAAAGGGGGGTTGGATCATTGGTAAAAATTAAGAAAATCGAACCAAATGAAAGAAAAATGTATAAAAAGGTATTTTTGGATTTTTAGGAAGTGAAAAGTGAAAAACTCAAACAATGATCAAATATGATAAAACCCTCTTGAAAACGAGCTTTGGCTAACATGGTTCAAAACAAATCTTTCGGGAGAGAAATTCACTAAGTCTTCGAATGATAAACCTTAAAGAACTCTTTAAGTTCAAGGTTTTAATCAATGAACTCCATTTCTTAAAACCTTGTTAAATGCATCTTAGTGTGTATTAATGGATGAGCTAATGCAAGTGGTCAATATGAATCAAGCTTAATCTCAATATCAAACACAACTAGGCAGATAAAAGAGAGTTAACACAATCACCATAAAGACATATATGAGACCTCATATATTAAGCATCAAAGTTCTACATAAGCAAATCCATAACACAAACATTGGTCAATACTTAATTAAACTCTAATCAATCTAATATAACTACATGGCTATAAACCCTAACTCAGAAGTTTACAACTATGCAGTTGAACTTGACAATGTAAAACAACTTCCCTTTGTAGCCCATAAAACTCAAGTCATCGCTACATCTTTAAAAGGAAATAGATGCCTAACCACACATTGCAACCGGAAGCTTCACAACTAGGAATGCATCGAAGCTACTCATCATGGAAGTCGGTGGTGACAATACTAGGAGAGAAAACCTATAAGAGAACTCTCCCTAGGGGGTGGGAACCGTGGGTGATAAGATCGTGTATGTGTCTTCAGTATCTTCTCTCTCTCAACTGATGGAATATCAATCAATATATATGTTGACACTCTCCAACACATCCAAAAATAGGTTTATTTTCAAAACGGGTGGGTCGGGTTTGCACAGTAGGTACAGCTCCCAAAAATGGTTCAGATCTTCTAAGATCCGCCGCGATGAAACTCTGACTTCGCCGCGGTGATCTTTAATTGTTTCGCCGTGGCGAAACACTAATTTCACCGTGGCGAACTTTACCCGAAAGGTCATCTCGTAACTTCCATTTCTTTGTTGCACTTTTGACTCTCCTCCTCTTGCGTAACCTGCAATGAAAAGTAATAATTTGTAATATCAATAGTCCTATAATTTAAGGGAGTGCAATTGTTAATTAATTATGAAAATTTGACCCTCAAATTATATTAATTCAAAACAAGCACTCTTAAGTTAAATTAAGCACAATATCTAACAAAAGGAGTCGAAAAGTATAACAAAAACTATGAAAATGTCACTAAATAATATAGCAAACTTAGGTTCAATCAATTATTCTCTCTCGAGTTGTAACCATTAAACCCTAAATTGTAGACCCTAATTGAATTATAGAAATTGCAATCTCTCAATTCACAAATTACCCATAATTTTAATTAGGTTTAAAACTCTCTAATAAACAATCGGGTTTTGCATGGGATCCCTCTCCATGAAATTACCTACTAGATTGATTAAGTGGTCAATTAGATTACCCAACTCTCATAAATCCAATTTAATCATTTTTTTCTAGCTCACCTTCTCAATTTGTTACCGAAAAATGCAAATATATTAATCAATCACAACACCCAAACTAATAAACACAAAATAACTAAATCAATATTAAATTAAAGTAAAATCATGAAGGAGAGTTTAGAATATTATCAACAACTCAAAATCTATTTCCATACGATTCATCTCAACTTTATACATTTAAATAAAAAAGGAAATAAAGAGAAAATAGAACTTCGGTTGGAAAAACAAGAAGGTAGTCGTGTTAGGATACCACCTGATCCAGGGAGCAGTGACGTCGAGATCCACTTCTTCTTCCTCCTTCTTCCTCTTCTTCTTCTCTCTCTCTCTCTCTTCTTTTTCTCTCTCTTTAGCGTTTCCAAGAGTAGCTGAATGTAAAACTCCTCCCTTTTCTATTGCTACAAAGGTTTAATTCTTTGTTTTTAAATGAGTTTTTGAAATTTATGGTTTCTGAATGCTTTGGAGAAACGTTTCAAGTTTTAAAGGATTTGAGAAATTAAGAAAAGTTCTGAAATTCATTTCTTATAATTAAAGTAAGAAAATTTGTGATTTTTAAGAAAGTGCTATGATTTTGTATTTTCCTTATTTGTGCATGATTGAGACTTTGAACATGTATTTGATTGTATATGAGAATGATTGATGCATTGAGTTTGCTTTTGAAT
>JANIHY010000002.1:38795588-38805681 GCA_027479065.1 Erythroxylum brevipes
CTCCCGCTGCCTCCACTGGATGCGCAGCGCCCCCTACGGGATGTGGGTGTGACCAAACGGGACAAAATCCAACGGTGCGGGCTCAGCCAAACCACCACCTAATGACAGGATCAAGATTTTCTGTCTAATATTACCCTGTCTTATTCTGTCTCATGAAATCTCAATTATTTATTTTACGGGACTTACGCGAAGTCTACGTGAGATCTACATAAGACCTACATAAATAAACGTCTGAGATTTATTAGACATAATAAGATATCATTAGACAGAAAATCTGAACTCCTAATAATGACTTATCAGTCGGTTTTGACACGTGTCAAATAATTATTGATAGCCATGTCTATTATGGCCCAATTTGCAAAAGGTTCTTGTTTCAGCCTACTTGGCAGTCCCACTCATACACCCGCCTCCCACAGCCTTGCTAAAACCCAAACCCCAAAAGTATATAGCGAGAGATGGGGGTCCCCCTGAATCGTGGATCCAAAAGCCTAAGTACAGAGTGAGGTGCAATTATTCATACCATGAACTTCGTCCTAGCCAAGTGATGAGCTAAATTCCACACACACCCAAAAGCTAGAAAAAAGAAATGAAAATAGGAAAAGAATACAGACAAACAGAAGGAATGCCACAAAAATAGGGTATTTGGTGCAAAAGTTTTCTCTTTTAATGTTAATAGTTAGCTGAACAAAAGATAGAAAGTCCATTCTCTTTATCCTCATATACCTTTCCCTTAAGACTCTTCCTATTCTGGCCCCGTGAAACACTCGTAGACAACATAGATAGAGGACAGAGCGAGAGAGATTTGGTGATTTGGTGCAGCTATGAAGGACACCGTTAGATGTTGTGTCTCTTGCATTCTACCGTGTGGAGCTTTGGACGTGATACGAATAGTACACACTAATGGACGTGTAGAAGAGATCAGTGGCACAATTCGTGCAAGTGAGGTCATGAAAGCACATCCTAAACACGTCTTGAAGAGACCCTCCTCACCTTCAGAAGACAATATGGTCCCAAAGATCGTTATAGTCCCTCCAGATGCAGAGCTTCAACGTGGGAAGATCTATTTTCTCATGCCCGTGCCATCGACTCCAGATACTAAGAGTAGTACTCGCTCGTCAAGAGGGTCCGGTGCGAGAAGGAAAAGAAGAGAGAGTGGTAACACTATTAGCACAGCTAATGACGGAAGCAACAACTTGAGCAGTAACATTAACAGCTCCATTTCAGTTCCCACAAATCTTCTTATTTCTGATCAGTACTTGAGCGAGATACTTTCGGAGAGGATATCAACTCAGAGAGATCGGAGAAGAGGACGTGTTGGAGTGTGGAGGCCTCATTTAGAGAGCATATCCGAGTCACAAAATGATGACTAGCGAAAAGGGTTGATATATATCAGTTATAGTATTTCTTTTTGTGATAAACTTCATTTTGGAAGTTCTTCTCCATTAGGGTTCAAGAACATGTCTATTATTCAATTTTATTCTATCTTTGTCTTTTTCCTATAGAATTTACCTTGTGTGTATATATAGGCAGGCACACCAAAAAAAAAAAAAAACAAATTGGGATTAATTACGATGATGATCAGCCTAATATAAGCAGTCGTTCTGGGATCTTGGTACTCCATATATATGGTTATAAGCAGTCGCTCTGGTCTGAAGAGCAGAAATACATGGAAAGCTGTTACTTTTTGCAAGAAATAACTAAGAGAAACCAAGTTATCTCGAGTTTTTGGTTTCATTTGTAAGAAGGCAGGAAAGAAAATGGTTTTGAGGAAGATCCCATTTCTAGTAGGGAACAGAACTTTGCTTTGTCTTGATAGGACTTCAAAGGTGATCTCAATGTCATGATCATTTTGACAGCCATAGAAATCCTTTATAACCAATTTCCCAACCGTGTCAAAAGAAAACTTTGCAGTTCTCAGAAAGGGAAGTGCTTATGAGCTATATTGGGAATAGCGATGATTACGTTGATCATTCAATAGTTTATTAAGTGACATGAGGCTTTCACCACTCTTCCCATAAATGGGATTTACGCTTATATAAAACAGATTACTTGAATGCCATTTGACTAACATAGTCTCTCTTTTGAATTAATTGTTAATCCAAAAGGGTTAAAGCACAACGTTAACTGAGAACAGGAATCTTGTTCCGATCAATCGAGCAATTTTTGATATGTTGCATCTCTAGATTATACTTGAACTAGATGATCAAAGTGAATTTGATGTGGATGGAATAGGAGTCCCCACATAGCTTTCCACCATAGAATAGAATAATTAATAATGCCCTTGTATATCTTAGCTTACACCTACAAGTAGGCTAAACGTCTTCAAGCATTTTGGTCTCTTTGGCTTGGGAGTTGATGATGATGATTACAGAAGGTGCTTACGGCACTTGTACAGGTAATTGATATAAAGTTTGACCTCTTTATATTGAACCAAGGTCCTCTGTTTAATATTATTCTGTCTTATCCTATCTCATAAAATTTCAACCATTTATTTGTGAAATCCACGCGGGATCCACGCAAGACCTATATAGGACCTACATAAATAAACGGCTAAGATTCATTATATACAACAAAACACCATAATATTTGAGAAAAAAAATCTGGACTCCTTTATGTTAAGCTGAATTTACGGTAAAACATAAACATTCCCATGTTCCAAAATCTAATACAAAGTTGTGGGTGGGACCAATAAAAAGTTGACAGAAGTTGGGATATCATCGGAATGTAGTATGCACCTGCCCTGTCACTTCTTCTGTTTAGTCCTCTTGTGCCTTCTGTTTCTTACTTTATTGTATTATACATTCTACATCTGCTTTTATTCATGCAAGTCCTCTGTTTCATTTTTGCCCTTCTTTTCCCGGCTCGAAAGTTAACTCTCTCGTTTGTGATTGTGAGAGTCGATTGGAAGAATCGGCATACATCTCAGACATATTAGAACACTGCATGAACTGTTTGTTCAAACCATTAGTTTAGGTCATTTCTTTAAGAAAAAAAAAAGCATATTTAAAAAATTAGTTTTTTATTGTTTCTTCCATCCTTTCCTAATATATGTATTGTTGTGTTACCGTCAAATCATTCTGACTTTCTTTCATTTTTATAAGCCTATAGCAACAATTCAACGAAGAGCTCGAATCACTACTCTCATACGAAGACTTGAAGTTCAATCCAGTACAATTAAAGACATCAATTGACATCATTTGCGGAAATCAAAAGAAGAGTTGCGTTTTTCTTGCCGTCTGTGGCAAAGCAGTAGTCAAAGAACTCAGCATTAGAGGTTCGACAGTTGTAGGGACACTACTGGAAGCCCTTCCATTAGCGTTGCACCCTCTGCAAAGATATTTGACATCTATAGAAGCAAAGTATGTGTCTTAACTAAATTAATGGATGGAAAATGTCTACCTACTTATAGAGAGCAACCCACAGATCAGTACGCAAACAATTCAATGAGAAACGGGAGAAATCGACATGTCATGTGAAGAGAATCAAGAGGCTGATTATGAAAAGCTTTTCGCCCTAGCTGATAATAAGATTTGATTAAGTTATATCAATTGGACTTATCTCTTTAGTTTTGAATTGATTTTTGGTGCTTAATGAACATAATAAAATAAAATTTATTTTAGGAGGTGATAAGTGGAGATTGGACCAAATTTGAATTAAAATGTCTAATTGGAGCATGATTGGTAAAATACACAAAATTTGGAAAGATAACATCTAATACAACAGATAAGACTAATATTCATTCTAAAAAGTTCAGTTCAATTAAAAGAGTTAATCGTAGCACTATTATGTACAGATTTTGATTTTTTAAAAGAATTATATCTGTAATGTTGAAAGGTTATATTTTTTGGTAGGAAAAGAAGATGAAAACATTACACATACTCTCCATGATGTCCTTTTGTCTTTCTTTGTCTTTTCTTCTTCTTTCTATTTTTTCAGTTGAATTAAAGTCAAGAGTAGCAAAATCGAAATTTTTTTATTCAAGAGAAATCAAAACTTTAGTTATAACTTTAGGATGTTCTGTTCTAAACCTACATTTTTATTTCAATTCAAGTATTTATTATTTCTTGTTCTTATATTTTATGAATAATTAATATTGATTGATCTGACAAATTATTTCAATGTTGATTATTCTATTGTTATCTATAAGTTTAATGATATGTAATTGTCATGAATGATTGTTACAAGTAACAAGTAGGTTATTTATGTATTTGTATTTTTAACTTATGAGAAAAAAGAAAACTAAATTTAATAGTTGTAGCTCTCTCAAATATTTAATTTATGGCTTATTCTTTTTCATTATGCTTATTGCTACTATTTAATTGATATGAAATGTTATCTATATAATCAATTAATGGTAAGTTTTGATTTAAATGCTAGGTTTAAATCAATTAATTTAAGAAAAATTAAGACTTATTATGGATATCCTAATAGGTTTTAGACTAACAACTTAAGTTATGAAAATTATTCTTTTTATACCAACGATCAAAATTACAAATTGATGAAATCCTTTCCTTGAATCAGAGTTATGAAATCCTTTCCTTAAATCAGAGTTAAGTAAAATTAAATCTCTCACTTTTATACTCAGTTGATTTATTTTGATTCGTTCTTAATCTTAGGTAATTAGTTAATTGATCATAAACTCATTATATTTTTTCAATTGAAATTGAAAAACTAATTCTGAATTTTCTTAGGATTTGACCTAGTCTCACAACTATTACAAAAGTTTAGCACATCGAGGATTAATTTTGAGGGCTTTGATATCCTGTTCAAAATTTTGGTTTTGTTGCTAGAGAACTATTTTAGCTTCTTAGTTTCTTTGTAGACTATTTTAGCTTCTTAGTTTCTTTGTAGTTGACTGCTAATATCTTGTCTTGTATGACTTGTTCTTCTCAGAAAAATGAATTGCAATATAATATGGAGATTGAGAAGACATTGTGTTGTTTAAGAAAAGAGACTAAGGAAAATTTATTTCAACTTCAATGATGAAAGTTGAGATAGATTTAGAAATTAGTGAAGACTCTAATTTTCAAGAAGTTAAAGAAAAGATGATAAATCTTAGTGCTAGAATGTTGAGGGAGCTAACTGCACCAAATTTGAATCAACATCCCTTATGCATAAAATTTTCAGATGTTAAGGTATATTTCAAACTAAAATATGGGTTAATTCACATACTCCCTATTTTATTGTCTTTTAGGTAAGATCCACATAAAAACTTGGTAGAATTCCATATTGTTTCCTCTAGAATGAATCCACAGGGAGTGATAAAAGAATAAATTAATATTAGAGCCTTTTTAATCACATTGAAACATAAGGCAAAGGATATACTTTATTATCTTCTCTCTAGCTCAGTGACAACATGGAACAAAATGAAAAGGTCATCCTAGAGAAGTTCTTTCCTACATCATGAGTAACTAATATCGGAAATGATATATGTGGGTAAGATAATTCACTGGAGAAACATTGTACAAATATTAGGAGAGGTTTAAGGAATTATGTGTTAGATTCCCACATCATCAAATTCCTGAGAAACTTTTGATTTGATATTTTGATGAAGGGCTACTACCAATAGATATGAGTGTGGTTGATGTGGCAAGTTGAGGAGTTTTGCTAAATAAAACACTAGAAAAATAATTTCAAATATAGCAAAAAATTCTCAACAATTTGGGATAAGAATGAATGATGCTGTTAAGTACGTAAATGAGGTAAGTACTAAAAACCTTATGGATAAAATTTAATATTTAACTACTTTAATTTGTCAAATAGTTGTAGGTTAATTAAATCTCACCCAAGTGTGTGGAATATGCTCATTCTTTAGGTATCTTATAGATATATGCCTTACATTGTAATAAGAATCCATTCAAGAAGTTAATGAAATAGGGGGATTTTTTGGTCAACCTTAGTGGAAATATGACCCTTATTTAAATCATTATAGTTTAGGATAGAGGGATCACCTAAATTTTAGCTATGGAAATTAAGGAGGCAATAAAAATACTAACATAAAAATTTCAATAGACAAACTCAAGCACCTGCACATGCTCAATCTCAACCCTTAAATTTAGGTATGTGTTTGGATGAAATTGTTAAGTCATTTGCTACTAATACTCAACAATTTTAGTTGGAAGTAAGAGCAATCCTTTAGAATTTAAGGAATTAGATCACTCAATTAGCCACCTTTGTTAGTAAATTAGAAGTGCAAGAATTAGGAAAATTACCTTCACAAATGATGGTAAATCTTAAAGAGAATATGAGTGTCATAATGTTGAGAAGTGGGAAGGAAATCCAATCTAACTCTTCTTTACCAATGAAGATAGAAAAGCATGACAAAGGAGAGAAAAAAGACGAATCTCTAACTCATGATGCAACAAAGGTAAATATTGATTTATCTTTTTCTATACCATCTAATTCACATGTCCCTCCTTTACTTTGCAAGTTGGCTAAATCAAAAGAAGAGCAATATGAGAGAAAGAAAGATATTAGAGACCTTTATAAAGGTGAAAAGAAGGACATCTATAACACACCACTGCTATAGAGCATATACCTAAACATCCAGAGGACATTTATTGTGGCATCTTACAGAGCATAAGTAATCATAAGTTCAACATGTCTCATTTCATTTTACAAACATCATTTACATTGTCATTACATCTCATAATCCACATATTTCCATTACAAAAACATCTAAGAGTTTACTGTTCTTTGCAAAATATCTAACTGAAGTGAGATGTTAACATAAACAATCTATCTAAACTCCCAAAAAATTAGTTGACCAGACCTTTGAACCATTCCTAATTCCAAAATTGACAATATTAGACTACTACTAGATAGCCTTAGAAACTAAGTCTCCTCAATACCTAAAAAACAATGTTGCAATTTTGATAAGTTTTGAGAACTTAGTAAGTGAACTATCATTGATGTGCTCACTCGAGTCAAAACACAACGTCACAAGTATGCAACCAAATTCATAAGCATATCACATTAGCTTGAATCAACTCCCATACAGTTTTGTATACCAAATCACACTATACATCATATCTCAATAAGCACATTTCTAATACAAATATGTCATATAATATTTTCAGAACAATCCAATCTTTCACCTCAATCATTCATATCGTCAACATGTATACAAGTATTGCAGATTACTATATCAACACAATTCAGTACTTTTTTTTACAATCATTCACATGTACACAAACATATCATAACGTTATATCAACTCAATTTAGTCATTCTTTACAATGATTCGCGTGATACATGTAAAGATATATATGCAATGCATATGAGACTCCACTTTCCTTTTTTTTCTTATTTTGTTGAGATCGAGTGCTTATTTAACTGTCCCATATCCGTTGTAGATACCGAGTTCATTTCAAATACTGTTCCATACCCATTATTGATACCGGGCTCACTAATCATTAAGTTTGTGGCTCTGTGTGCACATTTATGAGCGTTAAGCTCTTTTTCATGTTGGTTACTCTGGTCATAACTTCTTTATCTAATCATGCTTATCAATGTAATGAAAATGCATCAAATCATATATTATGCTATCAATAACTCTAATTCTTTGTGCACTGTTATATAGCACATTCATCAGATCTAAGTCCAGCATTCAACATATAATTGAGAACACAATTTCCAAATTAACATTCACTTTGCTAACACTTCCAATACATTCCCAAATATTACACTCCTTGAACCATCAATTTTTGAAATTATTACAATCATATCATTATCAGTTAAATATTTAACAGTTAATTAAAAAATTCAAATATAGTGAGTAAACATCTAAGTTAACTCACTATATGCTCCACAATGTTTGGATGTTGATGTTTAGTTTGTGCCTTTTTAGTCATGTAATATACACATATGTATACATTACTAAATTGTTTAATCAAATAAGTACTCAATTACACACATGTATATGTGTTATGCTCAATGCATACTCAATTGACTTTCCCGGGTATGTTTTCTTATATATAGATCTTGACTATTCAATTTGTGCTTATACACCCTAAGACCATTCAAACACTATATTTTGCATACTACCATTTTGTAATCAGTTTTATACCTTTACGTTAGCTTGATTTACTTCAAATTCATCAACTGTACTTTACTCTTATCCTTGAACATTTTCATGATCAAAAGTTTTTTATTGTTGGATACCTTGCCCTTGTGAGTCACGAGCCCGACGTCATAAGTGACATCTGGACAGGTGTCCCTAGCAAAGGTGGCATGCCTCCACCAAGAGGACTTACTTTTACCATATCCAAATAGAAGTCAACCTTAATTATTTTGCACCAGCCTTGGGACAATTAGCATAACTGTCATTAGGATTATCTGGTTAAGATCCTCTTAGGACAATTTCAAAGAAGGCTTAGAGACCAACAACGTTGAGGAAGACCTTGAGGTCGGATTCTATCTTCTGAAGAGGGTCAGAAATGGAATAGAAGATAGGGGAAGGCGAAAGACAGAAGAAGTAAAAAATAAAAGAAACAAAAAGGCAGAAGAAGCAAAACACAAAAGAAACAAAAGACAAAAGAAGTGAAAGACAGAAGAAGCGAAAAGACAGAAGAAGCAAAACACAGAAGAAGCAAAAGACAGAAGAAGTAAAACTCAGAAGAAGTAAAACACAAAAGAAGACATGTCAGTAAAACACAAAAAAAGACGTGTTAGCAAAACATAGAAGAAGATGCTCCAATAAAACACAAAAGAAGTAAAACTCAGAAGGAACAAAACACAGAAGGAAAAAAAAGTCAAAAGAAGCGAAACTCAGAAGGAATAAAACATAGAAGGAACAAAACACAAACGGAACAAAAACAGAAGGAAGAAAACTCAGAAGAAGCAAAACTTAGAAGGAACAAAACACAGAAGGAAGAAAACTCAGAAGAAGCGAAACTCAGAAGGAATAAAACACAAAAGGAACAAAACACAAAAGGAAGTTCATGAACAGTAACACAGGAGAAGTTCATAAACAGTAACACAGAACAAGCAAAACACAGATGATACAAAACACAGAAGAAGATGACGTCACCATAAAGAAAACACAGAAGGAGATGACGTCACAATAGAAGAGGCAAAAAGGCAGAAGAAGCAAAACGCAGACGATACAAAACACAGAAGAAGATGACGTCATCACAAAAAAAACACAAAAGGAGATGATGTCATCACAGAAGAAGCAAAAAGGCAGAAGAAGCAAAATACAGACGATACAAAACACAGAAGAAGACGACATCATCATAAAAAACACAGAAGGAGATGATGTCACCATAAAAGAAGTAAAAAGGCAGAAGATACTTTTGCCTAACTCAGCTTAGATTAACCCAAATTTTCCCTGAAGTCAGAAAACGAATTTTTTTAATGAAAATTTGCTTAAGTAATACACATTTCCAATGCAATGGTCCTATGAAGTAATAAATTTTTGAGGGAGTCCTTAAGGAAGCTCCATGCCACTAGCGGGCAAGCGGAAGAAGCCTATACTTGGGTCAATGTGTATGTGATGGTTCTTGAGGGACTACCACAAATCCACATAACACATAGGTTTCAAAATCTTGTAAGCTTGATGCCCAAAATGGCACATTTTCTTGAAAATTTGCTTGTCACATGCTTGTTATACCATAAATACCATTTTCAAAAATATGGTTTCATAATCATGCATCATTTGTAAAAACAACCTTTCATAAGTCATCACACAAGTCATGTATAAGCATGTAGCACGATCTTGCAACATTTTAAAAAAACATTAAATGCACATGAATGAGGTAGTTACAAAATTTATTTGTTGTCATTTCTTGACAGAAAACTTTTATGGGCTTATTACTTAATTATAAAAGTGAAACCCACCTTGAAGTCCTTGATTTTGGCTTGTTCTAAAAGGCCTCTCCTCTTACTCCTCTTGTCCTTCTTGATCCCCTCAAATCTTCTCTAAATGAAGAAATGCTTAGTTCAAAAGAAGGCTCTTATCTTTCTTTATATTTGTCCCTTCTTGATTACTCTTAAAATCCCTTTTGAAGGTTGAGAAAAATCAAAACCTAGCTCAAACCTCTCTTCTCTCTCTAAACCCACGACACTCTCTCTACCTTCTTTCTTATTTTTG
>JANIHY010000002.1:38805781-38833688 GCA_027479065.1 Erythroxylum brevipes
AAAACCTCTTTATAAATCCAACAAATCAAACATGCCCTTACCTTGATCCTTCACCAAATGTAGAGTTTCTTAGCTTGAATGGAAGCTCTCATCATCCTCTTCCTTTTTCCTTCTTGAATCAACTCAAAATCACTCTTGAAAGCTTAGAAAAAAAAACCCTAACTTCCTTCTTCTTTTCCCCAAAAACCGTAACTCTCCTTCTTCTCTCTTTTCTTTGGTTTCTTCTCCTTCTAATTTTCGTGCTTGCTTCCTTCTTAAGAAGTAAGACCACCTTTTAATTACAAAAATGCCATTAATGAATGAGCAATGACCAATTTACCCTTTCATGTAAGCCTTGTAACTTAAATGGCTTAAGTGACCTTCCAAGTTTGCCCCTCATGCATTCTTAACATCTTAACACTATAATTCAATCAACTTATGTCATAAAAATCTTACTCACATTCACATACTAATTAACTCCACAAAATAATATAATATAATAAAGCCTCAAAATTCATTTAGTCATGCTTAACTACTTTAAAAAACAAGACCTTTTTCTAATCATCAAGTTGAAGGAATTTGCTAACACTTCTATAGAAATGTTCATAATTGCCTCAATTTTCCAATGACACCAAAATCATTCAATTTGGTTCAGTAATTTAAAAGTTATGGCCCAAACACTTTCAGACTGTTACTAAACCGAGACTGTACACTAAACCCAAATACACTACTGAAATTGAAAGTCTTACGGACTGAATTGAAATTTGATCCCTGTATATAACTTGTAGCTACATGTCTCTAGTTTAATTAAGAACAAGCATCCCCTCATTCAGATCTCCACATATCAAGATATTACCAAAATACTGAAGCATGTTCAGACTTTTTCAACCGATCCTCTCACTTTGATTCAATTCATCTTTTTCAAATTAATATCAAAACCTACAAATTTTATGGAGAGGTAGAAAAATGTCTTAGGAATCCAACGCTTCAAATTTTGGGTCAATCAGAGGTCAAACGGAAAAGTTATAAACAAACGAGTGGAAAGAGGTCAGGTCAGGAGGAAAACATGACAACAATCGACTAGTCACAGACTATTAGTCGACTAATGCAAGTAAAAACATGACAATTAGTTGACTGGTCAAAGACTATTAGTCGACTAATCCTATAATGATCGACTGGAAACTCTTAGTCTTTCTCCTTCCGACATCCCGACTTCCACAACTCATAACTTTTAACCCAGAACTCCAAAATTTGCAAATTTAGTATCAATGGAAAGTTAAAAAGAAGCTCTACAACTTCCATAAAGGACTTAAAAACCAATTCAGCCTCTAAAGGAGTCAAAATCTACCTCAAAATGGCTACCTGAAAAATGTCATCCTAAATAGTAACATAACCTCTAAAAATCATATTTTTCAGCTCCATGGTCCAAAAATGTCATACTTTATATCGTTAGCAAGTTAGAAAGATAAGCTACCACTTTCATGAAAAACAACTTTAGCTAAATCCACCTAGATCAACCCAGAAAATTTATGCAAGTTCAGATCAAAATTTCAACTCTCTCCTACTATTCATTCCCCAAATTTTCAGACTTCAAATTTTCAAAAACCCAACATTTCAACTTTTTATTTTAGACATTTCCACTCCATTTCTATCAACTTCTTCATCATAAATCTCATACTACTCCAAAATATGCAAGTTTAGTCAAAAATCATCAAAAATCAAGAATTCATTGTCAACCTATTCATGCTCCATTGCTTTTCTGCATTTTCAACTTTCATGCTCAATCACTATTCTTCCTCTCAACTTCCATTTAAACTCAATATCATCTATAAGCAAATTATGGTCCATGATTGATCATGAACATTAATAACAGAACATACACACATATACCCACTAATCATTAACTTACTACATTCACTACCTTAATCTTGTATATCATTTCAAATTCAAGAATTCTCCTTTTTCTTTATTCATGACTAATCACTAACAATTTCTCATTTAATAATTCTAACTTCCAAGAAAAGTTCGGGGTCCAATATTTGTTCCCCTTCCTCTGTCCCTACCCTGTTTCATTAAATCTCAACCATCCATTTATGTGGGACCTTATAATTAGCCCTCAAATCCTCTATCTCCCTTCCCTTGTTCCTACCCTGTCTCATTGAATCTCAATCATCTATTTATATGAAATCTACATAAATAGATAGCTGAAATTTAATAAGATAGGGTAGGGGAAAAAAAAGAGGGACAAAAGATCACATCCCTTGTAATTACCATCGAAGTTTCATTTCAGATGAGAGAGTGTGCTGTACATTCTTTGCGACAAAAGCTAACCGTACCCAATTAATAATCATGTCTGCAAGCTGGTATTTGTCTTCTTCCTTCTGTGTAAAAAAGTAGCTATATATTGCGCCCTTTCCAAATTACATAGATGGTTGTAGAAAAAGCTATTGTAGGAAGAAGTATTTTGAGTGTCCACTAATAGTTCAAGGTTTGCTCCCAATTGTACATGGAAGCAACATTTTAAATATTGGACTGATAATTGAACCAAAGAAGCAACTGATTCAAAGGTCAATAGTTCAATCGAAATTTAACCGTGATCGAACCGATGACTAATAAATATATAAATTTTTATTTTATATATTATATATAAGATAGTTTTTAAACATACTATTTAATTATTTATCTATTTGTAAACTTAACTTAAACCTTCAAATTTCAAAATATACAATTTTTTTAAGTTCACCAATACAACACAAAATAAGATAACAAAGTTCACTAGTCATATTTTATCAAAAAGATTAAAAAGAAGATCACTAATCATAATATTCATTCAAGTTGAAATCATCAAAATCAAGGCATTTTAAATAGATAGGCCAATTCTTTCTTTCACTGGTTCAATGGTTTTAACTGGTCTGACCGCAAAATGAACGGACCAATCACTCATAAAAAATACGGGCTAAACCGGACCGCTTCATGCTCCGAGTCATCGATTTTTCGATCCGACCGACCAGTTCGGTTCAGTTTTTAATACACTGCATGAAAGTATCACATGAAATGAGGTGAAGAATTTTGCTCCAAACTACTGTAGAAAATCGGCATAGAAAGAAGAGATGTTCTCTATATTCCATATACATCTTACATAAAAACACTAGCTTCTATATTACCATGCTACTGCCTTCTAATCTTGAGCCTATGCTCACCAAGCAATGAAAGAAGCCTTAGGATTCAAAGTATTCCTCCAAAGTAGATTAAACCAAGGGACCTCAACGAGATCGTTGGTAAATAGAAGATGGCAAGATTTGTTTGAGAAAGTACCATTTGGATTGGGGGTCCAAATGATTCCATCACCATTCATCACATTATCCAATTGAGGTAAGTATTGCACAAGGAGATCAAAACCTCTAAAATATCCATGCCATTCACCATGAAAGATAGAGATGAGACTTTCAGGTTCTAGGGTAATCCATTCCTCGAATGAATCAATTCAGAGATGTATATAAAAGGGCTAGAATCTAACCAGTTAACAAACCAAAACCAAGTTTTGTGGTCATTACCTATGTTGTGCTTGATTCAAGGATATGTAGTGTCTCTCATCTTAATGAAGATTATTATTGATCACCAAATGCTGGTCATGAAATTAGGTTCTTATTATAATTACATATTACAAAAGACTTAACAGCAAATCATAAGATGGTTTATGGTAAAAGCTTAGCGTTACGTCTGATCATCATATATGGAAACCAGGATGTGGAGCTTTACCAAACATTCCCAGGCCTAGCTGGGATGCAATGCTAGTATTACAAATTAACTCCTAAATAAACTAAAGCTAGCACATAAAGACTTAACTCGCGGCACTATGATTACACATATTAGCAGCTTTGCAATGCTGTAACTATTTGCAAGAAATGATCTCAAAAGCCTAACTTTTGAAGTACGGACTGAGTCGTTGAGTCACCGGGCAGAAGCGCAGGTCACCTAGTCTTTCCATTCAGATGTGTGATTCTGCAATAGATAACTCAGTCAAGGATAAAAAACGTTATCCATTGCATTAAGTACGTAAGATAGCCTGTCAATACAAACTTATTAACAAAAACAAATGTAGGAGTTTTCTCTCAAAGCTCTTACCCTGAGGGGATCAATACTTCCACACAAACACACACAAAAAGAAAAGAAAGGAATTCGAGGTGGCATCAACTAATTCATATGCAATGGCTGTCACGGGGGAATAATAGGGCTATGATATATTTTATGCCTCACTATGTAGTTAATTAAAAAAACTTAGAAGGAAATGGCTACAACCCCAAGTCTACACTAATCCTGAGCTCGTTTCTGATAGAAACGAACAATGGTATGTATATCGTCAAGACATGAATGCGAAACAGATTTTGGATTAAGGTCATTTGTCCGAGCAGAACTAAAATGAATCTGTTTAAGAATGGCGTATATGCATATGTAACAACAAGTTGTTCGACCATCTCTGTTTCATTTGTTGCAGGAAACATATATACCATGCATTTTTTTTTGCCTTGAATAAGTAGGCACGCAATCCCAAACAACCTCAGAAAAAAAGCATTCACTGAAAACTCTTGTTCAGCTTCTATCTATCAAAGGCTACTTGGACCTATCTTGAATGATTTCTAATAGAAATATGACAGGCACTCTTTTCTTTTCTCTTTCGTTTCCTCTTTGGCCTAAAACTGAACTTTCTGATGGTAAACTGATTTGAGTCGGAGTAGGATGGTCTACGATGCTCTTCTTTACCGTGCGGCCCTTGAATGTAATCAAACTATGATAGGATAATGTTATAGAATGGTAGTATGATTCGATATGTGTACCTCTGAGGGTCCATCTCTTTTGTTTAATGTAAAATTTCTTGGCAAAAGCTCCACACAAGCTTGGTGAAGGCTTGCAAGTAGAAAAAAACGCTGCAACAGGTAGGCGATTGCAGAAAACAAAAGTGCCCTTCAGCACAAAGACGGCAATGACACTCAAAAACAGTGGTCTATGACATAATATTAATCTTGCACAGGAAGATGAACAAGTGCAAAAGCACAAGCAAGTCTTACGTTTGAAAATCCTAACAGTAAAAGATTTAACATCAATTTTCACCTTGTTCATTTTAATGGACCTATGTACTGGGATGAATAATATATATAAAAAAGTTAAACATTAGTGCGATGAGAAACAACTTTCATTTCATCAATTCGGTAAGCACTGCACTAAAATAAGATCCCTGAGTTGTAATTGCACTGTTTTTTTAGTTGTATCTTTGTCTCGTAAGAAAATCTACTTGAACTCTTCAAAGAACAGGTAGAAAATTGCAATTCCTTTCATCATAGTACGTACTAGAGCTTCATGTATTGTGTAAAAACAAAAAGAACCAAACTAAACTTTTATTAAATTGAATTTTATCTGTATCTTTGAGTAACTAGGGACGTGTAGTGAAGCCTAATATTTACTAGCGGCAGATTTGACATCAAGCTAGACCGGCTTTATGGCTATGGAAGATATAAGGTCGTGTATCTTGATACTTTAACCACGACTTCTGTCAATAAGTAAAAACATGAAATGCATCATTGACATTTGTATCAAAATGCAAAAATTCGATGTACTCAACTTTGCTAACTATTGAATAACTACATCACATCTAGCGATATAAATTACTAAAAACATTTTTTATATTAAAGTATTTATATACAGAATATTAAATTCAACCATATTATACACATTTTTGCTTAACTTTTCATCAACATATTAGTGATACAATTCCATCAAAGGGAAGATATGCAACAAACATGTTCGGTTAGGAATTTTATATTGAAACTAGAAAATACTAATGGAACTATAGTATATTTAATTATTCCCCAAGATGTAAATATTTATTCTTCTTTCCTTTTTTATTCTCTTTATTTTTCATTCAAACTTGTGTCTATTCGTGTTTTTTTATGCCACATTATACGTTAATGTTTACTATAGTAAATAATTGTAATGATCATAACTTTTGTAATTATATTGTTATTTGAATTCTTAATCCATATTCAATCATTTGAAATATGTGTTTTTATATATAAATTAAATATTGTGCTTCTATAAAAGTCATTATACTACTAGTTTCCTTATCATAGCTAATTGGATTTTATTTCTTCTTTTTTTATATAAACATTTCCCTTTACTTCTATTAATAACATTTGCATTGAAAATTACATTCCATAAAACCGCAAAATAGCAACTTTTTTAGTAGAAAACCAAGGATATCAACTATAAGAATCAGTTTCCTAAT
This sequence comes from Erythroxylum brevipes, assembly GCA_027479065.1. Lineage (NCBI taxonomy): Eukaryota > Viridiplantae > Streptophyta > Magnoliopsida > Malpighiales > Erythroxylaceae > Erythroxylum > Erythroxylum brevipes. The sequence goes on from JANIHY010000002.1 coordinate 38,812,041, forward strand.
GTTAGAAAAATTCATTTTAGCTTTATCAATTCAAGCTTACCAACTAAAAGCTCTATAGTCAAACTTTATCATACTCACCAATACACACAACTAGAGCAATTTTTTTCTTAGAAATGGCAAATATTTAGTAATAGAAGTGACTTACATGCCCACTTATCTCTAGCTCTATTCAATTTGTACACGTACTATTACTAGATCTTAATATTGAGTGAAAAATGATATTTTAAATGTTATCCTTCTTTATTCATTTCGATATCAGAAATAAATATATATATATTTGTCTCTAATTACAACTACTAAACTTTTGTGAGACTTTTTAAGAGTGGAAATAAATAAAGATCAATAAGACTATGTGTAATTAAATGTTATTGAATTAAGATTACCATGTTTACGAAAATTTATCACGTAATAAATACATCCCCTTGATTCACTCTTAAATTGGTAACATAATAAGTTAATAACATGTGATTTCTTTCATCTTAGATTCATTTGCACATAATTCATCAAATTTATATAATAGAAATATTAATCTATTGATTGACCAATGATAGAGTGTGGAAATCAACATAGCATGCACTTTAATCACAACTAAGCACAATTTTTATATAAAAAATTACATTATAGTAAAGAGAGCTATTGATTTTGACCTTGATATATTTAATCCAAAAGCTTAAATGATAGACGATCAACGGCACTTAGAATTATTACAATAATTATAGTCAATACGCATATGACTGCAATTGTAATAGCTTGTAAGTGCAAATTGTAATCTGAAGGTTTGCAATTGTAAGACTGCAATTTAGATATACTTGCCTTCTTTTGGTTTATTATAATATTTATTTTATTTTTAGATTATAGCTATTAATTTGATTTCTTCTTCTTCTCATAAACGTTTTCTTTCACTTCTACTTATAATATTTACAATAAAGCTAATTTTCATAAACCGTAAAGTACCAACTTGCTTATTTAAACAAGCAAATCATATCAACAACAAATGTAAGGATGCTCCATAGTGAGTATTAATCAAAGGAAAAGAGAATCAACTTCTTAATGTTAGATAGACTTTGTATATTTATTATTATGCATTTCACTTTAGCCTTATGAAATAAATGTTACCAACTATTAATTTTATATTTGACCTTTTACAATGTCTATAAATCTACATAGTTGGAGCAAAATTTTGTTAAAAATGTTTCAAATATTTAACAACATGAGTGACTCTCATACCTACATATCTCTAATAATATTTATTCAATTTTTTACTTATTATTGCTAGATTTTTGAAATTCAGTGTTAAATGATGTTTAAAATACTATTCTTTTTATTACTTTAATATATAAATATATAAATATTTACCTCTAATCATAACTACTTAGATTGTGTGAGACAGCCGCCAAGATTGTAAGTAAACATCAATATAACTTTGCGTAAAAGTATATTATCAGATCAAGATTATGAAATGATAAATGCATCTCCTTCTTAGAAACTCCAAACTAGCTACATGATAAGTTAATAACATGTGTTTCTTTGGTCTTAGTTTCATGGACACACGAACTCATCAATTTTAATTAGTATAAAGATTAGTTTGTTGGTTAAATATTATAATAACATATGTTTCTTTCATGTGAGTTTCACTTACACACAATTCATCAAATTTAGTTATTAGAAATATTAATCTATTAGTAACAAATAGGATCAGATTTTATGTTCCGGTTAAGATTTAATGAAACAGAGTTGGAATAAAATAACTGGAACAGAGTATTCGATGTTGTAACAAATTATAGAATGTGGAAGTACTTACATATGATGTAAGCATTGTAGCACAAAGTGTTAATTTTGGCCTAGATATACCTAATTCAAAGAAGTACAATCTATACTAAAAAGATGTAACCATTGTAGCATAATCTGTTGATCTGAGTTTATCACAATAAGCTAAAAGGATTGAATTGTTATTGTGTTTAGAATTTGATATAACATTTTATTTTATTTCTGGATTAACTTCACAAATAAATCTTGATTTGTTTTAAGATATAGAGCACAGAACAATTAGTACAATGTATAATTTGCAGATTGATATGGAATAGGAAAAGTAGTGGATGCGATAAGTCTAAACCATAGTTTTTGTTTTTCAACATTAATCTTTGCTCGGTATATTACCAACAAATCGTTCACTTACTGCATTAATGGATTGTTCCCTATTCTCTATCATTTTGTTGTAGGCTAGGAGCTAAAAGTTAGCGGACTTGCAGTCCAGTCCCCCAAACAATTTACTACATCCGAACAAGCAACCCATCACAAAATCATTCAATATTAACCTTAAATCCATAAGGTGACAGTAAGAAGTAATCTCTTCTAATCATGACATCAAAGTTTTTTACTTAAACTCACGGAAAATTTTTTGACTCTGCACATGGAGATTAATTATATGAAGTAGGATATATGTCATGTATTATCGTGTTCTTATAAAGGCAGTCATTCTTTATATACGTTAATATACTTGACTGTTTACCGATTGTAGGTGCTAAAAGATCAAGAGGATCATAAACAACGTGATTAAACTTAGAAGCTGCACAATGCATTTTTATCCTTTTAATTTGGCATAGTTTTCCGAAAATGATATAACTTTTTTCGGTACAACTTTTAGTGGAAACCTAACAGCTAATCAAGGTAAGAATTATATCGACAGAGCTTCAAAAGATCCGAATCATGTGAAAAGAAGTATGATATGCATTACAGGAGCTCAAAATGTTCTAGAGATGCCTTGCTGTCTGAGCTAAAAGAAATGAAACTCCGATGAGTAGACAACTTCACTGGACAATTAAATAGTCACAGCAGGAACTTCCTTGGGTGCTTTTAGACCTTTATAAATTTGTTCCTCACTTTCAAAACCTATCAAGGAGACCTATTGGATATGGCAGAAATGGAAGGAAGAGCAGGCTACCATAGATAGGTTTCAAATCCATAGTAAGCAAAGAAATAGAGAGGAGCATTTTAAATAGGGACGATGTTACATGATTATGCATGTTAAATCCCACGTCAATGTGTACAAAATTACATGCATGCAAAGATTGACACATCACTCGAGACCATTCAAGGGGACCAGAAAATCACAGAGGATCATAAAAGAGAAAATCTAGGGGAACGTAAAGAAGTGCTGCATATTATAATTCAGACATCACATGTTCTTTTTGCAAGATGTGTTTGTGTATATATATATATATATAGATAGATAGATAGAGAGAGAGAGAGAGAGAGAGAGGAATGGCCATTCTCCCACTATTTTGTCATAAACATCTCTTCTAATTAGAGAGTGAGGTCATAATTTCTTCTCTCCACGCTTCTTAACCTTAGAAGTGATACAAAGATTAGGGTTTTAGAAAGCCACCTTAGGGTTTTAGATTGAAGAAACCAAATCTCCTTCCACTAACAATCAAGATATATAAGTCCTCTAATTTTAGTCTCACTTTATATACGTCTCTCACGCTTGTTTACTGCATAATAGACAATACATATCTAACTTGTCAATCAAATATATATGCCCCTAGTTTCAAGCATTGATTAGACAAGGGTCTGATTCATTTACTGTTAGCTGAGGGGTCAAAGAAAATTTTAAACTGAATAATCGCATATACTACGTCATTAAAGAAATCATCTGCTTGAATATAGACGAAAGGAATTACCATATAGTCTGAAAAAACCAGGACATGTTGATCTATTAAGCTGATGACTGCATCGAAGGATTGGTATCTTCTGTCACAGCTTGCTTGATTGAATTCTTCTTCTTCTTTTTCTTCTTGTATGGAATCCCCCTTGCTTTAGCTTGACAGTCCCTCACTTCACGCAAATAAACCCGAATAGCTCCGTTCCCAAATGGATTGGTCTCAGTTGATCCTCCATGTTCCTCGTAAGCAGCTCGCAGACGTCCAATTAGGGCATCGAGACTTCCCCAAGCTTGTCTCAAAGGACAGGTACAAGGAGCTGGAGGATCTGGTTGCCCAAAAAAGACACACCCATGTAGATGAACCTTAGTCTTTCCGAACTGATCGAGGTACCTGAGAAAATCAAGAACGTGGTTGCAGTTACACTGTGAAAGTGGAACTGGGGGTCTCTGGTTCTTCAAGTATTGCCCAAAGGTGTTCCAGTCTCGCCGTTTCTGCGACTCGTAACGACTCAACGGAGCAACAGCTTGATGAGGAGGAGGTTGCTGTTGTTCGCCAACCGATCGTGATGACCCTTCAGCAAAATCTTTACGCTTGTCTCCTGACATGGTGATTAAGGTGTTTGCAGAAAGAAAATTCTTGAGTATTTTTGGCAAAAATTTGAAAAAGTGGGGACTATCTAGCTAGCTAGCTAGAGAAATAAGAGAGAGATGGAAGAAGAACGGTGAAGTAGTAGTGCAGAGGTGAGAAAGTTGAAAATCACATCTGTGGTGGGTCTACAGAGGAGACATGGCATGGGGCCCTTATGAAGGTGCTTTTGTTGTTCCTTTCTTACAATCTCTTATTTCGTTCCTACAGTCACATTTAATTAATATACAAACTATATTTTGAATTGAAAATTGGTATTTGTTATCTCTTTGCATCATCAATTCCATCGTTATCATTTTTTTCATTTGAATTATGATCATTTCATTGCGTTAATATGAAATCTACGACTCTTAGTTGTAAGGCTTAATGATTCGGTTTAACTTTGTATAACTTCTTTACATCAATGAAGTTATGTAAATATATAAGCAGATTTGTGTTTTAAGAGTGAAAATAACATATAATCAATTGATGTTGCCAGAAATTTTATAGAGCTTCTAAGACTAATTAAGTTGCTAAATTTTATTTTAGAAGAGTGCTTTGTTGATAATCACATGTTTCGTGTGAAAAATTATAACCCTAGAAAGCCATCTATTCATCACCAGATTTTAAGTATATGTATGTAAGTATAAATCCCTATATAAAGTTAGCTCGGGATCTGACTTATTTATTTATTTATTTGGTTGGTAGTACTTTTCTTATTTAATGTTGTTGTTTTTCTTCCTCTTTTCAAAGTTTTACCCAAGTAGGCATAAAAACCAGAGGAATAATAACAGACAACGAGCGATCGCTTTGAAACTTTGAGCTAATTCATGATCATGAGAGTTTTGTTTCTTTGGCCATCAGGAAATCCAGGAAAAGATCGTTGCCTGCGCAACAGTAGGTACTAGGAATCCTTGCTTTAATTGTTGAATCCTTGGAGACTATTTGGTCAACAGTATACAAATTGGAAAGCTATTTTTGGCCTTAGAAAGTAAAGGATTTTAATTTTATGCTATACTAGATATGGGGACATGATTCATCCAGTAAGTTACACTAGACTCGCTTTCTTAATGTTTTGGAGCTAATTAAACAGACGATCCTGCCTACATCTATGCTTGTTATTTCATATTTGCTATATTGGACCAATCAAACAGAATTTTGGCTACTTAGCTTAATTAGCTACTTGAACTGACATCTAGCCACATTGATCTGCCAATAAAGGAATATTAGTTTTCTTTTCAGTATCCTAATAACAGTCAGTTTTCTGCTAAAATCATTATAATATATGCTAATAATATTTTTAGATCATACCCCAAAGTACTGACTTATGGTTCGAATTCGTCTTGTTAAATATCAAATTACAAGAACTTAAGAAAATTGATACCAAAAAAGTCTTGCTGAAAATAGTTGCTACCATCAATGGGTTTGATCTGTTACTTTATCGCGATTTGGGAAAGTAATCCATATACTTAACAGGGTCCTAAGCCGAGAAAGTGAAGATGGCAAGTTTTCATATATTTAGATGATATTGGTGTGGACAGTACTGGTGTATAAAGTTTATTGATTCTTCCAAATTCAATGCAGCAAATTGGTGTAAGGGAGAGTAATTAGAGAATTTTTCGTTTATAAAAAGATTAAAATAAAAGAATAATTCCTTTATGGTGATTGTACAAATTTATTGTCAAGGTCTGAAAATACAAGACACTGAAAAAGAAGAGAGGTTGATGCAAATTTGAGAGACATCCTTGTGAGATATGGGTCCATATACTCATAAATCATTGTGTTTCTTTTCGAGGACGTTCGATTACTTGCATCTTACTGTTGTGGCAATTCCATCACTAGAGCTGTCTTTGAGCTTTTCACTCGAAGGAGAATTGGCATAGCAATAATCAATTAACACAACGATATGCATTTCAGCCAAAGAGATTCCAAATCCAAAAGAAAAATAATAGGCCTAGCTATGTTCCAAGAGAATAGACACGGATCACTTGAGAACTAACCACCATTTTCTTGTAAGGTGGTGTCTTCATATAAATTACTCGTAGTTAAAGTAGTGTATTTTCTCAATTATAGTCAAAAATAAACTCAAAGGTAAATCATTTATCAACATTCAATATATGAATAGCTTTTGTTATTGGAAAGGAAAACTTCAATTTAGAAGTTTAATTACTTTTTAATTCTCAAATTATTAATCAGCTCTCACTTACTTTTTTTTCTTTGTTCATGAAAAAGGACAAGCAGTCCATTAAATATGAATATAGTGGAGGAAGGTGCTTGTAATACTCTTATTAAATCACAAGATTCAATAATAATTATCTAATACATTAAAAAGCTTAAGTGATGACATCCTTTCATCTCAAACGTCTACTGAATTTTAAATTTTGAACAAAGACGTGGCTTAGAAACATCCCTTTAATAGATTGAAGATTCCATATGAATTAAAGTTGAATTTTTTGACATAATAATTTCTTCTTTCTATTCTCTTCTAGTCGTGAATGTTGCTTTTCAAGGAGAGGATTAAAACTTAATTCTTCAAACTGTCAAATCGTTCATCAGTTTGCAGCAGAATTTGATTTTAATGAAGACCACACAGAATCCGTATACGATAAAATTAGCACAGGAAACAATTGAACCTGATATCGAATTAGTTTATAAAGTTGTGGAAATGAAAAAATTTTAGGAGAAGAAATCTTCCATTTTTAGACAGGAGCAGAATCAGTAACAGTGTAAACAACTTGACTAATTATGAGTCTGATACCAAAGTAAAAACGTCCTAACCAAGTGATGCCCAAAATAAGCTCTCTTTATGTGACTATATAGCTGCCTTTCTCATGTTTCATCACTTTGTCTTTTTCACTTCTTTCTTGTTCAAATCCTTTATGTTCTCCTGTGTTGTCAAGTTGAGTTTTCTTGGGAACCAAGTCCAGGAACAAGACAGACAGATACTCTAGACATATTATTACCTCCATTTACATTCATATATATGATAGTACCCAGTACAGTGTACGTTTTAACCATAAATTTTCTTCGATACAATGTGTCCAAGGACAGAAATAGAAACATTATTTATCGATACAAGAAGGCCCACTTATGTTTACCCCAAATTATCAAAAATGGACAAGGTTTTTTTTTCCAAGAAACTATGGGTGACTTCTGTGAGGAGAAATAATGCAATGGCATGCATAATGACAAGATCTAGCTGTTGGGCACAGCAAATGTATTTTGTGAAAAGAAAAAATAAAATAAGTAAAATGGACATATAATATTTAACGTGGTTCACCTTTAACTTTGAGCTACGTTTATAAACAAAACTCAAAATACTTTTTCAACTATTACAAACAGTTACAAATAGTAGGTATACAAAGATAAAACCAAAATAGTTGCTCATAAGGTGTTTCCTAACCTAAAAATACTAATCTTACTATTTTGTCACTTATCAACCCTTTAGGAATATATTTCCTAACTTTAGAGTAAAACAATGCTCTAGTATTCCTCTCTATGTTTTGTTGTAATCTTTTTTGAAGCAGGGAGCTGTCTTTTTGCTTATTTTCAACAACTGCGAAATGCGGCACCGATTTCGGTGCTGCAATTTTGGAATCATAGAGTCCCTTCATGTGAGAGGGACCCATCTCCAACAAATCTCCCCCTCCCGATTACATGGAGGGCTCTATCATGCCTACTACTGATCGACAATGCTCGAACTTGTCTTTTAGTAGAATCTTAGTTAACATGTTTGATCCATTTTTATCAGTATAGATCTTTTCTAACCGTAATTGTTTCGTCTCTATCACATCTCTGATCCAGTAATATCTCACATCAATGTGTTTGATCGTGAGTGAAAAGAGACATTCTTACCAAGGTGAATAGTGTTATGACTATCACAAAACAACTGATACTGTTCTTGTTTGATATCAAGTTCATTAAAGAACTTCTTCATCCATAGCAACTCTCTACAGGCTTTCGTTGCTGCAATAAACTTCACTTCAGTTGTAGAAAGTGCAACACACTTCTGTAACTTTAATTGCCATGCCACAACTCCCCTACAAAAGTAATCAAGTAACCAGATGTAGACTTTCTCGAGTCAACATCTAGTCATATTTGCATCTGTGTAACTAGTTAACACAAGTTCTACTCTTCCAAAACATAAGCATATTTTGGATGACCCTCGAAAATACTTGAGAATTCACTTGACTGCAACCCAATGTTCCTTTCAAGGATTAGAAAGGAAACGACTCATAACTTCAACTACATGACCAATATCTAGCAGTGTACAAATCATGACATACATCAAACTTTCAATTGTTGAAACATATGGAACTCTAGACATTTCAATTCTTTCTCTTCGTTTGTAGAAGGGCACTCTCTGGAACTCAATTTAAAATGATTAGTAAGAGGACAACTAACCACTTAAACTTTGTCCAGTTTAAATCTCTGAAGTACTTTATCAATGTACTTCTCTTGTGACAACCATAATGTCTTGGCGCTTTTGTCTCTGATAATCTGCATGTCAAGAATCTACTTTGTTGATCCCAAGTCTTTCATGGCAAAAGACTTATCTAGCTGTTTCTTCATATTGTTGATTCTAGAAATATTTTTACCAACAATCAACATATCATCCACATAGAGCAATAAAATAATGAAATCACCATTAGAGAAAAGCTTCACCTCAAAATACACAGTGATCTAAAGTAGTCTTCTTGTAACCTTGCTCCCCTACAACAGACTCGAATTTCTTATACCATTGTCTTGGTTCCTGTTTTAGACCATATAGACTCTTCTTTAGTTTATAAACATAGCCTTCTTTCTCCTTTTTTACGAAACTCTCTGGTTGCTCCATATATATCTCTTCTTCCAAACCTCCATACAGGAAGGCAGTTTTGACATCCATTTGTTTAACCTCCAAATTAAAACTTACAGCTAGCCCTAGCACTGTACGTATGATTGTCATTTTCACCACCGTTAAAAATATCTCTTTAAAGTCAATGCCTTTCTTTTGGCTAAATCCTTTGACCACTAATCTTGCTTTGAATTGAGGATGGTCGTTATGTTCTTCATGCTTGATCTTGAGCACCCATTTATTCTTCAATGTTCTTTTGCCTTCTGGCAGCTTCACCAGTTCGAATGTTTTATTCTCATGCAAGGATTTTATCACGTCTTGCATGGCTTCTTTTCGTTTCTTCTTGCGTTCATCATTCATGGCTTTATCAAAGCTTTATGGTTCTCCCCCGTCAGTCAGCATTACATACTGATTAACTGGATATCTAGTAGATGGTTGTCTATTTCTATTAGATCTTCGTAATGGGACTAGAGAATCTTCAAGTGCTAGTGGTTGAATGTGAACATCATCATCAACCTCTAGTTCAACTTCATTGGGGGTATCTGTATTATCAGCTTTTAGATGATCATTATGTGCTTCATCTCCAACTTGTCTAGGCACCACTGTTGGAGGATTCAATCGAAATCTTGTTGAGTCATTGTCAAAGCTTGGAACTTCCTTCTCGGCCTTGTTGATATCTTCAATAGTTTGATCTTCAACAAACATAGCATCACGACTTCTGATAAGTCTTTTCAGCACCGGATCATAAAACCTATAGCCAAATTGATCTTAACCATAGCCAATGAATACACAATGTTATGTCTTGATGTCAAGCTTTTTCCTTTCATCTTTAGGAATATCGACAAAGGCCTTGCAACCAAAGACTCACAAATGATCATAGGAAACATCCTTTCCTGACTACACATTTTCTTGAATTTTATACTGAAGAGGAACACATGATGAACGATTTAATGCATAAACAACTGCAAGTAAAGCTTCACCCCAAAATGCCTTAGGCAACTTTGCCATCTTAACAATGTCATAATTCCCAGGTGTGTAGGATGGAAAAAATTGTTTGTGAGATGTAACATAAATAGTAGCTCCACTGTCAACTATCCAACTTGTTTCTTGCGACACTAGGCTAACTATCTCTGTATTAATAACAAGGTTGAATACATCAACAATGTTACTTTGTTCATCATCACTGCTTTCGTCTTTCTTCATATCTTTGCCTTTTTTCCTTTTTCAAATTTCGGCAACATTTCATGATGTGGCCTTTCTTCTTGCAGTAATGACATTTTATATTTGCATATTTGTTTGACTTTCCTCTGGTCTTATCTCTAGACTTTGGACCTCTGGATTGGCTCCTTCCTCTGTTTTCTATAAGCAGAATAACTGAATGTAATAAAGAGGCTGCATGCTGTGATTTACGTCTCATCTCTTCATTTAGTATATTACTTTTAACACACTCCATATTTAATACGTCATTTGCTATAGTATTTGTCAAAGACACCTTCAAAGTCTCCCAAGACTTTGGTAATGAAGCTAACACCATTAAAGCAATCACCTCGTTGTCAAAATTTATGCCTATCTTTGATAACTGATCAACCATCCCTTCCATATTGTTTAAATGATCAGCTACAGAAGTACCCTCCTGGTATTTTACCTTCATCAATTTTTCCAGATAAAACAATTTGTTGTTGCCAATTTTTGAAGCATACAACTACTTCAGCTTATTCCACAACGTTCTTGCATGAGTCTCATTACAAATATGATTGTACACATTATCATCAACAAATTGTCGAATATAACCACACGTTTGTTCATGTTCAAACTCCCAATGTTCGTTGGACATGTCCTTTGATTTAGTTGTCAAAAATATCAGTAAATGCATCTTTGTAATTATCAAGAGATTCTTCATCTTGGTTTGCCATATACGATAGTTAATACCATTTAGATTGATCATTTTGTTCATCTTTACCTCCATTTGTCAAATTAAGCCAAATTTAAGAAAACCAACCTTAAGGATGGAATCAGGAAGTCAAAATTTGGTAAAAAAAAGATATCTTTTAAAATTTTATCACAAGACAGGAATAGTATCGTCGGACCCTACTGGAATAGTACTATGAGACCTGATAAATAGTAACTTGTGAATAGTACTCACCGAAATAGTGTCATCAGATCTCACTGGAATAATGTTGTAAGACCCGGTAAATAGTAACTTGTGAATAGTATCGCAAATAGTACCGCAGGACCCAGTTACTATTTCTATACAGTGCCGTCACCTTGTAAATTTATTAAAACACTTGGAGTACTATTTATCACCTTTGTCGTTTTACGTCAACTTTTCAAATGAATCACGCCAAAAAATTCGTTGTAATTTTGTCTTTCTGGTGACGTGCTTCTTTAAAAAAAAATTTTAATGAAAACACAGCCATTATATCACTTGTTGGATACAGCAGGTGTATTTTGTGAAAAGGAAAAATAAAATGAGCAAAATGGACACAAAATATTTAACATGGTTCACTTTTAACTTTGGGCTACGTTCACGGACAAAACTCAGAATAGTTTTTCCACTATTACAAATAGTTACAAATAGTAGATATACAGAGATAAAACCAAAATAGTGGCTCACAAAGTGTTTCTCAACCTAAAAATACTAACATCACTATTTTGTTACTCACCAACCCTTTAGGAACATATTTCTAACTTTAAAGCAAAACAATGCTTTGGTTTTTCTCTCTATGTTTTGTTGTAATCTTTTCTGAAGTAGGTAATGCCTTATATTGCCACTCCACTAGCAGCTGTCTTTTTGCTTATTTTCAACAACTGTTCGATGCCGCAATTTTAGAATCATGGAGTCCCTCCATATGAGAGGGACCCATCTCTAACACTAACTACAACCCATTTCCTTTATTGCTTCAGACAGAGACAAAATCTAAGGATCTGAGAATGATTCTAGCATTTGCAGACTGTTGTTCTACAACCTTTCATCTATGATTCTTACCTCTCTGATGAGGCTGCAATTTGTGCATTAATAAAAATGAGACTAGATTATACGTTTAGATATCCTATTGTAAAATTTTCATATAGGAAATATTGAACCTCTTTTGGGTTAATTAGAACTAAACCAAAATATTTTTCTCTCATTCGTTTATAATAAACTAGAGTAGGTACAAGCAATATCCAACCTATGCATGATACTTTGGTTGGTGATTTCTGATGGGATCTTAATAATTGCATAACATATGTAATTACGAAGTTATGTATAAGAAGTTTTATTTATCAAATTCCTCCTGAATAATCCTAGAATTCGAATAAATAAAACTTCAATTATCTTTTAAAGAGCTGTATTACTTCCTGTTTAACAATTTCACAATTCTATTATACCAATTTGTATGGTAATCTAAAACACGTCTTAGACTGCAATTATTTCTCTGTTAATGTAGGAAAGCTGGAATTGGTAATTGATATCGACATTTACATTCATATCTGTCTACTCATACTATAGAACAGGAACAGCGTTGAGTGTAGTTAGATTTCAGTGTATATGTATTCCTCATGGGCAAATCCTGGATCAATTTGCTGCAAACATAGGAGCTCGTTAGAACACGATGATAAACGAATTGACGTTGGTTTTTAACTAGTGAAACGGCAACTATTTTGGACATATGGGTTTTCACTGTTTTCATGAGAACTTTCGATTAAAATTGAAACATTAAGGGCGATCTCTCTCACCACACCATCCATTTTGGACCCTAAAGAGAGGCACGTTATGCCATGGCCCACGTGACTTTATTGTGAAGATCTTTTGAATGACAATTTGTCCTAAGCTTTTTCATTATTTCCCTGATCTTAAGTGGGATATGGGACCCTGTGTTTCTCAATGAAAATGCGAAGAATCTCCATTTTAGTCCCATCAGAGAGCTGTTTGCTTAACCAAACTCTTTGTACATGAGATGGGACAACAATTACATATATGCAAGTTGCCAGTAGTTTCTTTAGGAGTTCTAGTGCTTTCTTGAATTGCATTTTGCTCAGTTGACCGGAGGAACTTTTTCAACTTTTATATCAAACTACCTAGTATTAAACTGTGAATGGATGTCTCGATTACATCTTTATCCCTCCCGACTTCTGAACTAATAGTTAGGATTCACCTGGGGAAAATTTTGGACCTTCATGAACCCCAAAACCTACCACATTGACCCGGGTGAAGCCTAGCTCTCTATTCACACGGTAATAAGTACATGAGATTTTTACAACTGGTATGAATGTTAAAAGAAAACTTAAATGCTCCAACCGATATTGCTAGATGGGAGTTTTTGTTTTTTAATATTGTGTCTATTTCTTTTTATTTGTGAAAAGAGACTTGGTTCTGCCGGATTCTGGCTGAACAGTGCGTTGCCGTTTAGATCTATGAGTTGACAACTTCTGCTGATGGATTTCACGTGGAGATACCTGCAAAACAAATAAGGCTGGTCGGGGGTTGTGTCCCGATAAGCCCCTCCGACGCTCAAGTCAGGCTTTTGGTGAAGGTGAGGTTGATTAAATCAGAGAAAAACAACTAGGTTATGATCGCGTACCTTCATTATGGGAGAAAAATATCTTATATATGGTTTTCGGCTAGGTTTTAGCTATTTACATCTCTTACGTACTTGCATGGGAGGCTTCCTTCTGCTAATGGGTCGTGGATGTGTGGATCGGGCCCAGATGAAATGATGGGTATGAGACTGACCGATCGGCCTATGAGATTGGACTCGAGCCCAATATAGCCGACCCAACCAACCTCAAACAAAAATTGAAAGGATTCGTCCTAGAGTTCCCTTACTGGAACTAGAGTAGAGCCATCTTGGCGACTCCACGATAGCCCTCCAATCAATATTTGACTCGATCTAAGGGTTCCCGCAAAGCCAAGTCGTTTAATTATTTAAAACTTTTTATACTTTAATAATTAAAAGTGAGGCAAGTAGTGGGAAAAGTTTGTTTTAATTCATTTTATTGAAAATTCTGGCAGAATAATGACTACATTTTGACATTCCCTAAATTTTCAAAAGCTCTGTAAAATTTCAAAGCACTTCTATATTTACACCAATTTCTTGACTACAAATTTTGGACTTCAAGTACACTCACAAACAACTCCAAACAAATAATTATCATCAATCACTACAATAAACTTGAAAAAACTAAAACATATTCATGCATTTTATTTAAAAGCCTTTATAATTTATAAACATCTATCTTTTACACAAATGTAAATATCAAAATGACACAAACATAACAGCACTCGACAATATAACTAATCCTACAATGGAGTCCTAATTAGTGCAACACCTATACGCATACTTGAGGTAGTTTGTTTACAAAAAAATTGAACATTTCATAATAATATAAGTGCAATATTCTCATACAATTATAACGCTTATGGTAAAACATTTTTCATAATAATGTATTCGTGCATCGTAACAATTGGTATTCAAATAACATTTTGTAAAATACAATTTCAAATTTTGTGAAATACTATTTCAAAAGGCTTTTTACGAATTAAACTCATTATATAAAAGTTTTCATTTTTCATTTTTCTTTTTCCTTAACCAATAAACAATGGTGACAATAAGTTTTATGAAAACTTTTATACTGAAAATAAGTCATTTATTAGAATTGGTATCATATGATGCCTCTCATACCATTTTAAACATAAATAGTGGCAACATATGACTTTCCTTACTCAACATAGCCCACCACTAGTTTTTTTTACCATACGATACATTAGGCCTAAAGTCACGGAGCTGGTTTTGTATCGCTTGCCCGCAAATGATTTACCACTATTTACGAAGCTAGTTCTGCATCGCATATCTATAACAGGTTAACCACTATATACTGGTAGTTACAGAGTTGATTTTGCATCGTTGACCCGTAATAAATCACAGAGTTAGCTCCACATCGCTTACTCGTAATATGTTAACCACTATAAATATATCGATATAATAACATGTATATTGCTTAATGATGTACCACAGCTAAAAGAAACTCTTACATTTACGACTCGTCTTATTTTCTAAATCAAGTATGGGAGAATTCATAATTGAATTATTTCATTGTAAGCCCCAATCATATAAAATTTCATTTTCAAATTAAAACTCATATATTGCCAAAGCATACACTATGCTAGCAATATTCACTTGTAAAATATCATTTGCATAAAACTCAACAGAATTATTCAATTCATGATCAAATGAAAATCATTTGCATAAACTCAATTTAAAGTACATTCATAACTTGCTAGTCTCCATAAATAAAAATCATTTGCATAAAATCAATTTAAAGAATACTCACATGTTATCAATTCTTTTGCAAAGAATTTAGTTATATAAAACAATTAAAATACACTCATAACTTACTAGTTTCCTTTTCACCACTTTGAAACCCTTTAGTTAGCTTCGTTTTTCGATCCAAAAACCTAATATGAGTATGTTTAACTCCTTAATACATTTTCCAATCAAATATACCATAAATCATATCATCTTTGTTACCTTCCATATACACTCCATATACTAAATTTTCTTCAAATAATAACATAACACTTCATTTAATAATTCCAATACCACAAATACACTTAATGAACATCCTCAATCACATTTACATGGTCATTACATCATCACCATGCTTTTATGGTATGAGTAAATTGTATACGTAAAATTATTGTCAAAGGAACAAACAATTATTAAAAAGCTTATATGTCAATTTCTCCTTAGGTACATAAAATAATGCTTTCTCCTCCTAAATATTTATACCAAGTTAATATGCTCAAATTTCATTAATATGAAAGTAAGTAATTGTGACACCCCATATACGGAACCTATAACTACCCACATTTATGGCAATTAAATTCCTATACAAATAGTCATAACATACATTTCTATTCATTTATAGGAACTGTTATCAAATATTTGCTTATTCAATGCTGCACATATACGTCTTACAAAATTTCATACCACTTTTATCATTTAAGAGTAGTGTTACATCTTTACATTTACAAGGTAATCCAAAAGAAATATTACATATAACTTAAATTCTTAGTTATAAGCTATTACATATACAATCATCTTTAACCAAAAAGATATAATCCAAAAGTACATTTACTACTAACGGTTGACCTTGGTCCTTACAGATCACTCCTATTACTTAGACCTACATCTGCCAAGCATACACATTTATAAATATCAAAAAATGTATAAATAGTGATGACATAAATAATCAAGGTATATAATGCATATATGCTTCAATGTATTATTTATATACCATAAATTCACATTTATAAGTTAAATATTGTTATTCAACTCTCATTAATACAAATTATCAATACAACTGCTCATCATTATAAATCATTAATACAATCAGTATAAATGCTCATCAATACCAATTATTCATGTTGTCATGTTGTATTTCTTATTTATAACTATTTAATTTACTTTCTATATGAGGCGTACACATTCCCATGGGTGACGATAACAAAAATTGTAAATATCCAAAAATATCAAATTGTAGATACCTAAAAGTATCAAACTATAGATACCTAAAAGTATCAAATTGTGGATACACTATAGTCTCAAAATAGTAACAGCTGCACTGTAACCTTATAGCTAGCCAGAAAAAGAAAAGACTTAGCCAAAAAGAAGTACATAATAATAAAATGCTCCACGCGTGCCTATTTATCCACTACTAAGATAATAAAGCAGGCAATTTTGTAATTTATATATTCACAAATCATATGATATTCATTTGAAATTATAAAATATGTATTTGAGTTCATACATGCAAGTCATAACTTACCAACAATAGAAGGGTGTCAAAATCACACTCTTGTATAATCATAATATACATATATAAGCAATAAATATGCATATAAGTCATCTACATACATGTAAACTTCCTTTAGCATACATTATTATCAATCTTAAATTTGAATGTTTAATTACCCAATTCATATATAGCGAGTCATATTTCATTTATTTCTAAGTGTTTGCAAAGTTTCATAAATATCCGAAAAGGTTCAGTTATGATTTAGTAAAAATGGGAAACAAAAACAAACTTAAAATAGTGCAATTTTCTTCCCACCGTGTCCTCTGCCTAGAATTCATAGCTCCACTTGTTTAAATTCAAATTAGGTTTTAAGGTCTTCTAGACATTTATTTCCTATGTCTCTAGTCTCCATATCGACAAAAATTACACCATTTGGACTTCTAAATTATGAAAGATGCATTAAACATTACAAGCTACTCCAATACAGGGGTAGCATTAGGTCATCATTTTCAATATCAAGTTCTAATGTCATTCAACCATAATTAGGTCAAGGTCTCTTATAGAGATTTTATATGTCTTAAGTTTTATCTCCAATTGAAATCACCCAATTTACAGGTTTGTAGGTCGAGTTATGGCTAAAACAATGGAGCTGGTTTAAAGAGGCCTAAGACAAAATTCTACCATATGTTACGCTCTTCTCATATTCAACCAATTCTATACCAAGTAACACTAAGACACCATTCCAGTAACTATTCCATATCCAAATGAATCTTTGCATCCATTTAAACATACACAAACAGAAATTAAACTAATGAAGTCCCAAACCTTAAAATTGCCTAACTAGCTCTTTTAATACTTTTCCTTCTCTTCTCTTTTAGATGTGCTTTATTCATGAACTAAAAACACCACAAATACATATCTCAATCCCAATTCCAACCTTATAATTCTTTCTCTTCATGAGAAAAGCAAGAAAAGATAAAGATGAATAGAAAAAGCACTAAATTTTACCTTGATAACCACTTAGGATTAGCTTGACTCCTTCCATGAAAAATACTGTGATGAAATGAAGAGAAAACGAGAAGAGGAAAATTTGGCATGCAAAACCCTAAATGCACATCCCTCTCTCCTCTCTTGCATGACCATTGCATGAAACTTATTCTTCAATCTAACTAGACACACATGCTATAATCCTATTGGTCACGCCTGCTTTAATCCTATTGGTCCATGTGTTAACTTTGTTAAAATTGCACATTTGGTCCTTCTTCTTCCTTTAATTCCCATATGGGCATATAATCTCATCAATTAGTTTCATTCTCGTCCATATTTCATATTAAGAACATATATCCATGCTGAAATGGACAAATTACCAATTTACCCATGTTTTTTTTACATTAAGTACCACTATGTCCCCTACTATACTTAGATGCATTTAATTCTTTATGTTCACTTCTTAATACACCCTAGACATGCTATAATACTTGGTATATGTTGAGGCTTTATGATAGTTACCTCCTTTTATGTACCACCAATGATTATCTTATTTTCTTTCTCATTTAGTTCAACAGTTGGTCTTTTGATACCAGTTAATTTATTTGGTTCATGTGAGTACTCTTTATGATTATCCATTTGAAACCAATTGTTGGAGATGCCATGGTGTTCCTCATTGATATCATATACCAATGTAGATGATGTAAATTATTGATGTCTATTTGATGCCACGTGATATTGGCCTATAAGATAAATAAATCAATAAGCTTCTAAATTGAATTGGGTCTTTTTCTAAATGGAATTGGGTCCTTATGGATTAGCTCTTGATTTGTTTTCAAACCATCCCGTAATGCTTATATTCACCACACAATATCTTGTATGAAAATATTTAATATATAGATTGTATGAGTAAGAACTAGTATATTTATTTTTTCTTTATATTTATCGTGAGTTTTCTTTGGACAGTTATTAGCATATATATATATATACATATATATGTCTTCTTTCGATGTATTGTGAATGAGAGGTGCATTTTAGATTTATATTATATCTAATATATGCTATGCTCTATTTATGAAATTATGGCTTATGGTGTTTTGGAGAAAATGTCATATTTCTTTGTATCTCATATATGTATGTATGTATGTATTGTGAATGAGAGGTGCATTTTAGATAAATATTCTATGCTCTATTTATGACATTATGACTTGTGGTGTTTTGGAGCAATTGTCATATGACTTGTGGTGTTTTGGAGCAAATGCCATATTTCTTTGTTTCTCATAAGGCCTAGAATGATAATGAAACTATCTTATGTCATTTTAATGATAAATAGGCATATATGAATGATAATAATGCTGCAATAACTTTTAATATGGTCTTGTATAAAAATTGAACCTCTTTTTGCCTTATAAATCATGTCTACTAAGTCTAGGTTACGAATCATACACAAATAAACAAAATTTTATTTTAGCTTAGGACCTATAATATGATGCATGAACATTGAATTTTTCATTTCTAAAATTAATTTTTGTATGCTCATCTGATGACTTAGACAATGGCTCATCATTATGAATATGCTTTCCCTTTAGAAAAATTTTCTTGGCATTGAGTGATATACTTCCATAAGTGTACCTAAACCTACGCTATCTTTATTTCCTAAATTGAACATAGACAATGATTCCTCAAGGACATCAATCTGCTTCTCCAATGTCTTATTCTTATGAAATAAATGATCTACTTTATTATTAGCAATAAGCATATTTTTAGAATTTACCATATCATACATATAATTATTTCTTATTCTCAATTATATAGATCTAAGAGTTGGATGGTATTTTCTTTATGTTTAGGGTTTTAATCTATAGGCATTTAATTTACTCATCATATGAATGCTAGCACCAAAATCATTATTATCATCATAAAAATTTAAGTAATAGGGTTCCTCATCATTATTGGCCTTTAAGCATATACTTGCCAAAGTTTTAGATTCTTTAAACTTTGAACCAGTACTGTCCTGTATGGCCTTAAGTTTCTTCTTCTTCTTCTTCTTATTCATTTATTTTTTCTATCTTTTTCTTTAAAAATCTTCTTGAATTTCTTTATGGTGAGCTTTATATAATCATCATCATTCTTTCTTGTGGAAGTTATAATAAATCGTCTCATCCTTGGAGATTTTAATAATACACTTTTTCTTATTAGATCTACTTGATCTTTATGCAACTTATTAATTCGTATCTCATATGTGATGAATGATTCAATTAACTCTTCCAATGGAAATTACTCAAATATTTTTCTTTTTGTATAACCATCATGTTTTGCTCCTAAACCTTTCGTAAAAACCTAATAAATTTTCTCATTAATTTAAGATTAGTATAATTACTAAGATATTAAAGAGCGTTAATGATATAAATGAATTGAGTATATATATTAGACATAAACTCAATTTTCTCTATGTGAAATGACTCTTATTTATGCATTAATAAGTTCACTTTGCTCTCTTTTTGCCTTATAGCCTATGTATTTTAAGTTTAGGATATGAATTATGTTGGGCCCCAAAATTTTCTTTTATTGATGTTATTAAGTATAAATTATGTTAATTGTATGATTTATTGCATAGTTTGATTTTATTAGTAGTGTTAGTGGAAAATTAAGAATTTTTTAGTTTAGTATGGAATTAGTGGTTATGAAAGAGTAAAATATATGAGGGCATTATAGGAAGTTCACTTAAGTTGGAAAGATTAAGACTTAGCAAGGAGGGGCATGGTGGTCATTGTGCTTGCTTATAGGCTTATGGAAAGGAATTAGAAGAAGAAAAGAAAGAAAGGAAAATAAAAAGAAGAGAGAAAGAGAAGAGAGTTATGGTGGAAGAGAGGAAAAAGAAGAAAGAATTGGGGTTTTGCTTTCTTGAGATTTTCGAAGGATTTGAAGCTTTAACAAGTAAGTATGAGTTTATTTCTTCTTGTTTGAGATTGATTGAAACCCTAAATTTGCTTGGAATGGGTTAGAATCGATGGTTTAGAGGTTTTCGGAAAAATAGGTAAAATTTCCTTGGGTTGGTGATCTTGATGATTTTATGACTGATTTTAAGCATGGAATAAGTTAGAACTGAGGTATAGGACATGAATCAAGGTTTAAGTGTGTTGTATGTGCAAAAGGGAAAGATTGAAGTGGAAAAATGCAAGAAAAATCAATTCGGGAGGGGGGAGCACGTCGCGACGTGCGGAGGTGTGCATGTCACGTGCAAGTGTGCACGCCACGGCGTACGAAAGTGTGCACGTCGTGGCACACATAAATGTGCACGCCGCGACGTGCGAAGGGGGTGTGCACGTCGCGGCGCACGTTTGCGTGCACGCCGCGGCGAGCCCCCGATTCCAACAAAGATGAATTTTGGTATTTTGGGCATATCTTTTGCTATGGAAGTCCAATTGAGGTAATTTTTAATGAGTTGTAAACTAGAGACATAGGGCTATAAGTTTCATGAAGAAAAGAAGTTCTGAATCAGTCTCTAAAGATATCAAATTGTGGATGGAAGTTGAGCATGAAATTCTTGTTTCAGTTTTGGTTATGGTTTGAATTATGCAAGTTTGACTTTCCGATTTCGACACCAAATTGATTAGACTTTTGGCTATTTGGTTAAGGAAATCAAGTGAGGCAAGAGAAGCAAGAGGAACAAGAGGAAAGGCATTCCTAAGCAAGAATAAGCAAGGAATTCAAGGTGGGTTCATGTTTATAATAGAGTAAATAGGTCACTCATTGTTT
>JANIHY010000002.1:38946667-38957569 GCA_027479065.1 Erythroxylum brevipes
ACTAAACAATTCTTTTCTCATAAATTTTTCTTAAATTCATCAAATTTTCTTAAATTCATAAATTTTCTCACCATTTTCTTTCTCATTTAAATTCATTTTAATATTTTTAATTTTCACCAAAAGTTCGGGGTCCAGCACCTGTCCTAAAAAACCAAGTTATGGGTCCGAAAACCTTGTTTAAGCCTTACAACTAGCACCGATTGAAAAAGACATCCAAGTTGAACTCCCTATGCTGTAAGTACATGCCACAAACGTAGAATAAACATCTCCTAAATACTTATTCAACTGCTATGGGAGACCTTTAAAGGGTATCCTTTATCCTTATTCAGTCACGCCAAATTTTTCTTTTACTAGCCACAGCTTTTGTAAGGGCCAACTCTGACATTTTTTTTATCACTTCTTTCCAATTCTTGTAAGGCCTCCCTTTTCTTCTCTTGTAGTCAATAATGGTTATATTCTCACAACGCTGAACTGGAGCACCTAAGGGCCTCCTACACATATGCCCAAACCACCTCAACATAGTCTCCTTTAACTTGTCAGCAATGTTAGCCACCCGTAGCCTGTTTCTCATCACCCTATTCTAGACCCTATCTCTTTGGTAAATTCACACATTCACTTAAGCATATGTATTTCTGCTACCAACAGCTGTCTTGTATGACTATGTTTGGTAGGCTAGCATTTGGCCGCATACAAAATGGTTGGTCGAATCACCATTTTATAGAACTTCCCTTTGAATTTTAAAGGAATCTTTTCATCACATAAAACACCTGATGTACTTTGCCATTTGGCACCCAGATCTAATACAGTGTACTATATTGGCATGGATATTTCCATCTCTCTTAATGATGGACTAGAGATATTTAAAACTTGATTTTTTTGGTATGACGTCAGTACCAATTACTACTACCTCCTCCTATATAATCTGATTTCCCGAAAAGTTACATTCTAAATACTTTATCTTGAACCTGCTCATCTTAAAACCTTTTGATTGTAACGTTTCTCTCTAGCATTTTAACTTGGAATTGACCCCCTCCTTGGTCTCATCCACCAAGACAATATCATCAGGAAATAATATACACTACGGTATGTCTCCTTGAATATATTTGGTAAGTCCATCTAACACTAATGTGAACAAAAAAGGGCTTAAGGTTGAGCCTTGGTGTAGTCCTATACCAATAGAAAATGCTTCCGTGTCACCTCCTACTGTCCTTACTCAAGTCAATGCTCCTTAATATATATCCCTAATTACTCTGATATAAGCCATAGGAGCCCTTTCTCTCCAAACACCTCTATAGGAGTTCTCGAGGAACCCTATCATGCGCCTTCTCCAAATCAATAAAAATATATGCAAATCTCGTTTACATTCCCTGTAGCATTCCATTAGTCTCTGTAGTAGATGTATTGCTTCTGTTGTAGACCTACCAGGCATAAATCCAAATTGGTTGTTCGATACAAAAACAACTATTCGGATTCTCTTTTCAATTACCTTCTCCCATAACTTCATGATGTGACTTAGTAATTTGATGCCTCTATAATTGTGACACTATTGAATGTCCCATTTGTCCTTATATACGAGGATTAAACTAATCATTCTCCATTCAACCGACATTTTGCCTAACTCGAGGATCACATTAAAAAGTTGAACTAACTACTCAATACCAACAGCTCTTATTCGCTTCCACACCTCTATAGGGATCTCATCTAGCCCACAACCCTTCCGCTCCCTATCCCCCTTAGAACTTTTGTTATTTCTCCCCTTATGATCTTTCCACATGAGAACCCACTAAGGAATTGTTCCGACACAAACGGTTCACCTAACTCTATGTTAACCCCTATGTCTTCGTTATAAAGATCATAAAAATATCTTTGCCATCTCTTCTTGATGGCATGTGCCTTTGTGAATATCTAACCTACTGCGTCACGTATACAATAGACTTGATTGAAATCCTTCGTTTCACGTGCCCTATCTAATGTGTGTGTGTGAGGGAGAGAGAGAGAATTTGTACTCAATTTTTAAAGTTTTGAGCAAGCAATAAGAGAGCTAGAGACATCAACTATAGTTGTCTTGTGAGGTATTGTTAAGTGAGATAACTTGAAATCTTTTATTGCTTGTATCCTTTATTTGATTTAGTAGATTTATTATTGGTTTGACCCACGGTTTTTTTACCTCTACACTGGAGGATTTTCTACATTAAATCTTGTGTACAATTTGTACTTCAATCATCTTTATTATTTGAGTGGTTTGTTATTGGTTGAGTAAACTTAAAAGATTTTGTGAGTGTTGTTGCTTAGAGCCTCAATATTAATAAATTTGGGGCTAATCAAATAATAAAAGTAGTCATTTTTAACAGAAAAATAAAATTAATGTGGAAATAAATTAATGTACCTCCAATCATATCGATTAAGTTAAAAATTAAAAATTAAAGAGTGAATTTTATTTCCTAAGAATTAAAAAATATAACTTTTTTTGGTTATGCACTTCGTAATATTTGTCCTAAAATGTGTAACAACTAAGAAGAAGAATATACATGCATTTATATAAAGGTTAAGTTAGGCATCCTTAAGTGTGTATTGATTATGTATTATGATTATATAGTACATTTTTAATTTAAATTTAAAAGTAAAATATTTTATTAATTATTAATAACTTTTAAATTAAACATGTATGTATGTGCGGCATAAAGAAGGAAAAGAGCAATTCCCTCTCTACGTAACTATGTTTGTGTTTATACAATATGAAAGACAAAACATGTGACTGGAAAGTGAGAATCATCATGTCTATTTTGCGGTAACGAATATAACGGTTGCTTGGACTTTAGGTGCTACAAAGGTCAAACGGTTTGGGGGTGTCCACCTTTTCCTTTGTATGGTCCGAAAGAACTATAAAATTTACCTTTCCGTCTTTCTTTCCCATGTTACAATGCACTGAAGCTGCTACCAGGATCGAAATGTTGATATAAGAAAAGAGAAATTTGGACAGAGTTGGTACTACTCATGTGGTTGGTTTGGTACTCAATATTTTAGTATTGATGAAGCTAAAATATTAAGTAGGTGGCCAGACCCAGATGTGATGCATTTCGGTATTCATATTCCATTAACAGGACCAACTTCTATCTATCGCATCTTTTTCTTTTGATCTGGAATCAGTGATTCGTAAGACTGATAATATAATTTGATTGCCCCAGTGCTCACAATTTTCTTAACTGGAATCCTAAAGCAGTATACAAAGGCTAAATGATACGAGTCTAGATCTCCTGTCTAATATTATAATGTCTTATTGTATTTAAATAAATCTCAACCATTTATTTATGTAGGTCTTATGTAAATCTCGCGTGAGTCCCGTTAAATAAATGGTTGAAATTTCATGAGACAAAATAAGACAAGGGTAATATTAAACAGAGGATCTTAGTTCGAAGGATATATTACACGAATAAAAATTTAGGCAAATGACCAATTTGGCCAGAAACAAATAATACAAGATAAATTCAGAAAAGCTGCAAAATCGAATTCGAATGGGGATGGGATGGATGGGGGCTACAGCCTTAATAAATTCAACAACCTCTGAGAGTAAATAAAACAAAATAATGAGGGCAATGAAGTCATTGCAGCCATCATCTTTGTCGATGTCAAGGAATGGCTTGTGGCTTGCAGAGTTGGCAATTAAGCTGCTTCAATCCCTCCACCAACTGCTATTACTTCTACTTTTCTCTCCTACGTGTATCACATTTCTTGTTTGCTTTCATTTCATTTTATTCACTATATTCGTGTTCCTGTTCTCTCCCCCTTCCCCTTCTTTTGCTCTATCATCCCCTCTCTCTCTCTCTCTCTGTTTTTTTTTTTTTTGCTATATTGTTTTTAGGGAGGGAGAGAAGAAAGATGCCTCTAGTGAGGTTTGAAGTGAGGAATGAGTATGGCTTGGGACAGCCTGAGCTATATAAAGAAGCTGACAAGGAAGATCCCAAGGCCGTGCTCGACAGCGTTGCGGTTGCTGGCCTCGTTGGAATCTTGCGCCAGTTAGGCGATCTGGCTGAGTGTGTTTTTAACTCTATCTCTTTCTTCTGCTTCTTTCTTTTTCTTTTCCGCAATTTGAGAGTTTTGATTTGCTGCTAATGTTTGTGGAAAGTAAAGCTCTTGCATTACATGGAATTTTTGTTTTGTCAAACTTGTGGCTAATGCATGATTTTTAAAGTGGTTTTTGGTGTAACCAATTAAGAGTAGTAGTTGTGATCATTTGATTGAAGAAGGCGTTTCCTTCTATTTTTTCGCCGATTAGTGCGGAAGGTAATCAACTTGCTTTTATTTTGTGTGGTATATAGTTGTGGAGAGAAACGAAGAGAGCAGTGGGAAACCCCATTTAAACATACCTGTAAGATTTATTTAAGTGCTGGAGCTCTTGTTTGAGGTTAGTGTTAAGTGGTTGTTTGTTTAGGCTTTGGTTTATTAGATTATTTAGCTTTTGAAGTCATTTTTTTTGTCTGACGTTACGAATGGGCGGTTTTTGTTGATCAAGAGGGCATAATGTGCAATGTACAATGTTTTAGTTACAAGGTTTTGCGACATACTCTCTTAGTTGTTATATGCTTGATGGTGGACTAGTGATTTGGTTACCGTGAGCTGCTATTATACTAGAATAAGGGCGTTCACAAATATGTTACTCTTGAACATGCAACCAGTATTTCTGAAGGAATTTCTCAATCTTAAGAGTTCAGAATTTATCATTAATGTGAACATTTTTTATCTCAGGAAAAGGCCATTTTTCGTCAACTTCAGTTGAAAGTATAATCAGTAAACCTCTATCTATTTCATATTTCATCTTTTTTCTTCATCTTTCAATTATTTTTGGCGGATTGGTGAGGTTGAAAGTCGCATTAAATGTAAATTTAATTGGCCTCTTTGCTTAAATGACTTCGACATTAAAGGACAAGAGGGCACATTTCTCGTTATGCTCAATTTTTTTGTTTCATGTACTAAAATGTAAAACCAAACTGCACTGTAGATCCATGCTTGAATTGTATTGGAGAAGTCTCTCCATCTTGAGATTGGCTTTGAGTTCTCCTTTTGCTATTATTTTTCATATATCTAGCCAATTCCTAATAAATATATTTCAGACTTTCTTACACACTACCTTTGGACTCGGTGGGTTTATCAAAGAAAAAGTTTGGCGCTTACTTTTGCCTTTCTTTATCTAACAACATCAGTGCAACAAAGTACTTCTTTGAGTCGGTACAAATATTTTATTGCTCTTACATGCATCTTAAAAATTCTCGATAGAGATTGAAGTCTTCCATGTACTTGATGGAATTGGATGTTTCATTTCATTTTTTTACTTCACGACTATCATTTGCCTACTTTAAGCTCAAGCAGCACCTGAACCCTTTTGTAGATTTGCAGCAGAAGTTTTTCATGGCTTACAGGATCAAGTAGTGACAACAGCTTCAAGAAGCCATAAGTTAATGGTTCGAGTGCAAAAAATGGAAGCTGCTCTGCCGTCTCTTGAGAAGGCAGTACTTGCTCAATCAAGCCATATACATTTTGCGTACACAGCTGGTATGACTCTTCTCCTGCACTTATAATCATCTCTGTCCTGTATTTGTCATCTTTCTCCCATAAGTCTTCTAACATTTGACCTAGATTCATTCTCTTGGCTGAAGCATGTGACTCTTCTGTATAGCCTTTTCCCAATGTTTATGTCTAAGTTAAGGAAAAAGCAAGCCTAGTGATAACGGTATAGAAGCCAGCTGGAAAATGAGCATCTGCCTGTCATTATTTATCCAGAGTTATTTTCTAAGTATGTGCAAATTTGTCCATCAGTGTAATTGACCCACTGCCTGGTTAAACACGCAAACAATCTTAATTGTATGACCTTATTAAATTTCTGTCATTGTTGAATTTCTTGGTTTAGCTGCCATGCTTCTTGATGCAAAGATTTATAAGGATTAAGAGGTGATCACTTTCTTGTCATTTACTCCTTTGTGTTAAACAAGAGAAACAGGTGGGGGTGGTGACAGTAGCGTCATACTTTATTATCTTGATAGGATAATGCAACATTTAGACTATGTTGCATAATTCTTTATAGATCCAGTCATTCGAGTTGGGCTATTAATCACAAGTTTCATTATATCAAACTTTCATTTTCCCATTTTTTCTCAATTCCTTAGAAAAAGCAGCTGTCTTGCAGGTTCTGAATGGCATTCTCGTATTCAAAATGAACAGAACCATTTCATCTACAGTGACTTGCCAAGATTTATTATGGACTCCTATGAAGAATGTCGTGATCCTCCTCATTTGCACTTGCTTGACAAGTACGATCATATTCTCTCTCACATTTCAGTTTTTTTTAATCTCATCTAGGTCATAAATGCTTTGTGTTGCTAATCAGGTTCGACACTGGTGGGCCGGGATCTTGTCTGAGGAGATATTCCGATCCAACCTTTTTCAGAAAAGTACTGGGCAACTTCAAGGAACCAGCTATGGGGAAATTCCGAAGAGATAAGAAGACTCATAAAAGCAGGGTATCTTTAAGCATTACCAGAATTTGGATCATCATTGAGAGTACTATATCTAATAATGAATTCTGTTGTTTGGATCATGTCTTTGAAGTTAATTTTAGTGAGCTAGTTTTCTGCCATTATAATTGACTGGCTAAGTATGTTAACTATTATGCACCTGTTTTTGCCTCTGCTTCTAACACCGTATATCTTCCAACTGGAGTTTACATTGAGTCTTCTGGCCGAGGCTAGCATTACACTCATTTTAACTCACTTTCCATAAGCTATATTTTGATTAGTCTTTCATATGTAAATGGGTACATAGTGTAATCAAATGAAACTTTGTATCACATTCCTGCTAGTTTTATTATCTTTCCTGACCTAAAATAAAATGAAATGGACAGAAAAAGGGGTCATTGCAAAGAAATGGAGATTTACTGCATCGTGCTTCTATGGAAAATCATGGTGGCAGGTAATGAATCTATATATGTATATGCATAGGAAGTGTGTAAAGTTTACTTTCTTCCGTTTGATGACATTAAATTTGATTGTGTAGAATGCAATTTGCTCCTCCAATTGTCAATGCCCAGCAGTCTCCTTCCCACACATCCTCTACAATAGACATGACATTAAAATCTGATCTGGGTGATCGGTCTAATTCTTTTGATTCAAGAACTGGTTCAGGCTATGAGGAATGTGCCTTCCACTTAAATTCGTCCTTGCAACCTGGAGGAGACAGCCCTGAAGAACTCTCGTCAAAATTTATACAACATAACAATATACTAAAGTCAAGATTTACTAATGGACAACCTGGGGTTGCAGATGGTGATGTTCCACGTGATTTGTTGATTGAGCAGATCACTGTTAGTTCATCTTGTGTTACATGGGATGAAAAGGTAGAAATAGTGAAGCCCAAAGGTCAACATTGTGATAAAGAGGAAGCTCCAGGAATTCTAATGACAGATTTTGACCTCTGTACACAAGAGAGGAATATGGCCAGCCGTTTACATCCTAATCAAACAGATGATCTGCGTGATGAAAATCATATGAAATTAAGAGCCAGTCTAAACGAGCATGAAGAAGTTGGAAGTGAGCTGGACTATTTTATGGATGCACTAAACACAATAGAATCGGAATCTGAGAATGATGTTGAATGCGAAACAAAAAATGAAGTGGATCTTGCTTTCTCTGATTTTAGTAATGGAGGAACGGAAGATGAAAGGAAAGAATTATTAGAAGATATTTCAGTTTGTTTCTTGTCCCAAGCTGAATCTCATACGTCATCTGATATATCACATAAGGCTTTGTCTGACTTTAATAACAGTGGAAAGGGAGATAAAACACGAGATTTAATAGCAGGTGTTTCAGAGTGTTTTCTGTCTAAAGCTGAATCTCATACTTCATCTGAGATATCACATGATGCTTTGATCGACTTGAATAATGGAGGAAGGAAAGATGGAACACAAGAATTAATAGCAGATATTTCAGGACATTTTCTGCCTAAAGCTGAATTTCATACTTCATCTGATGTATTACATAGTGAAATGCCCTGTGATATGTTCAAATCAATTTTGTCAAAAGGTTCTACTAATCAAGAACCTACTAGTAATCCTGAAGTAGTAGATGTTTTATCTCATGAGGATATTTCACATGTTTCTGGCCATATTCCATCTAATAACGAGCACCATGCATCATTGGACAAGGAGGAAATCCCCTGTGAACCTCCTAGTTCATTCCCCTTGAAGTATTACACTGATATTCAGACGCCTAAAGTCTCTGGAACATCTTCAAATGTAGACCATTCACTTGTAAGTGAAGGTTACATGAATGTTGATTCTCTAGATGGTTCAAAAATACAATCTATTGTAGATGCCCCTTCATCTTGTGGCTTGGAAGACTCAAATCTTCCAGAGTCATCAAGGAATGTGACCACATGCAGTTCTTGCACGTCTCGTGAAACTCAGGGTGAACTTTCACGTGTTGGTTCAGTTACATTCTGGACTAATGGAGGCCTGTTAGGTCTTCAACCATCAAAGCCTCCTGATTTTACTACAGCTAGTATTGGATTCCAGGGTTCTTTATCAAGCAGTAAAGGTGAGGCACTAGGTCCTCTGAATTATATGAGTAGCATGGATGGTGAGCGAGGGAAACTCGGCGGATTGGTCAAGGATGGGAGTATAGACAATAATCCAAGTTCTATATGCTCTATGTCATTGCATTCAGATCAAGATGTAATAGTTGAAAACTCTGGTGATTCTAATTATAGTGATAAATTCCATCTTAATAGGGGCATTTTGAATATTAGCAGTGCAGCAGGAGACAAACCATCAAGCAGTGAAGATATGAGAAGCACATCTATGGGAGCTAGTGAGGGAATATCATCTCAATCAATTGGGCTTGACCAACGGTTACTTGTTAACAGTTTCAGTAGAAAGATATCACTTGTAACTGATGGTAAATCTGAGCTGCCTAGTTTGCAGAAAATTGGTGTATTAGACCAGAGGAATCTGCACAGTGACATTTCCTGTCAAACTCAAGAACAATCATTTGATGAGCAGTTTGAAAGTCGACTTTTTGCTGACTCATTTACAACTTCACCCCCGCTAGAACACATGAAAATATCTTTCCATCCTTTTGACAGCGTTGAAGTTTCCAGAATGAAACTTAAATTTCCTGATGAGAATCATAATGAAAGCTTTAGGGATATGTTTACAAATTTTCAGTTGGTCCCGGAGCCTGGTAGGCATGTTGTAGGTCATGATTCTGATGATGATACCTTCTGCAGATCCTCTCCTTACATATCTGATGATTATCTTAGCCATAACTCTGATTCGGACTTTGAGAATTGGGGATTTAATGAATCACCTGATTGTAAGAACATGGAATTGTACGATGCTATGTTGCAAATGTCTTCAGTCGAATCTGTTTCGAGTGCTCTGCCGCCCAGTGAATCAGGAAATGAAGGTGTCCACAAAGATACAGGCTTTAATAGCATTTATACCAAAAATGGTGTAGATTCATCTCTCTCTTCATCTTTGATAGATCTTCCTGGCTTCGAAACAGTGAACCATTTACCACAGAGGGAAGAAAAAGACAATTCGGATGAAATGAATGTCCTAGAGGGACAGCATCCAGAAGATTCCAACCCATTGCCACCACCTCCACCTCCTGTGCAATGGCAGACGTTGAAAACTCACCCTGATTTGACAAAAGACAGACACCATTCTCTGCCTGAAGCTGACCAACATGCATTTAATCCGAAACTTCTGGAATCTGCCTTACGTCAACAACTTAAGGCAGCTCCAGCTAATGGAAAACAGCTAGTTGAGGATGATATAGCTTTTAAATCAAAGAACAAGGTGTAATGCCATAACTAAACTGATACATCTGTTCTATCTTCTAAATTTAGCTCTTGTTTTAACCCCTGATCCATGGTATGCTATGTCTTCAGCAGCAGGAACAGGAACAGGAACAGTTGAATTCTACCAAAGAAGCTAATGTGCCTTCGAATGGCAGGGGGGTAGATGAAACATATCTCTTGCAGCAAATTAGAGCAAAAGTGAGTGAGCTTTCCTTTTTCTAGTTTTCCATGACCTGGACACTGTACTAGATTAGGGGGTAGGGAAATGATTTCTTTCTATTATCTAAGTTCATCTGCTTTTGTTTCGTTGTAGTCTTTCACCCTGAGACACACGGTAACAACAATGCCATCTTTGACATCAAGCTCTAATGCAAATGAAAAGGTTACAGCAATATTAGAAAAAGCAAATGCAATTCGCCAGGTTTGAGTTTCAGCTTTTGTCATTTTGTTTTCTATTCACTTTCAGTCACTTTTTTTCTTTTCTCTGCAATGCTTCGCTATATAAAGTTGAAATTGGAAAATTATAACAGGCTGTTGGGAGTGATGATGATAGTTGGAGTGACGATTGATAATTCTGAAGGGCGATGGTTGCGCACATTCTACTTGAAAGCAGATACATTTGCAGTTTTGACTTGGTAAATCCGAAAGGTCTGTAGGTTCTGTATGTGTAAATGTGAATCTTGCCGGTTTTTCCAGTGCAAGTAATTTGTATGACCTGTATCCTTCCGACTCGTTCAAGAGTTAGATGTAAACAACGGTATATGGGTATTCGATTATGTAAATTTCACTTCC
The DNA here is from genome assembly GCA_027479065.1 of Erythroxylum brevipes. Taxonomy (NCBI): domain Eukaryota; kingdom Viridiplantae; phylum Streptophyta; class Magnoliopsida; order Malpighiales; family Erythroxylaceae; genus Erythroxylum; species Erythroxylum brevipes. The sequence goes on from JANIHY010000002.1 coordinate 38,957,309, forward strand.
GTTCATGAGGGGACAATCAAATTTATCGGAGTTCTAGTCAGGTGTCGCCTGTATCATTATGATGTTTCCGTTCTTTCAACTTTACCTGCATCGTCATTAAAGACAAAATATCAGTGAATTGGGTGGATTGAAACTTGAGGTAAATTTCACATTTTGAGTCTTTGTAACTAAAAGTAACTTGATGTTTGGTTCTGCCGGATTCTGGCTGAACGGTACGTTGCCGTTTGGATCCATGAGTTGGCAACTTTCGGTGATGATCTT
>JANIHY010000002.1:38988492-39000887 GCA_027479065.1 Erythroxylum brevipes
ATTATCAGTGATAAAAATAAAATTAAATTAAAATTAACAAATAAACAGATTTTTGTTTTTATTTTAAAGAAAAACATAAACAAAAAATTGAAAATGAAAATTGAAAACTATAACAAAAAAATAGAAATAGAACTGAACGGCACCTTAGCTTACAATTTGTTACAACCTTCAAAGCATCCACAATAACACTTTCCACTATTTGCATCAACTCTTCCAGTCTATCATCATCATATTGCAGATCCTGATCAAAAGTTTCCTCTGTATTATGTTCTCCTATAGGCCCATGTAATTTTTTAGTATTTAATATCACAAATGGAGGTTTGGTAACGTTGTCTGAATCATTCAATTTTGTAAAAGAATGACCATAAACTTTTTCACAATCCCAATTACTATTTGTAGCATTTCCCTTAGATCCCTCAAAGCTTCCTGGTTGCTTCAAGAGCTTCAGTCGACCTTCTTCTAGGAAATAGCCAAGTGATAAAGCAGCTGTTGTATCTAAATCCAATAGTTAATCATGGTCATATTAAAAAGGAGATATCTACCTAAGTATCCATCATATATATGATCACCATGTGTGAATGCATGTACACATAATGAAATTTTACTAATATTCCTACCATTATAATCAGTTGAAAAGTTGTATCCAACTAATTGGTCATACTTTTTCCTTATTAGCAGTAATGCCCAATGACACATCAATATTATCTGCATTAACTAGAGTTTACATCAGTTCTTCTAGGAAGCCCTTAGAAGCAACCCAAGATAAGTTAGTACTATTCTCATGCTGCTCACAGACAGGGAGAGTTGCAATGTATTAGACTTCATCTATAAGTCATTTTTACTATTGTCTTCACTGTTGTTGGCAGCAACACACTAGTGTCCTGTTTCTTGGGTGGAAAGTCAACTGCTTCGTCCTCAACCTTGCTTTCATATTTGTTATCGGTCTTATCATCTTTTTCTTCTTCCAATCCATAAGTAATGTTCTTTATCACACCAAAAACACTATTGACAGCCACCCGGGTAGAATATTCATCCCTGCTAGGCACCCAAGGCTTGAGCAGCATTGAAAGTTGGGGTGCCTGAACGTTCCCCCAATGCAGAATTTGGTCATGCAGGCACTGGTACCTTGCTGCTGCTGGTTTCCTGTTTGCATCTCTAGCTTGCCAAGCCTTCTTGAGTTTGGTACATACTGCCAACTGTAGCTGCCAGGCCAGCAAGTGCTGCCTGATGCGCAACTCTTAAGTACCTCCAACATATGCATCATCATGTCCAATATTTGGTTTATCTGATTGTTTGAATCTGCCATGACTCCAGGCTCTGATACCAGGAAGTTGCAAGCCTTAGACTGGAATCTAGTCATGGGACGATTTTGAGTTTCCATAGGAATTTATGGTGAAAAGAGTGGTGGAACGTTGGAGGTCATTAAAGGGGGCTACCTACCTTGGACCCCAAAGGAATAGAGAGTTGCCTATATCAAGTTGATAAACTTCTCTCCTTCCTTCTTTCATTATGTTCAACTGTTTAAATAACAAGAATAGACTACTGTTTATAGTGGTACATAATAATAGGGATTGTAGTCCCTCTATTATAAAACCTGAATAGGAAACAAAAGACATAATCATAATAGTATTTTAAAATATTTTGTAGAATAATTCTACAACATAATTAGTTCATATCATCTTCATTGCTTCCTTAATTTATGGGCTCTTGATTAGAGCCTTGAGTTTTTTCATCCTTGTTTTGATTTTTTTTTCCCTCTATCATCCTCCTTTCCCTTTTAAGCTTGACCTCCCTTGCTCCACCTGCCTATTATGTCTTCTTCCATAACACTTGCTCCAGAATGCGTCTATAACAATAGAATGGCTTGGCAAGCAACGACCACAACTTACTGTTTTTGAAACTTATTTTTCATGGGCATTTTCACTTTAAAATCCACAAGGAGGACAGTTTTATTGTTTCCTTTTTATGCGCTACTTATTACCATACTGTTAGTCCACCTTAGGCATTTTATCACTTAGGTGCAATATCTCTGGTAATTTAAATTAGAGTCTACACAAATCACAAAAATGGTGAAATAAAGGCCTGTATTTCACTATCCAATGAATAAACAAATATCAACCCTAAGAACCAGTCTGAAAAGAAAATGAGAATGATGTGCAATTCATGGCAGATAAGACAAAGGAATACATATTCTTCAAGTAAAAGGAATGCATGTTATGTAATACTGAATCATCAAGGGCCAAAAATATGCAAACAAGGAAATACTGTGCAAAACAAACCTGCTTTCTTCCTCTAACTCCAAGATGTGGGGTTGCCAAGGTAATAAAATTGATTGGCTCCAACCCAACAATCGTACCTTGGGTTAAAGAAGCATCTTGTAAATCTTGCCGCTTTAAATTGTTATAATCGTCGTGTTTGCTAGAACTTGGGGCATGCTGTTTATAAAGGACAGCAATAGCATATCTTGCAAACAAGCCACCCAAAGAATGGGCTAAAAAGGAAATCTTCTTCAAGCTCTTTGTCTTCCGCACAACTTGCATGACCTATTTATAAATTTGTTAGAAGAATAATTAGTAGGAAAGTCGATGATCATAAAATGTCCCAACCTCAATAAATCCATAAGCCATGTTGGATGCCCAAAGGAGAAATCTGCATGCATATGATGCCAAAGATTTCAATACTCACTTCTTCTGCTAGTCGCTTCCCAGCGCCATCAATCCCAGAGAAGGTTTTAGTGTAGCTATTGGATGAACTTGCTGCAAAAATCTAAATGTTAAAATTGCTATAACCATAACCCTTTTTCAGTTAATATGCCAAAAATTGGAATTGTCAGTTTTAATGGGTAAGTTATTTGATTGGTTGTATATTTATGTATATCCTAGAATTAATTGTATGATTGTATATATCCCTAATTTCTATGATATATTCTAGGAATCTTTCTTGTATATATTTCCTTTTAACCTATTCAAGAAAACATGATAGAATTATTTTGCTTTACATGGTATCAAGCCATCGACACTTTCTTTAGAAACTTCTGCCCATAACTTTGTTCTTTTGCAAGGGAAAGTAGCTGCTGAAACCTAGCCAAGAAGCCATATCAGAAATCACTACAACCAGTCTTCCATCTAATTTTAACAGTGGAGCCTCTCCATCAGACAACATTGTTGAACCTCCCATGGAACTTACCAACCTTTCAAGCAACCTACCGTGTCAATGGGAAGAATTATCTAAAGTGGTCTCAACTTGTTGGGACATTCCTAAAGGGAAAAGGTAAGTCGAGCCATTTGTTAAGGACTGAACCAGCCAAAACTGATCATAGGTTTAAAGCATAGGATGAGTAAGATTCCATAGTTATGTTATGGCTATGGAACTCAATGAATCCTGAGATAGGTGACACCTGTATGTTTATTGGTAAACTAAAGAGATTTGAGAGACAATTCAACAACCATATTATAAGGTTAATGATGCTGCCTGAGTTTATAAGATCAAAACTCAAATTTCGGCAACCAGACAAGGAATCCAATTAGTGACTAAGTATGCAAATCTCTTGCAAAGTCCAAGGCAAGAATTAGATCACTACCAATGCATCAAAGTGCAACGTGTAGAAGATGTTAGAACATTGAAACGATTTATGGAAAAAGATCGAATCTACAAATTCCTTACAGGTCTCAATGTAGAAATTGATGTTCCGTGTGTTGAGGAGGGATAATCTTCCATCCTTGAATGAGGCCATTGCTATGACTATAATTAAGGGAGGAAGTGTAATGGGGAAAATACATTCAACAGCAACAGAAGGATCTGCCTTTGTAGCCAAATCCACCAGTTTGAAGGAGACAAATGTTGCATAAATTATAAAAGGCAATGAGCAGTCTCCTTCAACCAAGTCATTCAATAAAGACACTCTCTACTGCACATACTACATGGAGCAAACCCCATACTCAAGAAAAAGATGGACGGAAACAAGCAAATATGGTGAGCTCATATATGGAAAATACAGAATAACTCAAGATGGAGCCTAGGAGTTTGACAAAATAGATATTGAAAATTTTAAGATTACTTTTGGATACATTTGACAAACCATGTACAAATTCAAATTCATTGACCTTTTCAAGTATTTCCTCTCTCTCTTGTATTTTTAGCGCTTTGGAAAATATATCTTTGACTATGTGGATAATTGACTTAGGAGCTACTCTGATTACATGACTGTTACATACCCTCAAGCGGGATCCAGTCACGGGTCAAGATACCTCTTTTTTCCTAGCCATGTACCCATTCCAACACGAGGGAAACACCTATCCTTGACAGAGTCTCGTCCTGCTACTGTCTTTCTTGTCTAGCTGCTTTTTTTATATATAGAAGTTTGTTGACCTCTTTATTAACCATTGTAGCATTTAAGTAGGCTTAAGGGATAAATTAACAACTCTAATTAGGACTACTAATTAGGTATAAAGTCTGAAAATAAAATCCCAACAAAAATAGGAAACATAATCTGTAAAAAAATCCTAAAATATGAAAGAACATCAAACAAAGCAAAATAAAAGCAGACTTGCTAATAGCTGTCCTGCCAGCAACTTTTCTTATGCTGCGAGTAAACTTTTCCCACAAATGCATCCTCAACGTTACTCTTCTCCTCGACTTTGACCTTGTCCTCAAGCTCAAACTCTTGATAAACCTCCCAAAGAGTGGCCAAATCTTCCCATGTAGCATTCTCGTCTAAATTGTCCACCCAATGCACCAATACCTCCTGTCTGTCTTTGTTAAACCTAGACCAAACAATAAAGTAGGGAACAGGCACCAATTGGCCATCATGGAGGACTAATAATGTGATCACTGAACTTGGAGTATTGCCCTTATACTTCTTCAACAAGGACATATGAAAAACATCATAGATATGGCTCTCCTAAGATAGTTCCAACCTATAGACTATTATATTGATTTTTTGCAGTACTTTAAAAGGACCAAAATATTTTGGAGACAATTTGTGAGGCCTCTCTTCCATACCAAAAGTTGCCGATAACGATGAAGCTTCAACCAACCCAATTGCCCTCCTCAAAGGAAATTTCCCAATGATTAGCATCATATGTAAGCTTTATTCGCTGCTAGGCTTGTAGTAAACTCTCCCTTTTTGACTATAAAACTTTCTCTCTCCTTAAGAGCACAATCTACTACCTCCAATCGAGTGGAACTAACTAGATAATCAAAAAAAAGCAAAGGATCCCTTCCATACACCACCTGAAATGGTGTCCATCCAACTGCAGGTGATAACCTCAAGAAAATGCCAACTTTGTTCCTGATAAAAGACAAAATTCCTTCCAAGAGAGCCTCGTAAAGGCTTTTTCTCTATCGGAAATAATTGTCTCAAGTAACCCATGCAGATCAAAGACTTCTGTAATAAATACAAGAGCCACATATATAGCAGTGAAAGGATAAGCAAGCGGAACAAGATGTGCATGTTTGAAAAATCAATCTACAACCACCATCAAACTGACTTCCCTTGGACCTAGAATAATGCTTTAATAAAATTCCTCAAAATATCACCCCACACTTGCTAGGGCACCGAAGGATATGTAAGTTTCCCACTTGTTTCATTGACAAATCAGGCAACTCTACACAAATTCGTCCACTGCTGATTTCATTCCTTCCTAAAAGAAATCTACACACACCCTCTGCAAGGTCTTTTGGACCCCTTCATGGGTCATATTATGAATGCCTGAGAGAATGGTTAACAAATATACCTTTCCCTAGAAAACGATCAAGTCATCCCTCACATTGCTTTTCTATCGCATCCTTTTAAAGGGTGAGGATAATGATAAGGCCAGACCACCACCGACTTGGATCCTAACACTAAAGGAATTATGTAATCACAGGTTCGACTAGGCAGTAATCCTAAAGGTTTCACAAACAAATCTAGAAATTATACCAACAATTTCTCCACAGCCATGAAGGTTGAATGTTGACCATTCATTAATGCCACTCTCGGTTCTACACTCAGATCCTACCCCTTACGTTGCACCTTCTTCTCATCCAACTCAACACTCATTGTTAGAGACGCAAAGTCCCAGAGTATAGGCCCCAATGTATGTACATTTGACCCCTAAAACTACATCAAAAACATCTAAGGGAATAGAATAAAGGTCAATGGTTAAAGAATCATAATCAACTGTAGAGTTACCGCCTTACGGATATCCAAAATGGACAGTTTTTCTCCATTGGCCACTACCACCTACAGTCCTGGTTGTTTCTTTACTGTAATACCAATCTTGAGTATCACTCCCTTCTCGATGAAATCGTGGGTGCTCCCCAAATTTACCAATACCCACATTAGTCACCCAGCCACTAGTGCTCGTAGTTGCATCATTTGTGAGCTCTAGATCCCACTTATAGCATGTAATAAAATCTCAGGGTCGCCTAACACCTCTTACTCCTGCTCATTATCTGAGTCTGGCACTTCATTCTAAAAAAGTCTCTTACACTTATATCTTGTTGAGTAGGATTCACCACAGTTAAAACACAGACCCTTAGCCCTTCTTTCTGCCATCTCTACCCTTGAAAACCTCTTAAAATTTTGGCTGCTAACAATAGACTCTAACGGTTTCCCTCAGCCACTCACCCATTTGGTGCTTCAATTCCTAACAAAAATAGCATTGGTTGCTGTTGATTTAGGGGTTGCCCACCTACCCAAAAGTTTGGAGCTATCTTGTAACAGACAATTTTGTTTCCTCTTTAAAGCACGTGCCAAATGCATCGCAACTCCCAAATTCCTAGGTTGCTGCATCTTTACCTCAATCCGAAGGCTCTCCACTAGCCCTGTTGTGAATAAATTCACCTTTAGGTTTGTAGTCCTTACTAACAAGGACTGAAATTGTCGTTGATAATCTTCTACAATTCTTGTTTGCTTAAAACTTGCCAACTCCCCTAAAGGATTATTAATCATCGTTGGTTCGAACCTCACATGGCAATGCTCTTTAAATCCTTCTCAATCCAATTCCAATTCCTCCTACTCTAACTAATAAAATCACAGTTGCGCTTCTCTCATCAAGTGGAAGCTCGTCGATCAAACCTTTTCCCCCTCAGGGATATGTTGATTCTCTTAAATTTGTTTGCATCTGCTTAACCATATCAAGGGGTCCCTCGACCCATCACAAGCCAAAAATTCAAGCTTGGAGCACTACAGTACCAACTAACCCCTAGTTTGCCCGTCTATTCTCTCCTTTGACTAATTTCGGCTCCCTCAATTACCAACGCTAGAACCACCATTATTGTCCCTTTTTTAATCCTTCCTCGATCTATGGACATTGGGTGCAAGCTCCTCCGTCTGCTCCTTCAATGTTGCTAGCTCACAACCATGGTTTGTATAAAAGCCTCCAGTTTGCTAAGTAGGCTTTCCGAGTCACCTACTATAGGTGGCTTTAATACCAAGTAGTTATGTACCCATGCACAAGATCTAGTCATGGGTCAAGACATAGAAAAAGCCACCTCCTTTTTCTTGATCATTTCTCCTTTTCCTCTGAATAGCCCATGTTGACACGAGGAAGACACTTGTCCTTAACAAGGTCTCATCTTGTTACTGTCTCTCATCTAGCAACTATTTTTTTTATAAAAGTATGCTTGCCTCTTTATTAACCATCACAACCTTTATATAGACTTAAGGGATAAAATAACAACCCTAATTAAGACTCCTAATTAGGTATAATTTTGAAAATAAAATCCCAACAAAAATAGGAAACATAATATGTAAAATCCCTAAAATACAAAAGAAAAATAAAAGTAGACTTGCTAAAAACTATAAGAAAATTAAAAAAACAAAATAAAAATAGACTTCTACTGACTATCTTGTCAACAACTTTTCTTGCACTGCGATTAAACTTTCCACACAAAGGCATCCTCAACAATGACACATTCCTCTAAACATTTTGTTGCCTATACACCTTCATCTAGCCATAAAAAGATAACTATAGCTGATGAATCTGTTGCCATTGTAGCTGGACAAGGAGACATTCAATTAATTGACTCTCTTATCATAAAAGATGTCCTCCATGGTCCTAAATTATTTGCTAACATGATTTCAATGTAGAAACTCAACAAAGACTTTAAATGTCCAGTTATTTTTTCCTCCCTCTTGCATGTTTCAGGAATAGGGCACGAAGGGGAGGATTGGATACTAGTGTGAGGAATAGCCTTCACTACCTAGAGAATAAATAAGGCATAATAAACTCGAGGATTTTCTTCCCACATCCTTTCTTCCAGAGTCAGCCATGTCTAGTAAAGAAAAAGGATGGCTTTATCATCATCGTTTAAAACATCCTTCTTTTCATGTAATAAAGTCAATGTTTCCATCCATCTTTGATAAAATAGATGTTGAGCCTTTCCATTATGATGAATGTAAATTTGCAAAGCACAAACGTGCATTTTTCCCAATAAGTAATAATAGAAGCCATACCTCTTTTTCTCTCATTCATAGTGACGTTTGGGTCCCTCTCCGATTCTTAATGTTTCTGAGGTAAAATGGTTCCTATCTTTTTTTGATGACTGTACAAGAATCACTTAGATCTATTTGTTGAAACACAAGTCAAATGTCAACAATCTTTTTCCAACTTTTTATAAAATGATCAAAACTTAGTTTGATGCACAAATCAAAAGGTTTCGTCCTGACAAGATTATTTCAATCAAACTTTGTCAAATTTCTTTCACAGAAAAGGGATTATTCATGAATTCTTGTGAGTTAATACTCCTCAATAAAATGGAGTCGTGGGCGAAATTTTGGTTTCATGGAAAAGCAAAACGTAGAATGTTGTCGCAAGATCACGTGTGGAATCAAAATTAAGATAGATGAATTTAGGGGTTTGCAAGTTACTTTGGTTGAAAATGATTCTTGATGAATTAAAAATTAAATGGAAAGGACTAATGAAATTATAATGTGATAACAAGCCTATAATCAGCATTGCACACAATCCTGTTTAACATGATAGAACTAAGCATGTGGAATTGAAAGATATTTTATAAGAGAGAAATTGGACAGTGGCTTGCATGTCCTTCATCTCATCAAAGGAGCAAATAGCTGATGTTTTGACAAAAGGACTGTCCAGGACAGCCTTAGAAGACTATTGGCAAGTTGTGAATGAAAGATCCATCAACTTGAGGGGGAGTGTGGTATTTATGAAGATTTTATGAGAAAAGTTATTTCATTAGTTAGTTGTATATTTATATATATCCTAGGATATATTCTAGGGATTTTTTCTGTACATATTTCCTTGTAACCTATTCAAGAAAACAGAATTGAATTATTTTGTTTGACGGGGATTCACTTCCATTTTTACTTATCCTATTCATGGTAGAAATATGTATATGATGGTTTACAATGATTAGATCAAGGCCCTTTCTTGCCAAGCAATCCTTACTACTTAACAAAGACCAGTAATTTGTTTTAAGTAATATCATTGTTGTTCCATGAAATGCATCTAATTTTTCTCATCCAGTAGCCCCTCTTTTTATTGCACATGGAAGATGTCTCAATTATCATAATCTGTTTGATATTTTATTTTAATCACAGTCACATCAACAGGGCGTACCAAATAACAAAACAATTTTAACTTTGTGAATTCCTAAAATTTATCAGTAAGAATCATATGAAATGTAGTAAATTATCTAGGTTGAATAAAAAATACCATATATTAGAAAGTTTCTTCCAAGACGCCTTTTCAACTCTGCTTGTACATATGTCCAGTCACTTGGGCTGCATTTTTTAGAGCACTAGTCAAATAAACCCCAATTTTGGATAAAATATCAAACAGAAACCACCAGCAACAAGCCATTAGTTAATCTATAAATCATTTTCATGGAGAGTGCAGTACTTATTTGTTCCTCCGAATTTTTCTAAAGCCTAAAACATGTTGAACAAACTCCAGAAATGGATTATAGTGTAGCTGGAAGTTCAATTTTGGTTCAAACTGCCGTAGCTTAGTATGTATAAAACAGCACAAGATGTACATCCATCAGTCAATAAAAATGGTTGCAAGTGATCAAGCAATGACTATTCTTAAGGAAGAATCAGAACCAAATAGGATTTAAATGCTCATGATGCATCTGTCCAAGAGCAGCACAACTTGCAATAATTTGTGGAGAAACTAATGCAGTAGATATGATATCTATGAGCTGTAATGTTCTCCAACACCACTGTCCTTCATTTGAAGCCAAAAGGCCATAGATATCTAATTCAATGAAGTAAAAGGAATGAATCAAACAAGAACTTGACGTGAAACAGAAGACATATATCCAACACATCATGGAACAAATCGACGGGTTATGGAACAACCAGCCTCAGGAAAGAATGTGCATTGCCTATGCGAAATGGTAAAATATTAACCATACTCATTTCCCTTCCTGGTCTTGACTATATTATTTATTTAATGTGTAAGCATAAAAGAGAAGTAGAAATACAATCAAGCAGTATATATTCTACCTAGCCAAGATGCCGTGAACAAGAACAAGAAGATGATCAGGTTCATTGCCACTCAAAGAACCACTGGATGATGCAAGATTTCCTCGAGTAGCTGTACTCATAGCTTGAGCTCTAGGGGTTTGATGTTTGCAAATGCTATTTGAACCTGCAAAAATATAATCATTTGTCCTAAAATTAAAGTTGACAGCATGTAATGCACAAGTACATATACTTCAGAAAAAATTCAAAGCATATCATTTGTTGGTATATCAATGAATGATGTACACAATTCAAAAACAATGCAAAAAGTAACCAAAATTGTTAGAAATGCATTCATTACAAACAATGACCAAGGTGTGCAAAAGGCCATGTTAAGAAAAACTGTTGGTAGCAAAGTGGGCATAGATAAATTATAAAAGATGAATCTTTTAACACTCAAAACTAATGTTAATATGGATGCAGTAGCATGAACACTACTGGTGCAGGCTGCTTAAGTGGGGTAGAAACCCTCAATGAATTCATGAACTTCAAAATTGATAAAACAAGTTCATTGACCTCCACCATGCCCTCCTTTAAGAATTGAGGGTGACGTTGATCTGTCAGCATAATAGAGAAGGACATTTCAGTGCACCAGTGAAATGGCCATTTTTAGGTATTGTTATGCAAGTTTTGTGTAGATCAGGGAACTTGAATGCCAAATTCCAAGATTATGAAGGATTAAATGGCAACTCTCGTAAAATGTCCTAGGAAGTTTCAAGCTAAGCTAGCTGACTCCCACTGACCGAAACCGAATTCAATTTCAAGAATTTCAACTTGCTTCCAAATGTAAAGTTCTTAAATGATCCGAAAGATTTCACTTGCTCCAAAAATCTTCACATATCCTCTCACTACACCCAATTATCATATGTACTCCAAAACCAAACATGCGTTCATTTAACCAAACGATTCACAATATATTGCTACAATATAATTTTAAAAAAAATTCTAAAACAACCTATCACTAGCAGTAACTCGAAGAGAAAAATCCAATCTTCCTCAAATCACAACCTTTCTCCCCAACAAACAAAAAGGAGTTTCCATTTAATGCGACAAGGAAAAAAGATGATTACCAGGAGAAAAATGGAATCCCTGTGAGAAAGAACAAAAACATGAAGATGAAGACGAGGTGGAACTTAATGAAGCTCCATTCCTTACATTGTGGTTGGTGTTGTTAACATTATTACTGAATCTCCCAGAATAAGCGCATCCAGGCTGTAATAAAGAAGCTGCTGCCATCTCCATTTACTTACGCAAAATATAATTGCATAAACCGTACACGAAACACGATATGCGCAAAAATAGAGAGAGAGACTGTGGCTTAAAAGTTCCTGAATTATCGAAGCTTTCAATACCAAATGCATAGAACTTAGTTATTCTGATGACGATGACGATGATGACGACGACGATGCTTCATTGAGGATCATTGCGTGAGGTCCAAAGGGAGAATTAAGCCCTTCCCATTGAAATTGAGAACACAGCTCAGTTTTGATGCCTAAATTTAACTTTTTGATTACCAAATGCTTAGACAAGTAAACACCCTGCACAATTGACTTGACAATGGTCCTACAATCATCGTACAATACAACCGCAATGTCACCGTTGTACGACGCACTCTTCATTGATGAGCTTATAGTAAATCCTACCAAACTCTTCTAATAGTTTTTAATTGCAGGAGTAGAATGTCATGAATATCATATCGGATTTGGTATCGAATTGAGCTCTGAAATAGAATTATATCGGTATTGGTTGATACCGGATACCGTTTCGAGAAAATTTTTAAATTTATGAAATAATCTCTAAGATTTTTAAAAATTATAAAATAGTTTATATTGGTATATTATACAGTTGTACTGTATAATATCAACCATGCTTTCAAAAATCTTAATGATAAATAATACTGACAATTAATATGAAATAA
>JANIHY010000002.1:39013794-39024610 GCA_027479065.1 Erythroxylum brevipes
TATGCCCCTCCATTTAAGCCTATAAACTTAACCCTTTAAGTAAACTTCCAAAGTTGCCCCTTCATTGGTCTTTAAAATTGACATCTTGTCTGATTATTTTGATCAGGTAAATTAAGCCATTTGATAAAATTTTATTCTATATAAATTTCCCTCTATGTCGTACAAATCCATTTCTTCAAGAATCAGATCGATCCGAGCTCTATAGCTCAAGATATCTCCAAAATACTAAAGTTTGTTCTTCAGACCCGAGGCTGAACACTACATCTAAATTCCGATCCGAATTTGAAAGTCTTAGAGGCTAAATTATAGCTCAGCTCCTTCGTAATATTTGTAGCTCCATGTCTCTATTTTAATTTCCAAAAATAATCAGATCAATCGGAGCTCTACCGATCGAGATATCTCAAAAATACTGAACGCTGTTCAAACTTTTACAACTGATCAGCTCACTATAATACGAGCTATCTTTCTCTATTTAATTCCAAAACCAATCTATCTAGTATGAAAAGATAGAAAAATGTTTTAGAAATCCAACGCTTCAAAAATAGGCTCAATCGGAGGTCTACACAAAAAGTTATAGCGAAAAGAAGGAAGAGGGGCCCAAACAAAAGCAAACGAAAATGACGATGACGTCATCACAGACGAAGTGATGTCTTCATAGAAGAAGATCGCGATGACGTCATCACAGACAAAGTAACGTCATCCCAGACAAAGTGACGTCATCACAGATGAAGTGACGTCATCACAGACGAAGATGAAGATGGGCAGAAATTTTGTCTTACTTTTTCTGCTAAACGTTTCCACTTGGAAAGATCATAACTTTCTACTCAGAACTCAAAGTTAGACACGGTTTGATTCGTTGGAAAGATAAGAAAACAACCTAAAACTTTCATGAAGGCCTTAAAAATCATATCGACCTCTAAATAGATCAAAAACGCTACGCAAAGTGACTTGTCGATCGGCTTCACATTTAAACAACATCAGAACTTCTAACAGTCATAACTTTCTACTCTCTTATCCAATATTTTCGTGCTTTATATCAAAATGGAAAGATAAAAACAATATATATAATTTTCATGAAGGACTCAAAAGCAAATTCAACCTCTAGCTAAGTTAATTTTCTAATCGAAGTTTCTGCCCTAATAGCAATCATCTAAGCAATATCCAATTTTCGCATTATCATATCTTTCAACCTCCACAACTAAGAATCGCATATCATACATCATTTTAAAGATATTCTAATTTTCTATAACTTTCACGTAAACCATTTACTCCAATTCAAACTACATCAGTCCAAAAATCGCCTCAAAACACGACATATACAATCCTACACTTAGAGCATTTTCCAAAACCAAAGCAAAATACACTTAATTTTCAAAGATCATAACTTTTGATTCCGATATCGAAAACTATCAACCTTTATGGCTACAAAAAGCTCTCAACATAATCTACAAATTTCATGTAGATCATTTTCTCAAAATCAGTCAACTCTTTACTCCAAAGTTCAAATTTCTTAATTCTCCAAAATATAACACTTTCACCAATCATTTCTTGCTTTTCAACTTCCATTTCAATCAACTCATCCACTTTTGAATATTTCTTATTTTCACTCAAAAATCGGGGTTCAACAATCAAAGTTGAAATAAATTCTTGACAAATTAGATTCATCTTAAGTATTGATAGGTTGCAATTGATTTCCTTAATTATAATGACCATTCATATCGATTAGAGCTCTTATATAATCCCCCCTAAAAGGCTAATTAAAGAAGTGGAGAAACTTATTAAGAATTATTTATGGACGTAAGATACTGATAACTCTTTAAAAGCTAAAATTAAGTGACAAGACTTATGCATTTTGAAGCTGGAGGTAGGTCTAGCAATTGTTTCTATTTGAAACATGAACTCAATCATATTTGCAAAAAAGATTTAGAGATTATTTAATGAGAAGAAGGATATATGGTCTAAATGGATGCACAAATACTACCCATCTAGCACTTGCTTTTGGATGATGAAAATAAGAAAGGAACATTCTCAAAGTTTAATTAAAATGCTAAAATTGAGAATCAGATTTGGTTCTAGTGGGACAATTGGTGTGAATTGGGTCCAACACACCTTAGGAAGGAGTTAAATTTTCTTAAGACGAGGATTCCTAGATATACTAAGGTTAATATTATCATCTATGGTGGTATCCGAAATTTTAACTTCAAAGGAGCTTTAGCATTATTAGTCAATCTGCCTACTAATAGTCTTAACTAGCATAAACGAGATCATGTCATTTAGTTAAAGGATGTTTATAATAGATTCGTAAGTAGATCTTACTTAAACATATTTGGAAACCATGCCCAAAAGTCTTTTGGTATAGACTGGTCTGGGCTAAATCTCTTATTCTGAAGGCCTCCTTTACTATTTTATTATCTATAAAAGCAAGATTAAGCCTAAAGATCGATGTTATGGCACAACTGGCCCTTTATGCTTGCTTTATTAACTAACAATTGAATCCATCTCTTACCGAAAATAGCCTCTCTACTATGTAGGGGTAAGGTTATGTACTATTAAACCTTTCTAGGCCCTGCTTCAATGTGGAACTTTAAACTGGATGTGATGATGATGATGAGTTGAATCCATCACTCATATATTCTTTCAATGTGATATTCCATAGACGCTATGGTCCACAATTCAACATCTAGCTATTTTGCAACAAGAGAGATTGTTCTTAAATTATACGATGGGATAGTGGTGGAATCCAAAGTATGGGATAATTGTTATGGAGATCATGTATACTCCAACAACCCTCACTCAGATGCATCTAATACAAAAGGAGATTGAAGAACAGAAGTGAAGTATGTGTAAAGTGTTGAAAGTTGTCAAAGACAAAGAGAAGGGAGAGAGAAGTTCACGATATTTTTTACAACAAAAAACAAAAACCAAGGATTAAGACACACCACGTGATATACTCAAGTCAGAAATTAATTGGTCAATACGCAGTCGTTCTACATACAATTCAAAATGTATAAGGCACAAAACGTTATCATGTGACATACAATTAAAGTAGAAACAAAACGCAGTGAGAAAGGCACAATATGCAAACCAAAACTGAAGAGTTAATGACTCACATGGGAGGCATATGTCAATCATCAGATCATGTAAATTTGTCCAAGAGTGGTCTTCTTCCTAAAATATATAAAGAAGCAACAAACACATAACACAATATAGAAAAATTCAGTCATCAACTCACATTGTATTCAATCTTTGAGAGTGATAAAAGAGAGTGAGAAAAAGATTCAGAGAGTGCTAGAGTACACCTATAAGTATTAGGAGAGTTTCTTGGAGAGGCTCTTTGCAAGTGTAGAATATACACTCTTCTCTGTATCAGCTTTTCTTCCTCTATTTTCTTAATATAGTAAAATCTTTACCACTGTCAAGTCGGAACCTTAGATGTAGATAGTTTTTACACTATAGAACTAAGTAAAATCTTATCTCTTTATTTTTTTGCATGTACGTTTTATGCAAAAGTAACCAAGCTTTATCAGTTTTTGTATAAAAGATAACAGAACAGTAGCAATATCCCATCAGAAAGTGGTATCAGAGCATTCAAGACCTCCTGGGGAATTTCTTAGACACTTCAAGCATCAAAGATTCATCAAGAAAGTAGGTGAAAATCTTTATATTCTTTACATTACAAAAATCATAGTAGGCAAGGAAATGGGCAAGCTCTTCTTAAATCTTATGACTGTTATGGTGCCATAGATGATCAGTATGACCTAGAGACTGATCCTATAAAGAAGCTAAAGATGCAAAGACTTGCTCATTGCAAGTTAATGCTTTACTTATCACCAACAGCGATAAGAAAAGTGCAAAATTTTAAAACTGCACAGAAGCTTTGAGTGAAACTTGATGAATTGTACGCCAAGAAGTGTCTTCCTAACAAGATGACACTACTTCATAATCTTGCAAACTACAAAATGAACACTTCAGTCTCCTTAAATGATAACCTAGACTACTTCTTTAAGCTAGTTCAAGATTTAGAAGCTACAGATGAGAAAATTTCTAAGGAACATCAAGCTGTAGTGATTTTAAAGGCATTACCTTCTAAATTTAATGCATTCAAGAAGATAATTAAGCATGCTAGTGGAGAATCACTTACTGTAAAGAGGGTTTTAGATTCTCTAATGGAAGAAATAGTTGAGGTAATCCTTTTAAGAAAGAGGCTGAAGTGATGTTTATAGAGAATAATTACGAGAAGAAATATCATAAGAAAAATAGCAAGAAAGGAAAGTGGTAGAAGGGAAGTGGGAAAGAAAAACACTCTAAGGAAGGTGAAAATGAAAAGAAGAAAAAAGGCAAAGGGAAGAAATGCTTTTACTGTGATAAAGAGGGACATTTTGTTAGGGATTGTAGGAAAAAGAAGAGGGATAAGGCAATTGAAAGTGGAATTTTAGGTAATGTTAAAAAACCTGAAGATTCCAGTGGAGATTAAATTCTAGCTGTGACTGAGGATTGTGAGGATCTTAGTAGAGAATGGATATTTGATTCAGAGTGCACTATGCATATCACTCCTCATAAGGACTGGTTCACTATATTTAAATCAGTCACTGCCAAGGTTAAAATGGCAGATTCTAGGCAGCAAAGTATAGAGAACATAGGAAGTGTTTCCATCATCATGTTTGATGGAAAAAAGAATGATCCTAAGCAATGTCAGATTTGTGCTTGGAATAAGGAGAAACCTGATTTCTGAAAGCTTGTTTGATAAGCAAGGCTTTTAGATCAGGTCTAAAGATGGACTTAGAGAAATCCTAAGGGATGGGAAAATCATCATTAGAGGAGTGGAGAGGGGTGGCCTATATTATGTTATAGGCCTAAATTTCAGAAACTGGAAACCTTGAACCAACCAAGCAGTGGCATGCTAGGTTGGGTCATGAAGGCAACAAAAGCCTGCTCCATCTCTCTAGGCAAGGTCTAATACCTAAAGAAAACTTATAGAAGTTTAAATTTTGTGAATTTTATGTACTAGAAAAGCACCACAGATCAGCTTTTCAAAAGGGAACTAAGAGAGCCACAGAGATCATGGAGTATGCTCATAGTGATCTCTAGAGGCCAGCTCAAGTCCCCACAGCAGGAGGGAACTTATATTTCATTTCCATATAATTGATGATAAATCAAGGAAATGTTGGGTTTATCCTATGAAGAGGAAGGATGAAGTTCTGGAGATTTTCATAAGGTGGTATACTCTTATGAAAAATCAAACTGAGAGGAAATTGAAATGCTTAAGGACTGATAATGGGTTGGAGTATTGTAACAAGGAATTTGAGGAATATTACAGTAAAAATGAGATCCTTAGGCATAAGACAGTTAGAGTTACTGCACGGCAGAATAGAGTAGCTGAAAGATTGAATAGAACCCTTCTAGAAAAGACTAGATGCATGCTTCTCTCTTCGAGTTGCTCTCGTTCTCTATGGGGGGAGACAATTAGGACAGCAACCTATTTAATTAATAGGCTCCCAAGATTCCTCAGGAAATGTGGAGCGGTAAGAAGCCTAAACTCACACACTTTAGGACTTTTGGATGTGCAACCTATGCACATCAGAAAGAGGAAAAATTAGAACTTAGAGTAGTCAAGGGGGTGTTCCTGAGATATCCAGAAGGTATAAAGGGCTATAAACTCTTACTACTCCAAAAGGGAGCCTACAAAACAATCATTAGCAGAGATGTCATCTTTAAGGAAGATGAATTCCCTCTGCTAAACAAAAATTCACAAAATTCTGACCTCCAAAGTGAAATTCAGTAGAATTTAGGGGCATTAAACCAATCAGTCCATTTTTATGTGCCACCAGAAACTAAAGAAGGTGGTCCACAACCTACTGATGTGGAGCCTATGCAAGGCTCAACACATCATAAACTAAGGACAGAGGTGGCTGAAGTTGTGAGTCCCCTCAAATAACTTCAGCTCATGAACAAGGAAGCATATAAAACTATCAACTGAAAAGGGATAGACATCCAAGACAAATAATTCATAATAGGAGGTATTTTGATACAAATTTGGTTGAATATGCTTGCCTTGTGGCTGAAGGTATTGAATGCAAGGTTCTTGAAACCTTTGAAGAAGCTATGGCAAGAAGTGATGCTGAACAATGGAAGGAAGTTTGTGAAAAGGAGTATTCTTCCCTAATGAAGAATAAGACATGAATTTTGGTACCTAAATCTCCTAAAGTTAAGTTAATAGAAAACAAATGGTTATTCAAGTTAAAAGAAGAAATAATAGAATCTGAACCTAGAATCTACAAGGCAAGATTTGTAGATAAGGGGTATAGGCAGAAGGAAGGGGTTGACTACAAAGAAATATTCTCACCAGTAGTCAAATTTAAGACAATCAGACTTATCCTAGTGCTAGCTACTGTCTATGATTAGGAAATCCATCAAATGGATGTCAAGACAACCTTCCTATATGGAAAGCTAGAGGAGACTATCTACATGAAACAACTAGCTGGTTTTGTAGATAATAAAAAATATGATCATGTCTGCCTACTTCAGAAGTCCCTATATAGGCTGAAGCAAGCACCTAGACAGTGGAACAAAAAGTTCCATGAACTATCTAGTGAGATGAATTTTGTTAGAAGTGCTATGATTACTGCTTATACTACAAGGACTTAAGAGGGACAGAGCCATTTTTATGCTAGTTTATATAGATGACTTGATTATTGCTAGAAAGGAGTTAGGTAGAATAATTGAGGTAAAAACCAATATAAGCAAACACTTTGAAATGAAAGACCTAAGAGAGGCTCAGAAGTTGCTAGGGATTCAAATAGGAATAGGAGGGAAGGGAAACTGTGGCTGAACTAGAAAAACTACATCCAAAAGGTTTTAGGTCAGTTCAATATGGAATTGGCAAAACCTACTTCCATTCCTATAAGCCCACATCTTTAGATGGTTGCAGACAAATGCCCCCAATCTGAAGAAGAAAGGAAAGCTATGCTAAGATACCCTTATGATGTTGTAGTTGGTAGCATCATGTATATGATGCTTTGTACCAGACCTGATCCTGCTCATACTATTATCATTTTAAGCAAGTTCATGTCTAATCCTGGCTTAAAGCATTGGCAAGGACTGAAGAATGTCTTCAGATACCTTGCTAGAACTCTAAGCCATGGACTGTGTTTCACTAAGTCTAAACTAGCTAAAAATAACAGTCTAAGCCTACTTAGATATGTAGATGCAGACTATGCGGCAGATAAAATCACAAGAAAATCAATCTCTACATACTTCTTTACTCTAGCAGGAAACACAATAAGTTAGAAGGTACAACAACAATCAGTTGTATCACTCTCAACCACAGAAGCAGAATTTTATGCAATCACAGAAGGGGTAAAGGAATTAACATGGCTATCAAGCATCCTAGAAGAAATTAAAGCTAACCTAGCTACAGTAGTAATATTCACAGACAGTCAAAGTGCTTTTTACCTGAGCAAAGACCCCGTATTGCATGAGAGGTCTAAACACGTCGACATTAGACTCCACTTTGTGAGGGATAAGATAGCTCAAGGCTTCTTCAACTTGGAAAAAATCAAAGGTGAGTTAAATCCTTCTGATTTTGGAACTAAAATACTAACACAAAAGAAGTTTAGTTTTTGCAGGGACTACTTCCAGATAGTGGAAGCCCCTTGATTCCGAAGGCACATTCGACAGATTTCATTGAAGAGGCGAAATTAGGGTTTCGGGTTTTTCCCAAATCACTCACAGATCTCTGTTTTGAGTACAGATAAATGAAGAAGAGGGTGAAGCCCCATGAA
Source organism: Erythroxylum brevipes (assembly GCA_027479065.1). NCBI lineage: Eukaryota > Viridiplantae > Streptophyta > Magnoliopsida > Malpighiales > Erythroxylaceae > Erythroxylum > Erythroxylum brevipes. The sequence continues at coordinate 39,021,576 of JANIHY010000002.1, forward strand.
CTCAAATTCAATTTCATCATATCTCACAAATTTAGGAAAGCTAGTGTTGTCAGGTTTTGTTTTTTAAAAATCACTCACATATGAGGATTCTAAGTATGGATTAATGGAGAAGGAGGGAAAAGATGTGATGAAAATCATGTTATTCTCCATTAATCCACACACATAGAAGCAATAAAAGCTAAAGAAAGTTGAAGAAACAAAGAAGAGTGTTTGAAGTTTGAAGAGGGAAGAGAGACATGCTCTCGAAGTTTCTCACTGTCAGAAACAATAAGGCTTTGACTTACTCATGTGACAACAAACACAAATATCAGCTATTGAAGTCAATACGCTATCATGCTATTTACAAGATGAAGCAAATTAGAAAGCAACCAGCACATACAAAACTCTCCCACGTGATTTATTCAAGTCAGAAGCTTCACTAATCAATCTTATTACATGCTACAGGACAAAAACGGAGCCTCATAATGTATAAACCACAGATAACAGTAAGGGTTAAGTGACTCACATGAGGCACATGACAAGCTTCAGAACATTTAGACCCAGCTGAAAGTCTTCATCTTCCTTAGCTATAAAATAAGGCAGGAGTATCAGACAAAAGACACACATCAGAAAGTGAAAAAAGAGTGTAGAGTAAAAAGGTTAAGAGAGTGCTAGAGTACACCTGTAGGTACTAGGAGAGTTTCTTAGAGAGGCTCTTTGCAAGTGTAGAACATACACTCATCTCTGTATTATTCTCTTCTTCTGTTTTCTTCATATAGTGAAAATCTTTACCACCATAGGTGGGAACCTTGGATGTAGATAGTTATACACTATCGAACCAAGCAAATTGTGTCTTCTTTATTTTTCCTGCATTTGTGTTTTCTGCAAAAGTAACCAAGCTTTATCAGTTTCTGTATAAAAGATAACAGAACAGGAGCAATATCCCAACAATTACATACGAGTCAAAGTGAATATCCTAAGCAATTCCATATCCTTAATCGCTGAGTGTTATAAAATAATTAAATAATCAATTAAGCACCTATAAATTTCTCCCTCACTTAGCTTTTGGCCGTCCTCGAAAAAAATATTAAAATTAAGCTTAAAGACCCAAAAACAACATTTACTCATTTCCCATATTTTCCAAGAATATATAATCATAACAAAGATGAATGACTTTAAAAAATCATAGCAAGAAGTCAACATTTCAAGATTTTACTCATGATCAATTGACATTCATTATCTTAAAAAACTGAGCAATCTAATAGTAGACTCAAAAAATGTGTTTAAATAAAATATATCCATGGGTACACTCAACACCATTCATGATCATGTCATTTCACAACTTTGCATATCATTTCATTTCTTCAACACTAATGTTTACATGCAAAATCATGAATCAAATGACTTTTCAAGGTTGTAATGTAGGTTAAGGTAAGATGAGATATATTTGGGTCAAGAAACTTGAAAGCTATTAAGCTAGTGAAATAAAACAACACTCAATATGACATCAAGTGCATAAGTTCACACTCATATAAAATTTGGTATCTTCAACTATGGCAAATGCAACACCGATATTTCATAACTCAATTCAACTCTCACACACCAACCACATAAAGCATATACCAATCCTAAGGAATCACTTATACAATTTATGTCAACAATATATTGAAACCACAAAAGTGAACCTTCCAAGCTAACATCTACCTCGTATTTAACATACTCAAATAACACTTTTGTTACAACTTTAGGAAGATGCATTAATTATGAATAACTTTGCAAACTCATATGCACTTCCTCGATAAATTTATTTAAACAATTTTTATCATTCTTTTTCTTTTTTAAACAATTTTTTCATTCTTTTTATTTTTATTTTTATTTCTTTTTTTGTGTTTTTCTTTTTTCTTTTCTTTTTTTAACATTAAAGGAAACCACATTAATATAGGAATTTCAATGATAAGACATAATAAAACATCCCAACATTAACCAACCCTCACATATGTACACCCCCGCACTTATACTTTTGTACATCTACAAACTCACCAATCACAAATGCTTCACTAGCTTTATAACTTGGGTAAGATATTTGGTTAAGTTTAAAAGCATAAAATGTGGTTTATCCAAAAAGAAAGGTATATAGCTCAAAGGGGGTTAACAAGGAAAAAATTATGTCAATAGGGTAAGCTATTTAGCTAATGTAGTTAGAAAAAAACAAAGAATGCATAATCATTTTCATGTTAATACATGTGATAAAAATGTGTTCTCGAATAGAAATTCAAAGCAAAAACAGGATGTACATATCATGAAAGTCACATATTATCAAAAGACAATGAGATTAAAATGAAGGTATCAGTCTAATAAGGCTCAAAATCTCACTGGTTTTATTTACCACTAGTCACTACTCTTCTAAAGATAATGCATATCGACCAATCATAAGAGTAAAAATATATGTTAAAGTTGCTACAAAATTCTCTAGTCCATTCACACTCTAATCATGACTATATAATCCTAGAAGCAATAGAAAATGATAAAATGTTTGTTTCATTTGTTTTATTCTTTCTCTTATTTTGATTGAAAAATTAAAAATAAGCAAGAAACAAACTAACATAGAAACACATATACAAAGAAAAAGCAATGTGGAAATGTAAAGAAAATAAATTTATTCCCTTTGGGTTGCCTCCCAAGAAGCGCCATTGTTTAAGGTCACCAGCTTGACTCCTTCTTCCCCTTACATGACAAAATTGTGATCTTCAAATATTACAGTTAGCACCACTTCCAAGCGAGGTTATTCCGAATAAGGCCTTAGTTGACCATCTGTAGCGCCCCCTTATCGTAGGGTACACACTGGGACGCCTGTAAGTCATTCCGATACATAACCCACATTAAGGGTGCACTACTATTCGATCATTTCTAAATTCCACATGGCATCAATCAATTAAAACTGTGATATCAAATTGACTAAATTTTAAAACCAAACGATACTTCTCATTTCATTCCTTAAAAACCATAAGTTCACAATTCTGTCATAATTACAACTGTACAAATCCAAAATGAACTAC
>JANIHY010000002.1:39084331-39097939 GCA_027479065.1 Erythroxylum brevipes
GAAGAAGAAGAAGAAGAAGAAGAAGAAGAAGAAGAAGAAGAAGAAGAAGAAGAAGAAGAAGAAGAAGAAGAAGAAGATTGAAGCATTATCAGAAGTTGATGATTGTGATGCTTAATAATAATTAGGCATCATCTTCATCATCACGTCTGAAGTCCCGCAATGAACTGAGATTTAGGGAAGTCTAATAGTACGCAAATTTATCCCTACATAGTAGAGAGGCTGTTTCTGATAGATCAATATTCAAATAAGATAATATAAAAGTGATGCAGGTTACAGAGAAAAAAGGTACTAGGTAAATAAAATTACAATAAATACATAATTAAATGAAATATATATATATATAATGAAAATAGAAATAATAATAAAAATAACAATAATAATAATAATAATACAAATACGAAAAGAAAATAAATAATTAAAAAGAATAAAATAATAATAAAATATAACGAAGGAAAGTAATAACTAGTGTGTCAGCTGAAGGGATCCTCAGTCATGTAGAAGCACACACGTTCTCGTCACAATGGGAGAGCTCACAAGGAAAAAAAACTGAAGGAACCAGAGAGAAAGTCTCTGGGCCTGGTAAGGAGAGATTCTACGGATAGAAAGATTTTACATGCAACACTTTATAACCAAATCAAATAAAAACCTTGACTAACAAAAGAGGTCGCGTCTGACAAAGAAGTGTGCTATTAACGGGAAACAAACGAAAGAGACTGATTGGAGAGGATTGCATCCTATCAACGATCTCCAGCCGTTGGTGATATTCCCAATTAAGGGAATCGCAGATTTTACAAACTTTCAAAGTACGAAAAGCTATTTCAACATAGTGTTAGTAAATGCCTTGCTAAAACGACAAAAAGAATTTTCAAACCCACATCTCTCTCGCCATTTACAACTACAACCTGCTTCTTTCTAGATAAAGAATTCCAAACTAAACTACATTACGTGCTACACAAGCCGAGCCTTCAAGAAGTAATACAAACTAACCATCTAACTGTAACTGTAACTAGCAACTCCATTTAACACATACATCTAGCTTACAAGTAGAGAAGAAACTAAGTTAGAGAAGGGCGACTTTGATTTAACAGACCAATTACATACAAGGAAGAAGAAATATAACCTTCTAACCCGAATTTGCATATCAAAAGAATTGTAAAACAATGTAAGAACCTGTATGCAAAGAAAAAGCTTCACACTCCATAAGGCATATCGACAAAAGAAACCCAATTACACCTCATTACTAGAAAATCTCATTTCTCATAAGCAAGAAAATTGTGAGCTTTAGTAAGTAACTCAAAAAAGAAAGAGACTAGTGGTAAAGAATGTTGTTGCTAAGCACCTCTAACACTCAGAACCCCCCATTGCAAGAAACGTACTATGATCAACAGAAACAATGGCTACTGTTCACGTCATAAATAAACGCATCATATCCAAAAAATCTTAACCTACCCAAACCTTAAAAAAAACATAATCTATATCTGAAAAACCCAAAAAGTGCAAAAGAGATACGAAGAGAAAGCAGAAGATGTAACGAAGAATCTGGAGAGAGTAAAGTAGGGAGAGAAATGATATCTTACTTGCACCAATGCCAAATGCTCACATACCTTTGATCGTTCAAGACAACACAACTGTTAACTCCCGGTGGGTTATCATCTAAAATATTTCGAACCCTCTTATTGTTTTGACTGTAGGCTCGCCACAATCCAGAGGTTGGCAGGCAAGAGAGACTTTTCTAGGCAACCAAACAGAGAAAAAAACAATATTCTAAAAAAACAAATAAGCAATGAAACTGAACCTGGCTTAGTTTTCTTGCTCATAAAAGGCCGCATGTTATAGTTCAGCTTGGAAACACAAGCTCATGCATGAAAGCCACGTGCCTCCGTTCAAACAACCTTATGCTCTAAAACTAAACTTAAACACAAGACTGATCGATTCTCGTGAATCTTTGGTCTTGTTAGTTTTTGATTCCTCCGACCTGTCCTAAACATGGTGAAGCTAGCTTTGGTTCGAAACTGGATGTAGATGAACAAATAGTCTCTGTAGCCATAACATTGCTCCACAAATTGCAAGGCTAACTAAACAAGAACAAGTGCATACCCATCTCCAACAAACGTTAAAGATGGGAACTTTGTAATAAAACAATAGAAGTATGCACTTTCTATCTCTAAAAATCCTATTTTTAATAGTTCCGAACAAAGCAAGCAATAGATAGAGACACGGAGAGAAATTTCCTTATCTAGTAATCAATCGCAAGCATCGAGACTGTCCAAAAATAAGCTAGAACTTATGCGTATTGGACTTATAACAGTAAGATCATCAGAGGGAGATGATTTCTCCAACCAGATTGAAACATAAGAAGCATGTTTTGGGCCGTAAAACATATTGAGGATAGTCACAAGAGATGACACGTGGCATAGTTGAGACTTTTTTTTACCTGGGAAGCAATAGTGACTCGTTGTGGTGAGTAAAGGCAAACTGAGCGTCGTCCCCGACGCACACGACCACCGACAAGACATTGCTATCGAGGAAGCGTTTCATCAGAGCGGCAGTTGATATCTTCGGTGACGACGTCCTGCATCCGACCGCCACCAGCTCATTCGACGGTGACACGATCCCACTATCGCAATATAGTAAATTTGCGACAAGAATGAGGTGGATGTGTCGGTGGTCAACTCTGCAAGTGATCCAGTAGAGATGTAAGAGCCATGAGAGGAGAGAAATGAGACGGTAATTGTTGGACCTCGTTTCCGGATTCCAACCTTTGAACCATAAAACGTGGGTGTGTTCTAATTAAATCTCCTTAACCATTTTTTTTATTCATCTTTATGCTTTAATATCATAACATGTGGGCCTCATTTTTGGAATCCTACTATTGAGTCATGAAACCATAAATGTGCACATTATTGCTCGTCATACAAACGTAAGCGTAATCCAATGATCATGGGATTCGATCAATAAATGACTATCCATTCTTATGATTATGTCCTCAATCATATTGTAACTGCCAAAATTTCCCGAGAGAAACTCCGTTGACCCCCTTCAGGAAAGTTCGTCATGGCGACAAAATATATCTTCGTCGCGGCGACCTTGAAAGACTGACCTTGTCGCGACGAAGTCAAGAAGTTTGCCACGGGGAAACCCCTGGAAATTCAACCCCTAATCCTAAAATTTCCAATGGTTTCTACACCACTCTTACCTTTCTTTCAATTTACATTGTCCCAAAATTACTCCCTCTGATGCATCATCATTTCATAATAATTCAATATTATCTCATCATACACTCCAATCTCTTTTCATTTAATTCCTTACTTACAACTAGTTCTTATCATTCCCAAACTTCTACCATTCCCTTTTTCCATAACACATCTCACTTTTGTAATAACAATTCATGTTCGAAATTCATCATCTCAAATCGATGGCTTTTTTAAGTATACTTAGTTTCAATTCAAACTCATCCATATGTAAATTCATATTCCCACTCAACATAATTCATGCATAATTCATAAATCATTTACATCAAAAGATAAGAGTTATTTACAATACTGAATTGACATTTCAAACCATATTACAACAATGTCTCAATATCCCGAAATACATAAGATACTTGAACAATAATACTTGAAATGAAACTAAAAGTCTCATAATTACAAAATCTAGCTTATAATACAAAAATATGTAACTTGGGGCGATGCCTTAACCCTCTTTCACTCGATCTCATGTTCTTTACCTGAAGATGGGGCGGAAGGGGGTGAGCTTGAAAACTCGTGGGTAGCAAGTTTATAATAAATAAAAAACAAAGAAGACCTTTGAAATTTTTCTTTCATGCCATTTTTTTCCCTTTCATTGAGTTCAAAAGGAAACACAAGTTTCTCAAAGGTTCGGATCTTGTCAAGAAATCAAAGTCACAATTTATGCATTTTTTCAATTTATTCGAAAATCATGAATCCATCAACTTGATCAGACATCTTAGGCACATATGCACATCAGAATAGTTTGGGTGGATCCAAAACATGACGCTACTACACATTCCCATATAATGGTCCTATGTAGTCATAAATTCTTAAGGTACTATTACAATCCCACATAGTGGTTTTGCGTAGGCGTAAATTTAAGGGAGTTCATAAAGGAGCTCCGTGCCACAAGCGGGCAAGCGGGAGAAGCCTTAAACTTAGGTCAACGTGCACGTGACAGTTCTTGAGGGATCACCACAAACTCACATAATACATATAATTCATGTCTTGTAAACTTGTGTTGCCCAAATTGACACTTTCTTGTAAACTTGCTTTTCATAATTTGCATCAATTTAGAAAACCATTTTGAAAACATGATTTCATATACATGCATCTTTTCAAAAGAAAATCACTTAAATCAAGTAATGAAAATGTATCAAATTTCACAAATCATGCAACAGCACAAGATGCAACAATTATGATGCAGTGTAAATCAGAAACTTCTTTGATTTAAGAAAACAATAAAGGATTATTAACTCTATCATAAACATGAAACCCACCTTAGAAATCCTTGCTTAATTACTTGCTCAAAGGTGCCTCATCCTGTGCTCCTCTTACCTTCCTTGATTTCTTTTAACAATAATAAACATGTCCATTCAATAGGAATACAATTTGAGGACCCATATATATCATATTCACTAAGATAAATTCTAAAAATTCAAACTCTTATAAAAGTCCAAACATTTTGGTCAATTTTTCATGATCCTTTTGATCAAGTAAATGACAAAATCTGATAATACTTTCTTCTCGAAACATTTTTCCCATTGTCTTAAGTTTCTAATGACTCTAAAATCATTCAATTTGGTTCATTATTCTAAAAGTTATATCAAAAACATTTCTAGGATGTTCTTATTCTAAAACAGCATTCCATACTCCACTTCCATCTAAAATTTGAAATCCATAGAGACTGAATTTGAACTCAATTACTTCATACAATTTGTATCCCTATGTCTCTAGTTTACACCAAATCAAAAATCACTCCATTTAGATAACTATAACAAAAGTTATGCCTAAAATACCAAAATATATCTGTGTAGAAAAAATGGGCTTCGCTGCGGTGAAATTAGGAGTTCGCCGCAGCGAAAGTCTCCAGAAACCCACACCGACGACCCATTTTGCTATATTTTCCATCCTTTCACTTCCCTCGTTTCATATACAACCCATATTAACACAAACCCATGTTTTCTACTTCATTTTCAACCCCATATCATTTACAAAAACATCAAAATCTATCTTTGATCATTAATCCTAAAAACTAAACACATGCATTTACCCATTCTCAACAACTTCCCACATATATTCATCTCTTACTAACATCAAAATATGTTTCATTCATCTAATCAAGAAGAATGATGCTTACACTTACTTGTTGATGCTTCAAAATCCTCAAACTCTTCAAGATCTAGACAAACCCTAGCTTTTCTCCTTTTTCTCTTCTTCCTCCTCACGCACAATGCTTTCTTCTTAAAAACACAAGAAAACTTCTTCTTCTTTTTAAACCCTTAATGAATGTGCAATGTCCATTTTGCCCCTTACTTTAAACCTTATATCTTATAACCTTAAGTGTCATGCCCCATTTGCCCTTATAACATCTTACTACTTGAATACTTCAATTCAATTTATCTATGCCATAAAATCTTACCAACATTGACATAAAAATTAACTCCACCATATAATCCCTTAAGGACCTCATAATTTATTTAAATCATACTTGATCCTCAAGAAAAATTTAGGGGGTCAATAGTCATAAGTAATGAACAAAAAAACAAAGAGGCTAAAATCGACATTAAACAAAAAGATATCAGCTGATTCTCTTAAAATGCTCTTACAAAGGAGCTTCTCCAAAATAAGCTGGTTGGGTTGAATCAACCAACCCAACTAACTAATAACCAAATAACTTAAACAACTTTTTCATAAAGTCAATAAGCTAAAAAAAGCCAGAACAAGTTGATCATGACCACACCACCAACAGAACTCACTGAACCAGCAATGATTTTCACAGCAACATCAACAAACGTTTCCCCTAATCCAAAACTTCACCCTACCTCTCAGGTGAGCACTGTCCACGCTGCCAAAAAAGTGCGATTCCGGGAGCGAGAGGAAGACCCTCCTCCCTAGTCGCCTACATCTACGTCTCCCCAGCTTAGTTATCGCGCGACAGTAATGGGGACTACCACCCAGCTCTCTGACTTAGCCTAGCCCGATGAAGATCTGTTAGCCATTGAAGACGGAGACATTAAACAAGTGCAAGGACAATTTGGGTTAGGCTTAGAATTGTCACAAAATCTCCGAGAAAACCTGGAAAAAGACAGTCGTGATTAAGGTCTTAGATCGGCGATTGGGATTTACCCTCTTGCAAACTCGAATTCGAGCCATGTGGAATCCCAAGGGACCCATGAAAATTGTGGATTTAGAGCATGACTTTTACCTTATCAACTTCGTGGAGATTGATGATTACCTGACATCGCTGACTAAAGGCCCGTGGATCATCGCCAACCATGTCCTGTTGGTCCAGCCCTGGACCTCCACTTTCCGTCCCTCGACCGACCGCATCTAGCATGTAGTTGCCTGGGTCCGATTTCCTGAACTCTCTGTGGCGCGGTATCATCCTGCTATTCTCACAGCTCTGGGAAACCTCATCGGACGCACAGTTAAAATTGATACAAACACCCAAACATCCCAAAGGGGTAAATTTGCTCAAGTAGCCGTTGAGCTCGATATCAGTTCCCCACTGCGACCCATCGTTGAACTGGACGGTGAAATCATCAAAGTTGCGTATGAAGGTTTACCTATCATTTGCCTCACCTGCGGACTGGTTGGGCACGAGTCCGCCTCTTGGCCCACCACCCGACCCATCACGAGTGAGGATCCGGCACCTCTACCCACAACCCAACCAGCAGCTTCCTCTAGTCCTGCACTGGCGGAAACTAATCCTCCAACAGTGGGATACGACCCCTGGGTGCAGGTGCAGTGTCGTACCCGCAGTCCGCCCTCACAACCAACGGCCCTTAGATATGACAGACTTCCTATCCCCCCTCCCGAGGCAAGCCAAGGCTCGCGATTTAACATCCTGACAGATATGACCACACGAGACCCACGTACCAGACATCTACACAACGTGGGAGCCAATGTCACTGGTACGACACCGTCGCATCCTCCGTCCACTCCACGTCAACCGACCTTAAAGACTCAGCTGAGGGCGCCTTTTAAGGGAGGTTCGGGAAGGGCTCGCCGTGGGCCCGAACCCTCCAAGTCCAAAGCCACACAGGCCCAGCAGACCACTCCCAGCTCATGAGCTCACCAATCCTACGGGCCAACCCATGCCCACGCCTCCCCTCCTACGTCGTCGTCGTCCAGGCCAAGCCCAACATCCTCCTCCCATGCGACGTCATCATCTTCTGCCCCTCCGAATCCTACTCCGTCTAACACATCCCACTTACCGACATTGAACCCACCTCCTTCATCCTCCTTCGAGCATGTCGCTGTTTGCATACCCTCCCATGTAGCCGTTATTATCCAGGATCCCACCTTTAACGACGTCATGCAGGAGGACGGGCACAGTACAGAAACTGGACCGCCCACACATGCCGAAGGTAGTACCCTTCCCTTGCCTTCATCCACCACCCCTCCTACCATGTCTCCGAGTCAACCCCCGGACGCTGATATTGACATGCATCCTGAGCACGAGCCCTCCATTGTCCCGGACTCGCCACCGGAAGCTACACAGATGGACTGCATGGCTGATCCAATACGGGCATCCGAACTCGCCCCAGTAAACACTACGAATTCTTAGTGTTTACTTCCTTCTCCGAACTCATCCATGTCCATCTTCATCTAGAACTGCCAAGAAGCGGGTGGAAAAACTTTCCAGCCCATCCTAAAAAATTATCTGAAGATCCATACTCCTCTTCTTACTGTATTAGTTGAACCACGAATCAGTGGTAATCGAGCCCAAAGGGTGATTTAGCGATTGGGTTTTGAACATTCTTTCCGAGTTTAGGCTACAGGTTTCTCCGGGGGCATATGGCTTATGTGGAATGGCAATATCACTGTTCAGATTCTTGTTGCGCACCGCCAATTCGTCCATACTAATATTGACTGGGGATCGTTCACCTTTGACTTTACTGCTATCTACGCTAGCCCGAATCCTGCTTTGCAACACTTTTTGTGGGATCATCTCCGCAAGCTCGCTCGCCTAACCACTAAACCTTGGATTATAGGTGGCGATTTTAATGCTAAACTTGATAGTACCGATAAAAGGGGAGGCTCCAGACTCCTTCCTGTCGTCAACAATCACTTCAGGGACTGCGTTCATCACTGTCACTTGCATGACCTTGGCTACTCGGGACCCAAGTTCACATGAAAACGAGGACACATTTTTGCTCGCCTAGATCGCGCCCTCTGCTCTTCTTCATGGCAGTCCACTTTTCCTCACTCTTCGGTCCACCATTTTCCTTTTCTTAAATCTGATCACCGACCGCTCCTGGTGCATCTCCAAAATAATACCAGGGGGCAGCGTCTTCCCAAACCCTTCCGGTTTCAAAATGCCTAGTTGATGAATTAGGATTTTGTCAAGTCATCTTCCACTCATGGCATCCGGGGACCCAAGCAATTAGTAGCGCCCTATCCAAGCTTTCTATCTCCTTACAGGATTGGAATGCTCACACCTTTGGGAACATCTTTCATCGGAAGAAAAGGCTTCTAGCTCGCCTTCAGGGCATCCAAATAGCTCTGGAATCCCAAAACTCGCAATCCCTTCGCGACCTAGACAAGCATCTCCACACGGAGCTGGTTAGGGTTCTCTGTCAGGAAGAACTCTACTGGCATCAACAATCTCGAAGCCAATGGCTCAGCCAGGGTGACCGTAATACGCAATATTATCACAACCTTACCAAGAACCGGCAGCGTACTTCCCGGTCCATCACCATACGAGATGAGCAGGGCATCATGCACTCTAACACGACAAGCATTTTGCGCATTGCTCAGACCTTCCTTACTCAGCTGTATCTTCAAGACAACCTGACCCCCAGAGGTTCTCACCTTCCTACTCAATTTCCCCATCTCTCAACCCAGGATCTTACCGACTTGTAGCTGACTCCCAGCCTGGAGGAAATCAAGTCTGCATTTTTTAATATGGGCCCTAACAAAACACCTGGCGTTGACTGATTTATGGCTCTCTTTTATCAATCTCAGTGGGCCGCGGTCGGTCTGTCCCTGATTTCGTTTATTCGACAAATTTTTCGGCGTGAAGTTTGGGACACAAAACTCAATCGTACCATCATGGTACTCATTCTTAAATCCCCCAAGCCCACGTCCATCACCCAATTTAGGCCCATCGCGCTTTGTACTGTGGTGTACAAGGCCATTACGAAACTCATCGTGTCCCGTCTGAAACGGCATCTGAACGCCCTGGTCATACTGACTCAATGCAGCTTTGTCCTAGGGCGTCAAATCACGAACAATATCATCATCGTTCAAGAAATGCTCCACTTTATGAAATGTAAATCTGGGAAAAAGGGATTCATTACGGTCAAGGTGGACTTAGAAAAAGCCTATGATCGTCTCTCCTGGGACTTTATTCTTGACACCCTCTTTCAGATTGGCATCTCGAACTTGCTGATCAACTTAATCATGAAATGCCTCTCTTCGGTAGCTATGCAAATGCACTGGCAGGGGGAACTTAGCGACTGTTTCTACCCTACTCGAGGAATTCGTCAGGGTGACTAGTTATCTCCTTATCTCTTCACCCTCTGCTTGGAACGTCTCAGTCACCTCATTAATGAGTCTGTCATCACAGGACGTTGGAAACCAATCCGGTTAAGTAGGGGTGGCCCTTCCCTTTCTCACTTATTCTTTGTCGACGATCTTATCCTTTTCGTTGAAGCATCCCTGGACCAAATCCAAGCAATGCGTGAAACGCTGGACATATTCTATACTTCTTCTGGTCAACGGGTCAGTCAGGCTAAGTCCTGCTACTTCTTCTCGAGAAATATTCCTTTTCCCCTGGCCTATTCGCTCAGTGAGACCCTAGGCTTCAAATTGACGAACAATTTAGGGCGATACCTAGGTGTGCCTCTTTTACATGACCGGGTGACCAAAAAAACTTACCAACACATTCTGGACACGGTCCAACATCGCCTCTCGGGCTGGGCTTCTAACCTTTTATCACTTGCTGGTCGTATCACTCTGACTCATTCTGTCATTGCTGTGCTTCCCATTTACACGATGCAGACGGTTCGCCTTCCGCGACAACTTTGTGATGAGCTAGAACGAATTATGCGCCACTTCTTGTGGGGCACGACACCAAACATACAGAAGATTCATTTGCTTAATTGGGACACCGTGTGCTTGCCCAAGGAGATGGGGGTCTAGGTCTTCGTAAAATTAGGGAAACCAATGACGCCCTACTCACCAAACTCAGCTGGACTCTGGTTTCTAAACCGGACACTCTGTGGGTCCATGTGCTTTCTGCTAAGTATAAATTTGATGCTAACAATTTTCCCATTTCCCTTGATGTTTCAGGTGGCTCAATGGTCTGGCACAGTATCAAATCCATTTGGCACCACGTACTCCAAGGACTGCATTGGCAGATCGGAGATGGTTCCAGAACGAGATTCTGGCTCGATCTATGAGTTGAGGATTGGGGTCCTCTTTTGTATCACGTTGTGGCTCCAATTTCCCCCGCTAGTATGGAGCATAACATGGATCAATTCACAGACATTACTGGTAACTGGAATTGGGCCATTATTCAGCACTTTCTCCCTCAGACGATCTGTTTGGCTATTACAGGTATACATCCACCTATGGCATCCCTCGAGCCGGACAAGCTTACTTGGGGCCGCACAGAGCATGGCCATTTTACGACATCCTCGACGTACTCCATGATAATGCACCACGCTAACACCAGGTACCATGATGACTGGAGGACTATTTGGAGGTGGCAGGGGCCCCAACGTCTCCGTGCTTTTCTTTGGCTCCTTTTGCATGATAAGCTCTTCACTAACCAACAACAGGCACACCGACGACTCACGACGGATGCGACCTGCTCCCACTGCCGCCTCGAGGAACCCTCTCTCCATGTGGTGTGGGACTGTCCGCGAGCCCACACTTTCTAGGCACGGTTCCCCTCGCAGGTTATCACCGCCGAGTTCTTTACCATGGCTCACCATGACTGGCTCATCAAGAATCTCCGCACCCACTGGACGATAGGGGGGTTTGGACTGGGCCATTCTTTTTGGGACTGCATGTTGGTTCCTCTGGTCCTGGAGAAACAAAGGCCTTTTTGATAATCTATTCTCCTGGCCAATTTCTCCGAAACAGCATGTCCTAGACTACGTTTTTCACGTTCATCTGGCTACAGTCTGGCAACAACTAGCACACTTGAGTACGGTCCCATGCCAGACACTCTTGGTAGGATGGAGCAAGCCTACCTAGGGCTGAGTGAAGCTCAACACAGATGGAGCTTCCAATGGCTACACTAACTTGGCTTCAGCAGGTGGCCTGCTACATGACAATTCAGGCGCTTGGTTGGGAGGTTTCGTCCAGAACATTGGTCGGTGTTCCCTGTTAATGGCTGAATATTGGGGGGTTCTGTCGGGCCTCAAGTTAGCATGGTCCTTGGAGTACCGACATCTCGTCTTAGAGGTAGATTCGCGTACTGTGCACAACATGTTCTCTTCTTCTCTGGCGCGGGCTGCCTCCCCCCACCCTTTAGTGTTGAGCATCCATGCCCTGCTCTCTCGTAACTGAGTTGTCATCATTCACCACGGTTACCAGGAGGACAATCGTTGTACGGACTGACTTGCCCATTCTGCCTCCCAGTGTTCCTTCGGGATCACCAATCTTGAGCATCCTCCCAGCGGATACATACCTATCCTCTTCGACGATGCGTCGGGGGTCTGTCACTCGAGAATTACCATGTAATTTTTGTTGTTCTTCCTTTTTATATAAAAAAAAGTTTATAAGCTCTTTACCAAACAAGACTTGTGTCTCTGTTGAGTGGCCCTTTTACTAGATTTTGGTAAGAGTGATTCTGTGTAGAGGGCTACGAACTCTTTTGTACATACAGAGGATTCGCACAACTCTTTCATTGAGTGCAAGGCCTTGGAAGAGTCTGCCATCAAGGTTGAAACCTCAATCTCGAAGAAACAATTGTCCGGTCAAGAGAAGAAAACAAACCAGACGCAATAGGAATTGTTTCCAAAAATGGTAATAGAGAGCAGGTTCTTGAGATAATGCTTGAATTTTTGTACACATCATGTGGAGGGAAATATGAGAATGTAGGATAGGTTATTCTTTCATGAGTGACCCATTAGGTTCCTAATATATTGACAATCATTATAAATTATAATTCTAATTTACAATTAGAATCAGATCAATTAAAACTCCTTTTAATTTATCTTTAATTCTTCAATTAAACAATTTATAATCATAAGTTAAGATTGACATCTAGCAACATGTCATGACTACCTAAATATTAGGAGTGTCAAAATAATTTGACTTAACCTGTCCATGTATGGTTCTGATGTATAATTTAATCCTTTAATCATCCAATATTCTAATTAGATAAAGTATAGATACAATGTCTACTTTTTTGGTCTAAATATGTTCGTTCTTGCTAATTAGTAACTAATTTATAATTGAAATTTAAAAATGCATTTTCAAATATCAATTCACTCTGACCAGAGAATTCTGTAAATCACTACTAATCAAGAATAATATAATATTCTCTTTAATTACTTTAGAGTGACAAATTCCTTATTGACTTACTTAACTATCTCTTTATAGTTTATAATGTATACAAGTACTACGGAATGAATTATCATAGGATGGTTCATAAGTAGCATCAAAATACAGTAATTCCCACATGAGGTACCTTGTTAATCTTAAGTCTAATGATCAATTATACAACCATCATTATGAGAAAATCCATAGATACATAAGTAATATTCCATTTGAGATTCTCATAATCGAGTCAGTTCTGTGACTTATTCTCTAATAAGCACTTATACATTAGTTTAAGTAACTCTACACATTAATTTATGAGATCAATTACTTTCTTCATAAGAAAGAAACATAACGTGTCCTAGTGGGATAAGATTTTATTTCAAAATAATAAATCTTAAGTTTGCTTAACAAACCAACTAAATTTAAATTAGGTACATAACATCTTTATCAATCATATCTTATGTGACTCCTAGAACTGTTAGGTAACAAATCTTTGCTATATATATATATGATCATGAATTTGCTCATCAAAATTTAGTTAAGTAGGACTCATCAATTTAAGATAAAACATATATGGGTTAAAATGACCTTGAGTTTAGTCAACAAACCATGCAATAAATAGAATTACAGTTTTATTCTTAAATAATGGAAGACAAATGTCATGTTTCTAACATGTACTTAATATTTAGTTGAGGGATTTAAAATTTCAAAAATGTTGATTTTATCAAAATAATATAATCTCATTTTATTTCTAATTTCAAACATAATCTGATTATGAAAGAAATTATTTGAAACCTTTGCTTGATTCTAATTATTAATTTAATTTAATAATTCAACTCTTGAAAAATAAATTAAATTTCAAAAACCCTTT
>JANIHY010000002.1:39130391-39141478 GCA_027479065.1 Erythroxylum brevipes
TTTAAAAAATGTAAGAATTATTTTATAAATTTAAACTTTCTAAGATACAATACCCAATATTTTGTATTTATACTATTATATCGTACCAAATCTCATTCTGATACAGATACTCGTAACATTGCTTTCCCCCTTTCTTTGCGTAAGAGAAGTTGCTTTGTTTTCTTACATGAACTGGATTTTAAATAAGCCTATAAAAGATTTTATCAAAGGCATGAAATGGAGGATAGAATTTAAAGTGAAGAAAGTGCAAATCCAATATTGATCAACGCAATCGAAGCGAGGGCTAAGAAGTGAACAAGAAACGATGGCGAGAATAGAGGAAGAGAAAGGATCTCTTCTCCAATTCGCACCCTTTCAAAGTGCTGTCGATGAGGGCTTCTGGCATAGACTGTCTTCTTTGAAGCTCAACAAGCTTGGCATAGACGATTCTCCCTTACCCATCACTGGTTAAGTGCCTGTCCCTTCTATTACGATAACAGTTCCCTCCGCTCTTTACTGAGGACAAACATTGGATTTTCGGCTTTGACCTGACCTTGTATTCTTACCCTTTATTTCTTGATGGGTGTTTGTCCAAGATTTCATCGTTGATTTAATTGAGTTAGTTTTGGAATTTCTTGTGTTGGATTCTTTTAATCTAGGAGTTACCATGAGCTTGCAGACATCTCAGTGTAGGATTTTTTTGTGGCTGTTCAATTATGCTGATAGAAACTTGAATTGAGTTTCAAATTTGCGGACATGATGAAAAGTTAGTCCTATAATTGAGCAATTATTTAGCCTAAGTTGTGAACTGTTGCTGCAGGTTTCTATGCTCCTTGCTCACATTCGCAGGTGTCCAATCACTTGACTCTCCTCACCGACTCTCTACCTGCTGATGACAATGAGCAATCTGTGACTCCAGCATTGGGTCGTGGCAACAGAAATAGATGTTCTGTCCCGGGCATAATTTACAACACTAATACATTGGAGGCCTACCATGCTGTTGATAAAAAGAGCTTGTTAAAGGAAGAAGCAAAAAAGGTACTTTATATTATGATCAAATGGGTTTAGAGATTATTGTATCAAGAACTAAGAGAAGAAGAAGAAGAAGAAGAAGAATAGAAGAAAGTAGAGTTTAGAAAATAAGAAATGCTAGAGAAAGAAGCAAAGATAGATAACAAAGAAATGGAAATAGGCTTCTTGTTGATTGATTACTTTTCAAGTATTAGAATACATATTTTATATCACTCTTATTTTCACTCGCATGACTGATCATGTTATGCTTATTTTATATCATTTTTATATGTATCAATGCCCGCCCCCATTGAGGTTAGGTGAGACAACATCCTCTATTTTCTCAACAATCTCATCATCATTACTATCTTACACAAAACTTGTGTGCTTCCTAACAAATCTCTCATTCTTGTTCATCTTGCTAGTGATTGCACAAAACTCCTCAAACAATTCCTCATTTTCTTTGTAATTCTCTTCTCTTGTTTTTGTTTCATGTTCTTGAGACATTTCTTCCTCTTCAAATACTTCTTCCTCGACTTCATCATCATGACTACTTGCATTAAGCTGCTTAGAACAAGTCAATTCATTGGTTGATAATGAAGTGATGAAAGAGAAAAAGGTGTAGCCAAGTCCAAATTGTGACAAAAACATTGTTTGAATAGGATTTTTAGTTCTGTTGTACCTTTTCGATCTTTTGCTAAATTTCCTAAGTTTAAATAGCATTGATTCTTCAAATTGTTTCTCCCATGTCTATTCTACTCTGTCTTTTTCATGATTCAATTGAACTTTGAATTTTATTGATGTTTCAATTGGTACGTAGTTCTCTAATAGATACCATTTTTGAGCCAATTTGTCAACAATACTAACCATGATACACAGTAACAAAAAGAAAATATTCTAGTATCTGTCATCTGAATAGAACAAAGTTACAATTTTAAACTAGGATTGCAAAACAAAATTTGACAATTAAAACATCAATATGCAAAAAAACAAGAAAATAAGAATAAAAATAAAAAATTAAGATGAAACAAAGAAAAGAAGAATCAAGAATCAAAGATTAAAATGAAAAAAAAAGAGAGAATGTTATGTTAAAAAAGTTACAGTAATTATACAATTGTAATTGCAATTGTGGTGGAGTATAAAAAAAATGCCCCTATAACCGTTTCCATAGGAGAAGAAAAATGATTTGAGTATTGTTTTCTCTCTCTTCTTTGTGTTTCTACACCTTTTCTCTTCTTCCTTTTGGATTCTTCACTCATCTTATCTCCTCTGTTCTTTATTTCCTCTTTATGATTGTGTTAATGGCAGAAAAATGGATAATGACTTTTAAGCAGAGAGGCTTGTGAACAACTTGAATTTTGACGTGAATATTGTGGTGACTATAGAACAGAACAATGAGGAACACGTATGGAAGTCTCAAGTTGGTCACTCAATTCACCATTGATGCTGACAATAGGGCAACTTAAATATTTGCTGGTAGGGAAATTAAAATCACTCTACACCTTCATGATCACCAACTTAAATATTTGAAGGAGAATAACAATAAGAATGTTAATGGGCAATTGCAAAAGGGTGATGGAAAGAAGTTCATTTTCATCAAAAAGAAGACATGGTTCTTTGCTTTTTATCCATTTTGTAAACCTCCTTAATAATTTCTCTGTTCAAACTTATGGACAAGGTTTTCTAAAGTAGGAGGAATTGTTACCTATAAAAGTCAGAGCAATATATAGCTATAATTGCAATTCTAGTGGAGTATAAGAACACCTCTATAACCGTTTCCATACCATAAGAAAAATGATTTGAGTATTTGTTTTCTCTCTCCTCTTTGTGTTTCTACACCTTCTCTCTTCTTTCTTCTAGATTCTTATCTCATCTTATCCCTCTGATCTTTATTTCCTCTTTAATGAAAATATTGTAACAGAGAATAAGAGTCAAGAAATTAATGATTAAGATGAAACAAAGAGAAAAGAATCAAGAACCAAAGCTTGAGATGAATAAAGAACAAAAAGATCAATTCTAGTATAGAAGAAACATTGACGTAGTAAATCTTTTGAAAGGATCATTAGCTCTGATACAAAATGTTATGATCAGATAGATTTTGAGATTATTGTATCAGGAATTGAGAGAAGAAGAATAGAAGAAATTAGAGTTTAGAAAATAAGAAATGCCAAAGAGAAAGAAGAAAACAAAGAAAATAGGGAAATGGAATAGGCTTCTTGTTGATTGGTTACTTTTCAAGTTTTAGAATACATATTTTATATCCCTCTCATGACCAATAACATTTGCACACATATTATGCCTTTATATGTGTCAGTTTACTTAAATGGGTTTACTTCTGTTCTTGAGGTAGCAATATGAGTTGAATTGTAATTTTGTACTTAAAGTTGTGAATCTTTTGTATATCAAGTGAAACGGTAATATAGGGGGTATGTTTTTTTTACAACTAGATATGGGAAGACATTCACTCGGGAAAGGCTGTGGAGGATAGTTCAGTGCTGTCAAGGTTCTTTCTAATCTCATTTGCTGACTTGAAAAAGTGGAGCTTTCATTACTGGTTTGCTTTCCCAGCTCTGGTGCTTGATCCACCTGCAAAGTTGGTTGAGTTGAAGCCTGCTGCACAATGGTTCACATCGGAAGAGGTGAATGGAAAGAAAATAATGCGACAAATTTCAACTTATAGTGTTTTTAATGGCTGATTGCCGTCAATGATAATGGCCAGAAGTTTAATAAACACCTAGAAAGTTGGCTTTATAAGTTGGATAATTTTATATCAATACATTTAACAAGTTTTTGTGTTTGTAGGCAGAATCTGTGTCAGCAGCTTGCAATGAGTGGCGTAACTCAAGTTTGACATCAGGTTAATGTTTCTCAATTTTTTTTGTCTGCCTGTAATCTATGTTCCTTCGTCCCTTTTTTTTTAGTTTTCTATTCATTATTTCTATTGTGGTTTCTAAACTCCTTATCAGATAATCTGATGCAGACGTGCCATTCTTTTTGGTTATAATTACATCGGATGCTCATGCCACTGTTAGGCATCTAAAGGATTGGGAAGCATGCCAAGGGGATGGCCAAAAGGTATCTTGGAATTTTAGTAGGCTGTGCTCATATATAGCACAACTATTTTACAGTTCTGACCATAGTTTCCTCTTTCTTAATGATATTATGCTTACTTTAACAGGTGCTATTTGGTTTCTATGACCCATGTCATCTTCCAAATAATCCTGGTTGGCCTCTTCGCAACTTCCTAGCACTCATTTGTTTGAGATGGAATCTTCAGAAATTTGACTTTTTTTGCTATAGAGAGAATCGTGGATTTGCAGATCTTGCACTGTCTCTTGTCGGTGAAGCCTTTGTTACGGTCCCTCAAGGTAGGATGGCAGATATTGGGTAACAACTCTTACGATTTTAGTTTTTATCTCCTACAGCTTGAGTTTGTCCTTGTTTGCCTATTCTCAATTTGTATACATTTAGGATGGAGAGATTGTCAGTATGTACCCAATGCAGTGGGATGGGAACGGAACAGAGGGAGATCTATATCGCGGAATGTTGATCTTGCTAAATCTATGGATCCCACTAGGTACGTTATCTGCTGGACTTCTTAGGCCAATTTAATTTCTTCTTCTTTCTCTTAATATTTAGAGTTTCTTTTTACAGACTGGCCATATCTGCTGCAGATTTGAATCTAAAATTAATGAGATGGCGTGCTTTACCATCTCTTGACCTAGATAAGTTATCTTCTTTAAAGTGTCTTCTTTTAGGAGCAGGCACACTTGGATGCCAAGTTGCTCGAATGCTTATGGTGAGTGTCTAGACATTATACTGTTAAATTTTGATTTTGTCTTCAACTCTAAAACATCATTTATATTGCAGTCTTGGGGTGTTCGGAAAATTACATTACTTGACAATGGCAGGGTTGCTATGTCTAATCCATTGAGGCAATCGTTATATACATTGGATGACTGCCTTAATGGAGGTGATTTTAAAGCAATGGCAGCAGTTAAAAGCCTCAAGCGAATATTTCCAGCAGTGGTAATTCATTTGTCTCTTTATATAAACTAGTGTTAGGTACCGACAGTTTCATCATCATTCATTTGCTGTATGATTCTTTAGGAAGCAGAATGGTTTGTTATGGCTATACCTATGCCTGGGCATCCAATAACTAGCCAAGAAGAGGAGGGGGTGGTTGAAGATTGTAGGCGTCTGCATGATTTGGTTGATTCTCATGATGCAGTTTTCTTGTTGACTGATACAAGAGAGAGCCGATGGCTCCCTAGTCTTCTTTGTGCAAATGCTAATAAGGTCACATTTCTTGTTCTAGTTCTTGTGCTTTACAAAATGTTATGAAACCCTATATTCTTTTGTTGAGCTTAGGGAACATTGAATTTGAATTGTTGGCATTATTGATATACCTAACTGATTTTTTCGTTTTAATGATGCTTTTGCAGATTGCTATAACTGCTGCACTTGGGTTTGATAGCTTTTTAGTGATGCGGCATGGACCTGGTCCATTTGGATCTAACCTTGGCCATAAAGATGAAGATGCAAATACGCTATCAGCTGAGATGGATGAACTTGCTTTGACTGAGAGAGGACAGAGATTGGGCTGTTACTTCTGCAATGATGTGGTTGCACCAACTGATGTGAGTTTACTGATTGCAAGGGACTTATTTTCTGTCTTAACCATATTACGTAGCAGTATGACCTCTGTAACTTGTGCAGTCAACTGCAAATCGGACTTTGGATCAGCAGTGCACTGTTACTCGTCCTGGACTTGCTCCTATTGCTTCATCTCTGGCGGTTGAACTTTTGGTTAACATCTTGCACCATCCTAATGGGTAAATCTGGAACCTTCTTTAACTGAGTTTTTTAGACTAAGAAGGATCAACCTCTACTTAAATCTTTTAATCCAGTCTTGTTTTGATAACTGATGGTTGGAAACTTTATTTAATTCCATGTCACAAGCTAGTTATATATATATATATATATGCATATATTCAGGATATTCACCAAGGGTGCAATTACAACCTCCAACAATTACGGTGGAAATGATGAGCAACCACTTGGTATTTTACCTCATCAGATACGGGGTTCTCTCTCTCAATTTTCTCAAATGACACTAGTAGGTCACGCTTCTGATAGTTGCACTGCTTGTTGCAGCATTGTAAGTGAAGTGTTTATCTTTTGAACTATGTTTTTCTGCTTATTTGTTTTGTATTCGATCAGTGTCTTGACGTCAATTCCTAACTTTTGTAAACTCAAACTATTAATTTCTTGCAAGCTAGACGCTTTTACATTTCGTGCTTGGATGTCCTAGAATGATGTTTCAAGAAACATTTGTGATTTAGACTTAGGAAATTGTTTAATATGTCAAAAACTCTAAAGACACCGTTAAATATGCTGATGACCAAGGGAAGGGATAGGCTAATTTAATTCTTATCTCCTTCACCTGATAGGGGGCATTCCATAATTTCAGTTAGTTTTATAATATCATAATTCTTCCTAATTTTTTGAAGCTTGTTGCCCCCTTTTCCTTAGACAAAACCCCCTTATTGTACTTAGAAGTGGATTAGACTCTATGTATTTCGGTTATACAACTATTTGGCATTTCACACTAGCATTTATCTTCCCTTTGTTTGTCTTCCCTATGTTTATCTGATGTCTGATTAGATTGGGGAATTAGAACTGATTATCAATCAAACAATACACTATTTTCTTTAGGAGTCTTTCTATATCTTGTTCTGCAACTTTAATTCTGAACAAATGAAATGTACAGGTGGTGAAGGAGTATAGGAGAAGAGGAATGGAGTTCCTGCTTCAAGCTATCAACCATCCCACATATCTGGAGGATCTCACTGGACTGACAGAGCTGATGAAGTCTGCTAACTCATATAAACTTGACTGGGATAATGATGATGATGATGATGAAGATTGTGTTGAATCATAAGGTTGTTACTAACTTCCTTTTGTTATTTCCATACACATATTGTTAATTGTACAAAAGAGAAGTTGTGGAAAGGAGATACCAAATTCATCTTCTTTGACATTGTTAGCCAATATGTACAGCAATTGTCAAATGCATCAACAATTTCAGCCTTGACTGCTCATCTGTACAGATATGCATGCATTAGAAGCATTTTTAGGCCATACTGGCAGGAGTAGCTTCATGATGAAAATCATGCGTCCATGTTTGAAATGATATGAGCTCTGAAGATGGGCTACTTTTATGTTTTGCGGGTTTAAATTATGAGAAATAATTATTTGATAAATTAGCCATTCAAACTAACTATTTCTTTAAATTTCTAGAGTGAGTCGTAAGGTAATCCACAGTTAATCTTCATCAGCACACCAGTGATCTAGTGGTACAATCCCTGCCACCCATTCCTGCAAATCCAATTAAAAAAATATGCATTCCTTTCCTTTGTCACCTATTCCACTCATTATTGACTTAACACAGTTTCTGCATCTAATCATGACAACAATCCATAGAGACCACACTTTCCCTTCTCCTTTCCCTTGGAATGGAGTTCAGACTTGAAAATCTCCAATCGAGTATGGAAGTCGCAATCCCTCCTACTTAGTGGGTTTGATAGATACAGGTCAAAGTTTCATGTTTTAAAAAATCCAGCTTGTAGTTTCAGTTATCATTTAGCTTATTTTCAACGAATGCTCCTAATTTTCTTCGAAACGGAGAGAGCATACCCTTTTTTTTTGGTTGTTTTTCCTCATTATGATGTCAGTAAAGATGGCACAAGTGAATTGATAACATTATCAGAAGGAGAAAAGATTGTTGTTAGGCATAGGTTGGGTAGCTAGTGTTGAACCATCGTAATCTTTTATGGTTCGACGACTTCAAAATCTTGAAAGCCACCAAGTCAAACATGATCTTTTGCTCCAATCACATTCACGTTCCTTGGAAAGTAAAGAGAGTCAGAAAAGCAGCAGTTGGATGCAATATTCTTTAAACCCCTGGAGACTAGTTCTGAGACATTTAACTTGGTCGGTTTTACACTTTTTTTTGGCGTTCCATTGGTATCTAAAAGACCATTCCATTGCGACCTTACCGGTGCTTAGTTTGGAGGCTTTGCTCACAACCTCGGTTTGAGTTCTTCTTTTATTGCTGAACTTTGGGGGGTCTTCTTCGGACTGCATCTGGCCTGGGACCTAGGTTACTGCCGAGTGGTCTTGGAATTTGACTTCTAGGAGGTGCTGCATGCGATCTCGGACCCTACTTCCCGCACCCGTTTGTCCGATCCTCTCCTCTTTGGCATCAACGAACTGCTTAATTGCAACTGGAGAGTCCTTCCTCGACACACCTACAGGGAAGGCAACCGGAGCGCTGACTGACTAGCGAGTTTTGCTGTTCAATGTAACCTAGGGCTTACTACTTTTGTAACCGCACCCTCAGGGTGCCTTTCAATCCTTCTTGAGGATATCGCTGGAACTAGTTTCCCAAGACTTATCATGTAGTTTCCTTTTCCCTTTTATGCAAAAAAAAAAAGAAAAAAGAAGACCATTCCATTATTTATGTGTTAAGAGTTGTTGCGGATGATAGTATATACAATCTCAATGAATCTCACTACTGTTTTGGCAATTCTGTTGTTAAATGGGGAAGTCAACCCTTTCCTGATTACTCACATTCTTTCCTTGCGCATTAGTGGGATTCTCCAACTTTAGCTCCAGTCCATTTTATTACGTGTTAAGCTTTGGCCTGAGTGGACGATCAAAATATGTGTCAGCACACGGAATTTCTTTTTTATTATTCCAAGTAATTAGATAAATAAAAGATATACAAAAAGTAATGGTTTATCCTAGACTCTTTAATTAAATTTTTATTAATAGGATGAGTTTAAAACTGAAATCGTTTTCTATTAATGAGTTTCACTTTTTTTTTTAATAATAGGAGGTCTTACGACAATCGATTATGTCATGATAAACTAATTAATAAAATAAAGTATCTCTAATCTTATTCTTGAAAAAATTATGCATGTGCCTGATTCAACTAAAGATTAAAATCTTCAACATTTATAAAGTTTTGTGAAGGTTAATACTTGCGTTTTTTTTGTTTTTCAGTAAAACTCCTTAGATAAAGATTAATATGTCACTTTTACTTCCTACAGCCAATCGGTTGGTTGTAATTTAATAATAAAATAATTTAAAAGCATTTTTTATCTTGTATATACTTAGATATATATGATAAATTTCATAGAATAATTATACATTGCAAATAAAATTATAATGAGATTCATATTGCATTTATGTGTTATCCTTAAATATTCCTGGTCATTGTTCTATTAAGACTAGACATTTAATAGAATGCAAAAGACTAACACATGTTATGTTTTCTTATGAAAAAAATAGTCGACCTTATAGACTAAAGTATGAAGATACTTGTTGATAAGTTTTATAATAAAAACTTTCAATACTGCAAGTATACGAATCATAACTTGTAATATAAAAGGTATCGTTCCTACGATGATTAATTAGACACCTAATAACTTGAATAAAACTTTTTATAAGGTACTAAAGATTAATTTGAATTAAAATAAATAATTAAAATTGAAACAACTAATAAAACTAAATAAGTAAATATTGAGCTGACAATGAAAAAACGTTGATCAAGTTGGAGGTTTAGGAATTATTCTATCCTTGATTTGTTTTTCCTTGATTTTATTGATTCAATTTATGCTCAACCTTAGATATCCTAAAGTTTTGATTACCCTCTCTCGGGATTTAATCAAGTAACCCTACTTGAATTTGATAATCATAGAATTATAATCTATCGATTCACAAAACTACTCCTAACTATTCAATTAGATTGAAGCAATCCTAAAGAAGATTACTTTACAATTGAGATCTCTCTTCAGTTGTTCATTAATTAGATAATTGCTACAAGTCTGTTAAGTTACCAACTCTTGCTGTGCACTTTAACATACGTAAGTTGATTCCTTTTTCGACTTATTACCAAGTATAAGCATAACAATTATCACAAAGCATTGATAGATGTATTGAATTCAACAAGAATAAATTTCAACAAAACAATTCAAGAACAATCCCTAATATGGATTTAAAAACTCATAATCATGGTAAACATTATAAAAATCCAAATAAACATTCAAGAAAATGAAAGAAATAAAATCCATGCAATGTTGTTGGTCTTCACCATGGACAATTGTGCTTTCCTACATACATCCACAATCTTCTTCATTCTTCAATTTCTTATTTCCATTCACTTACAAACACATCAAACATCTTTTGACACATAAAATTAAGATCAAATTCTTGCTCAAAACTATCAAACACTTAGAATGTATACACACACTAACAATAACACGATTCTAAGCATATACACATGATAATCATCTAAGAAACATTTAAAAACACGCTTAAGTACTTAGAAAAATATACTATAATCTACACTAATTAATACTTAAACAAAAGTGTAGGTGTTAGTTAGAGAACAAGTTCACTAAACTGACCTTAAATCCATTTGAAATATTACTTGTATCTCTATAGAAATTCACATTGTCATGATTGTATAGGTGATCTTTTGACTTGAGATCTTCAAAGTAATGTTTTATAGGAATTGCTATGGTTTGATACTACTTTTGACTTATTCTAATCATATGTCATTTAGTTAGTAGTCATTGGATCAAGCATAAACCATATGGAGATAGTTAAGTGATCAAGATAAGATATATCACCCTAAAGTAAATAGGGAGAATGCTTTGATATTCGATTCAAAACATTCTTGGAAAGGCAGAATAATATTTTGTAAATAGTTTACAAATGTCACTAATTGAATTAATAATTAATTGTAGAGAACTAATATGATTGGGCTCAAAATATAGTAGACATTAATTCTATGCTCTATATCTAATTGGAACATTGTATGATGACAAGTTTGAATTATACAAAAAAATCATTCACAGAGAGGTTAGTCAAAACTAATTTGACATTCTTAAATATTTAGATGCTCATGATGTATTACTAGACACTAATTTTGATTTACAATTATAAATTGTTCAATGGGAGAATTAAAAATAAATTATTATATAATTCTAATTATGGATTGTAATTATAATTATAATTTATAATCA
>JANIHY010000002.1:39164147-39176835 GCA_027479065.1 Erythroxylum brevipes
GTTCTGTCAACCACAACCAAACACCACTCTGCCTCCAGTTTCTGTTCCGTTCTGTCCTGTTC
Source organism: Erythroxylum brevipes (assembly GCA_027479065.1). Taxonomy (NCBI): domain Eukaryota; kingdom Viridiplantae; phylum Streptophyta; class Magnoliopsida; order Malpighiales; family Erythroxylaceae; genus Erythroxylum; species Erythroxylum brevipes. The sequence continues at coordinate 39,164,210 of JANIHY010000002.1, forward strand.
TGTTCTGTCTGCAGCTACTGGAGACTGCAACCAAACGCAGCGTTACTGCTTCTTTCCTATGTTTCTTCCTCTATATGATTTGTGCATCAGTTGCACTGAAAGTTTGTCCTTTGGGCTACATGTATACTGTACTGAAACTTGTGTGTGTGACTTTCAGCGGTGATTATTAGTGTATTCCCAAGGCTCGTTTTCTCTCCGTAGCATGTCGTTTATGTGCTGTAATTTAGCAACATATGGTAGGAACGTTTTTTTTCTTCTCCTTCATAATGGTTCTCCTACTTGAAAGCTTATTCTTCTGCGTGCTAACCATTGTATTGTCTTCTCTGTCTTTTTAATTAACGAAGGAAGAAAATTGCAATCGTCCTATAAATTGTGTCTTATAACATATTTCCTTGCTATTACGTACCTCATGAATTCAAAGAATTGCTGCCATTTGAGGTGGTTGGGAGATACAGGAAGTTCGGATCTTCTATCCAATATTATGATGTTTTATTGTGTCCAATGAATCTCAGCTATTTATTTACGTGAGTCCCGCCTCAATTTTATATGGGTTCCACAAAATAAATAGTTGAGATTCTATAAAATAGAATAAGACAGGGTAATATTAGACAGATGATATTTTTTCAGATACAGGTACTCTTATAACTAACTGAAACTCATTTCACACGTCTTTTCAATTAATCGACTCTTTTTATAAGGTGAAAAAATCACCTTAAAGAAATGAATGTAACATCTGTATAATATTTGAGTGCTTCGTGTAAATACAAAAGAAGTGATGAAGGTAAGGGAGAAGCTGCTAAAACTTATTTTTCACTAAGAGAAAAAAAGGAATAGAGAAACAAAAATGATATCATTAATAAAGAACGGATGAGTGGCGGTGGTCCGGGAAGAAATAGCGGGAACATGGCGGAGAGTTTGCTGGGTCCCACCACAAGCAACGGTAGTCCTCCTCTTCTCCGACACTCTCCTTTTCTCAATCCCTCCCTTCCCTTCACCTCCTCCAACTTTTCATTACACTCAAAATCTTCTCTTTTATTGCCTATGGCTTCTACGTCAGCTTCGCTTCAATGCCACTGCTCTTCCTCTTCAAGCGCCAATCAGCCCTCGCTTCTCGTATTCTCAGGTCTCTCTCTATGCTCTTCATTTTTCTCTTCAAAGATAGCAACTTTCATCCAAATTCTGAAGTAGGCAACTGTGTACATAAAGGTTGTTTTCATTTTCCTTGCAGGTGGGACTGCGTTCAACGGTGTCGTGGAAGAGCTCAAAAGACTGACAACTCGTGTTGCTCACGTTCTTCCCGTTTCTGACGATGGTGGCAGTACCGCTGAGATAGTTCGTGTCCTTGGTAATTTCTTTGAGGTTATTTTTGGCATAGAAAGTCTCAAATTCAAGACCTTTCCCCGCGTAGATTTCATGAGTGCTTGCTAGGGTCGCAATTTTGGTCTTGGTTTGTGTTGTTCAAGAATTAACATACAGCCAGAAATATTGAAGTTGGTGATGGAGCAAGAATATATACTAGTTATGTCTTCGTTCTTCATTAGAAGTTCGAATTTAGATTGGTAAAAAATTCTACTTCAAAGAAGACTCGCCATAGTTGATGAAAAGAGGTTAAATTTGAATCGCTGGCATACATCAGTTGGTAATTTTTCAGAGGGTTGTATTCTTCTGCATACTGTTAGGAGATCTCAATTGCTTCTGAGGGGCAATGCTTAATCATTGAAGAATGTTTTCATCAACCAGACTCAAATATTGGGACTTCTCTTTTTAGGATAAACAGTTATGTTCTTTTGGGCGGAAGTTAAAGATTGATATGTCATAGGTGGTCCTGCGGTTGGAGACATTAGATCAAGATGTTTGAGATTGTCTGATGAAAGTACTGCTGAGGCTCTTGCAATCCGAAGATTGGTTGGCCATCGTCTTCCTCTCAATCCACAACAAGCTAAATCAGAATGGTAATACAGTCAACCGTACTGCAAGATCTGATTTTTCTTTTCTGTACCTTATTCTCATTCCATCCTGAATTTTTCTTACTTACTTGCTAAGTATATCTATGGTGGGGAATTAAATAATACTGCCCTTAGTTGAGCTTTGACAGGTATAACATTGTGGAAGGTGAACACTCTCTATGGAAAGGTGTATCAAGACCTTACAGAGAAACAATTCGAGCCTTTCTAATTTATTTCCAGAATGAGGTAGGCTACTCCTGTAGAAAATACTACCAATTTTATTGACAATTCATCTTAGTTCTCTCTTTTGACATATTTCTGCTGGCTCCTAATTTTGTGAAAAGATTTATGGCCTTGTATGCTTGTTCTCTTAGTCCTTTTTGACCAGTATCCAGAGGAAAATTTGCTTTTCTTGTTATGTCACTGTTTGTACCTTAATTCAATGTTGCGAATAAAGAAACAATTCATAATCTGACTTCTTTTTACTTCTGTATCTTTTGTCTTTGGATTGGAAGGTACCAGCTTGTAGGTTTCACTACTGGTCTTTTTTCTTCTTCTTCAATGCTTATTGTGTGTTTATATCTACACCATCCCTTTCAGGATTTTTTTCCCTATCTGCTGTTATTTTAGATTTCAGTCATCTATCAAACTGTTAGATAAAACTAGTTGATGTGCTTATATCAGAAATATGTTCTGTGAAAACAGATCCTCCGTCGACCAAATGAATCATTTTGCTTCAGTAATGGCAGGTACCTTTTGGCATTTTGATTAGCACTAGAATTCTCTTTGGCTGCACTTTTAGATGGGTACCTTTGTAATTTGTGTGTTATAATTGCCATTTTTTAGAGATACACTGGCTTTATGTCACTATTGGCCTTGTAAATTTTGTGGGACCTTAGAATTTTACTGTGATTGTAATGTTTCCCGGTTATTTGTTGGTAACATTCCTTGCATGTTGAATTTTGAATGATTGTATTTTGTTCATCTTGATCTCTTCATTTGCATGTTAGAACTTCCTTTTTTCCCTTTTCCAGATTAGCCTCCATATAAGAGAATGATCTTACAAAGGGCTTCCTTTTATGGTCAAGTTTATTTCAGATTGGCTTCTCCACTTCGCTTTTATGTGCAAAAAAGTTTTGGTATTATTTAACTAACTCCATTCCCCTTTTGCAGCATTGGAAACTTTTTTTTTGCAGGAGCGCGCATATTCTTTCAGTCTTTAGATGCTGCAATATTTTTGTTTTCACGCGTTTCACAAATTCCATCAGAGAGTTTGGTCTTACCTGTAATCTCAACAAATGACAGGCTCACGTTAGGATGTGAATTATGGGTACTACTACACATACTTTCAGATGTTCATGCATCATCAAACTTCCATATTTTCATGTTTATTACATGTTTTATATAGATAATTGTTTCATTTTGATATAATTTTGTTTATACTTATTGTTTAAGATTATAATTCACATATTTTTATTGATTCCTGCTACTTGATGAGTTACGTTTTTATGTTTCCTATTTGATCCTTATACTTTTGTTGCATAATTGCAGGTTCATATAATTATGTTTTTAGTCTTATTGGTTCACTATTAAATATGTGGATTCTTTCAAGAGTAATGTTAAAATTATTTGACATGCTGCATTTTCCTAACATTGACTTCTATTTAATGGTGAGAATACAGGATGGCATGATAATACGAGGTCAGAATGAGATTTCTCACCCAACCAATGGATATATGCGACCTATTGATAAGGTATTCCTCTATGCTTGTGACCCTTAGAAGCCTATATACCCAATTGTTTTCCTACTCTTATGCATTATTTTTTGGACTGTTCATGTAATTTACTCTGGATATTTGAATAATGACAAGTCAATCTGTTAAGAAACTTCTGAGGAATTTGATGTCTTATTTGTGACTTTCAATAAATTTAAGAACAGTTGTTCCATCAGAAATTCTGGCATTTTGCATGTTTTCATCCATTTTATCAAGCTCATGTGATGTCGATCTTTTTATAAGAAAGAAATTACACTTTTTAACAGTTTCAGAAAATTAAATGAGAAATTTTATTGGAAATTGATCTCTATATGATTAAATGAATTCCTTCAGTATATGGTGAAAGGGCTATTAGGGGTGCAAGGACTCAACTTAAAGGATTAGATGTTGATTAGTCTATAAATTACTTTGTTAGTATTCTTAGTAGCATGTTGCAACATTTAATCTTTCATATAATGAAGAAATCTTATTCATGCTATTGATCAGGGATGCTCTTCAGTTCCACCACTTCCTTCAAGAGTAAAGAGGGTGTTCTACATGTCAAGTGAGGGTGGAAGTTCCCTGCACGAGGTGAATGAAACCTTAATCCATTTGTTCTTCTATAATTAGTTTTACATAGTTCTTGTCTCCCTATTCTTTGTTGTAACTTGCTACTTGGAAGATTTTATTTGTTTCCCTTTAATGTAATGTAATTTATGTAGAACTTCTCGTTATTACAAATATGAGGGGGTTGGGAAAATACCAAACCTGACCATGAAAATAATGATAGACTATTGATGTTATTCATGCAAAGATATTATGTGAACTATTATGGAAATTGTTGGCATAAAGATTGGTGTATAACTAGAACTTGCATTGAATGACAGAGTATACATCCCACCCACAAGCATTTCCCATACACCAGGGATATCTCTATTTCTCCCTATGAGAAAAAGAAAAAGAGATTAACTTGTACATATATTAAGAGTCACTACTCTTGAGTTTCTCCTTCTTAAGTTGTATTGATTTAATATGTTTTATTGACTAGGTCTTCCCCACAGTGAATGAATCTGTACTTGACCAATTGAGAAGTGTGGACTGCATTGTTTATGCTATGGGGTCCTTATTCACTTCCATCTGCCCTTCATTGGTAAAACTCTTGACTCTTTACTAACGTGCTTTACTTCTTGTCCCTTTCTCTTTAGACTCGGAACACTTGTGATTATCAAATTGGTCATTGGGTATGAACATTTGGTTAGATAAGATGAAAATTTTTAAATAAATGATGGATGTCCAATTGTACGTGGCACTTAATTAAGCTGTTTTTTTTTCTTTTTTTGCAAACTGGATAATTCTTCTTTGCAATAGGTTCCATATGTTAGTGAACAGGTTGACGGAGTTAAGCTACTGTAAGATATAGGTGAAGAGGAGTCATGCATTTTATTCCCTAATATAGGTGAAGAGGAGTCATGCATGTTATTCCCTAATAGTTGGAAACTCATCCCTGGGAAAAATAATCAGATATATAATCTTGATAATCATTTATTCTTTGTATGACGAACATATGATAACTGTTAGTTTCAAGAGATAAAGCCAAGCCATGAAGTTAATCATGCATCGGAATCAGAATTTATGCGAGAGTTGAAATTTTAGGATTGTCCTATGAATATTTGGATCTGTCTCCCATTAATGAAGGACAAAGAAAATCAGCAGGTTCAATGTGGGTTCGCATATTGGTATAGTTTAGTTAGTATTATAAACAGGAATCCCCAAGGCCAATATAATGAGAGAAGAGTCTCTAGTGTGTCACCCAATATGCAAGCCCAATTATCTATATGCCTAGTTACTTTTGCAATTATAGAGGATGCGGGTATGATTTTCTGCTTTTGAGAATTACAATTTGTTATCAAAATTCCATTTTACTTCCTTCTCTATCTTTTCTTGATTGTTCTATCTTTCCTTGTCTTCTTCTCCTTTCTTCTTCTTCCTGATGTCAATTACCTTTCCTTAATTTATTCGTGTATCAAGTGGTATCAGAGATCTTTCTTATATTGGATTAAGCTATAGCAGAAGGTAAATATGGTCAGGAGATGAAATGCATGGAAGAATCAATCAAGGGACAATCATGTGAATGGATTCAGGAAGGGTCTCTCAGAGAGACTTAGAGTTGAGTGAGCAGAAGAAGATGTTGCAGCAATTCATACTGTTGCATAAACAAAATTAAGGAGGGTCATCTTCTCCCTCTTCTGGTGATAGTTTTGGGTACTCAGCTTATCTTGTATTCTTTTCCAGAGGATGGAGATGGGTATCTATTCCCTTGCAAACACATTCTCTTTGAATTGGGAGTTGAACTAAAGTGCGATCAGTTGTCATCCAGAAACTACATGACCCAAGAAGATTTGAAGTATGAAGAATACATCATTGCCTTGATTCAAAGATTTGGGGAGGAGGCATTTGAAAATCCTATGGGAGAATTTAATTGGCTTCAACAAATCGGTTTAGTAAGGTGATACTGTGCAACATTTGAAAGGTATTCCAAGTAATTGTCCATATTAGAATCCTATTTAATAGGTTATTTTTTAAGGGATTAAAACTTGGAATGGAGCTGCTGGTTTAAATGTTTAATCTCGGAACCCCAACAAGATTTGGTGTTAGCTAAGAAACAGGAGGCTATTTTAGCTATTTGCTAACCCGCTAAGACCTCTTATGCTAGACCATACCAAGCTATGGGCTCTGGGGGATTGGCTATTGTACCAGCTTTTACTTCCAATCAAGCACAAATACTTCCTAAAACTACTGCACACTCTGATTTGTTGCCAACCCCATAATAAGCAGCTTCATCGTCTAGGCCTCATGGAGGCAAGATCTTGAAGAGGAATCTGAGGCAAAGAGCAATACGGAATCTCAGGATAAAAAGGTAAAAGGCATTTGTTTTTGATGTAATGAGAGATATATACTAGGCTGCAAATACAAGAAGAAACAGTGGAACCTCTCTATAGTGGAAGATGATGAGGAGGAGGAGATAGCCAAGGGAGGTGAGGAAGCAACCAATACTTCTTAGGTAAATTGAATTGAACCCCCACGAACATCCTTGCAAGCTATCTCTGGGATGCAAGATAGAAAGTACAAACAAATGAGAGTAGTTGGATTTTTGGGTGAAAACGACTCCAATCTTGATAGACAATGGAAGCACACAAATAACTGGCCTCCCCATAGAATTCATAATAATAAGATCAACTTGAAGCAGGGTGCTGAAGCTGTTAATATGAGACTTTACAAGTACTCAAGAATCCAAAATGATGTAATTGAGTGGCTAGTTAAGGAGTTACTCACGGGATGATCCAACATAGCAACAGTCCTTTTTCTTCACCAGTAGTGCTATTCAAAAAGGACAACACTTGGGGGATTTTGCATTGATTATTGAGAGCTCAATAGGAAAATCAACAAAGATAAATTTCTTATTCCACCAATTGAGGATCTTTTGGATGAGTTGCAAGGGGCTGGTTGGTTCTCAAAACTTGATCTGTAATCTGGTTACCACCATATCTGAATGTGCCCCCAAGATATTCCCAAGACAGCTTTTAGAACTCATGAGGGGCATTATGAGTTCTTGGTTATGTCCTTTGGGCTCATGAGGGGCATTATGAAGGAGTTCCTTGTCCTCTAATGAGAACGCTTTTTTGTTGTGATCATGGAAATGAAGTACTGACATTACTTCCTCAACAAAAAAAGGTTTGCTATTAAAACTGATCATAAGAGCCTTAAGTACATGTTAGAGCAAGAGATTAGCACCCCATTCCAACATGCTTGGCTCCCTAAGCTTTTTAATGTATGATTTTGCGATCGTGTATTAAAAGGGTAGGGAGAATTCAGTTGTATGCACAATCTAAGACCTCTAGTGTTGAGTTGTTTTCCATTTGCAGAATGACTTCTTGGAAGAAATTAAAGGAAGCTAGAGCAAGGATCTTGGTGTTCAAGATTTGATGGTGAAGCTTCAATAGGGTAGTATGCAGTCAACTTCTTACCAATTGCTGGAGGGGCATTTTGAAGTGGAAGGACAGGATTGTGGTGGGGTTTGATCCTCTCTTCAGAAATAAAATCATAACATTGTTGCATAGTGGTTTTGGTGTAGGTCATTCTAGAATTTTACCAACAGCTAGAGGATGCAATCTATGTTCCATTAGAAAGGGTTGCAAAAGGATTTGAGGAAATTTATTAAGGGGTGTTAAGCTTGCTACATAAACTAGTATAAGTTCTCTCTTGGACTCTTTAGCCACTGCCAATCGGACAAAAGTCAACTTGGACTCCATAAAGGACCTCCTAAATCCTAAGGACATGATGCAATCCTAGTGGCCGTTGACAAGCTGAGTAAATATCCCCTTTTTATTGCCTTATATCATCCTTATGCAGCTGACAATTGTTCCTAGCTCATGTCTTCAAAATCCATAAAATGCTATGTTGGTAAACTAGGAAAACTGATGTCTAGTAGATAATGATTCCAATAAAACAGGAAAATTTTATCCTAGATTCAAGATAAGATAAATCAGCACCTAAGTAGTTACGGTGCTGTAGATTAGTAGAGATAAGTAGTTAGGATACTGATTTTATAAATCAACACCTAAGTAGTTAGGATGCTGCAAATTAGTAGAAATAAGTAGTTAGGATACTGATGTTATACTGGTTGTCAACGTGATATCAGAGCAATAACATAAGATCATGCATTTTAAGGCAGCCATAGTGGGTTTTGGTTGGACTTATTCAGAGGAAAGTAGCAGGGCAACTTCAGTAGTAGGAAGTAGCATGCCTGCACCGATGAATGGCAAAAACCATTCATAAGCTGAATGGGAAAAACTATTGAGTAAGAGTCACGATGTATTGCAATTAACTTCTATATACTTGTATAAAACAATAGAAATTAAAAGTAGAGAGTTCATAAGTTGACACAATGATTTTATCCTGGTTCACCCCAAACCGTAGGCTACGTCCAGTCCTCAGAATCCTTTATGAGATTTCACTATTCTTTTCAAACTGTACAAGCATTTTTTTCACAAAGCCTCTTCAGGTCTCTTACACCAAGTATTGTTTTTCTCACTTAGCCTCTTCAGGCTCTCAGCTTTTCTTCTTTCTTACATAAAGATATTGCGAGCTCTGTTACAGTAATGATAGCTCTAGTGTTTCACACAATGAATACAGTGTTTGCTAAAGATCAAAAACTTTTTAAAATCTCTATCTTTTTTAATCTTCGACTTTGTCTTCAACTGCTTCTTTCTTCTTGCTTCTTGATTCTTGATTCTTGATTCTTGTAGAAACAGTTATTTAGTTGAGTAGAACTAACTCAAACTAGTTAACCGTTCGACGTAGTATCCGTTCTTCGTCTTAATTTTTCTTTCATCTTAGTTTCGTTTCCTCTTCGTCTTAGTTTCTTTCACCTTAATTTTGCTTCTGCTTTGTCTCACTTTCTTTCATCTTACTTTTGCTTTCGCTTCGTCTCACTTTCTTTCGTCTTACTTTCTTTCGTCTTACTTTCTTTCGTCTTACTTTCTTTCGGATCATTTTTGCTTTCGCTTTCGTCTTACTTTCTTTTTGAACAAAACGATTCAACAATTTCTAATATTATTATTATTTCTTGTTCCACTTCTTCTCTTCTCCTTCTCTCTTCCTCTTTCTTCTATTCTTCTTCTCTCTCATTTTCTCCTCTTATCTTTCTCATTTTCTCCTCTCCCCCTATTTGTTATTAATCAAAAAATTGTAACTGTAGATGCTTCATAATCTCTGAGAACATTAGTTGTATCTCAGTGTGGAGTGACTTGACGTCTTGTCGTATATGAGCTACTTCCTTATGTAAATCACCCACTGAAACACACAGATCATCAGCCTTATCATGAACTTCTTCAACTTCTTCGACTAAGGTTGCATCACTTTTCTGTTGTACTTCTTCCAAACCGATAATATTACTAAATGATTCTGAAGGTATGACACCTGATTCAATGATTGTAATAACAGAAGGTGTGAAAGATAAGTTTCTGTCAGGGAGATCAAGGTCATCAGGTTAAGGTAGCTTTGGAATTTGTTTTCCAAACAGGTGTAGTACATCTGACGATATAGAGCTCAAGGGTCTAAGGTGCATAATTAGGTGCACAAGAGTCTCTATGTTGAAACTAATATTTCCAACTCTGATGGTTCTGTACTGTCCTTCTATTATTCTTCCTACTACCTGAGAAGTTCCATCAGTGGTAAGATGACCACAATGACTTCCTGATGCCTTTGAGATATGGTAGGAATTATAGATTCCTTTATGTTGAGCTGCATAACATGCTGCATCAAGTACAATATTTATCACAGTTCTTTTTATAAGTGGGTAAATAGTGTACTTTTGTTTGGTCATCTGTGTTGGATATGGTTTTGATTTCTCATCTTGCAGAACATTATATAACATTTTCTCTCCATGATTGAACAGATGTATTTTATGAATATTTACTATAATTGGTTCAAATTGTACCTTGACCAACCTTCTCAGGGGTTCTCTTATGATTATAGAGCTTCTACTCCTTACAGATTCAATTTCTTCAATGATATTTATTTTCAGATCCTCTTTTCTTATTGGTTGAGAAGGATTAACCTGTGCTGGACTGTGTTCAACTGACCTTTTCTTTTGTTGAACAACAGTTGGAGTGCTCTTTTTTTGATTGATTTTCTGCTTCTTATTTTCTTTAATCAGTCTAGGAGGTTGTTGTTGAGGTTGTGGTTTCTTCTTCTCAAATTCTAACTTCCTCTTAATTTTAGTTCCTTTAGCCAATTTTACTGAATCTTCTTGTAAAATTGAGACTAAAGATCTGGTTGCCTGTGGTGCTTTCTTTCCAAATTCCTTACTATGAGTCAACTCTTTACCTTTCTTTTGCTCTTGTTGACTTCGTAGTCTAGGTGACCTTTTTGCTTGTTTGGATTTCTCAGAAAACAGTGTCTCCCCTTTTCTCTTCAAGGACACCTGTTTCTTTGTCTGACGCACCTGACTTTCTTCTTTTTGAGAAATCGTCTTAACTTTTATTGCATCATCTGACGATTTTTTCAATCCTTATGTAGGCATTCTTCCAATGAATTGAGATTTTGATCTTCTTGTGGGAGTTACTTTTTCACTCAAACTTTGTTTGATACCAAGCTCCCCCTCAATCCTTGCTATCGTCTTGAAATATGTATCCTCTTTTTCCTAATTCTTCAAGCCCATTCTACTGATTGTTGTAAAGTTAATGATGTTTTTGATGTTCATCTTCATTTTGTTTCCTATCTCAAGATGAATTCCAAATTCTCTGAAGATTCTTGTCGGTATCATTCCATACGGTAGGACAGTTGAGTCTTTCTTCGACTTTACCATGTAATTGAGGATTAGGTATGGAAGATCTATGGGCTGGTGATTGAGTAGATGAAATAAACATTGCTCATCTAACATCATTACCGGATTCCTCGATCTTGTTCTTGGTAGAACACAATGGAAGAGTAGCGAATGTAGAACCCTAGCCTTTGACACAAGACTTGATGCCTTCTTCTCCTTCGGGTCACTACATCCATATAGTTGTCGATTGATCTGTATCTTCTCTACACTAGTTTGAGTCATCCATCTTGCTTTTTGAGCGATCTTTACTCCAACACATGGACACTCAGTAGCCTTCTCGATTGACTTCAGTGTTACTATAACCGACAATCTATCCACCACTAATACTAAAGTATCTTCAACTACTTCTACATTCTTTCAGAAATCATATACTTCATTTAGGTAAACTGTCTCATAAACCTGAAAGAAGTTCTTCCATCCAGCTGTCACAATCTTTGGTTCGATATCCATCTAGTCCTTCTTCAAGGACTCAGAATCAACATGTCTTCCACTAGTCATTGATTGCTCCATTTGTATCTGTAGTCAACAAAGAACTAAACGCACAAATGTATTTCTCAAAGAGGTGACGTTAGTTTCTGAGATTGAGAGTGTGAGCAAAGAGAGTATGAAATCAAAACAGAGTAATGAAATGTTTTGTTGAGTGTTTTTGAGCCGATGTCAGGGTATTTCAAGAGTGTCCTAGAGTAAGTGATATTCTCAAGGCTTTGAGACGCTTCCCTCCAAAACTTTCTCATGATGGAAGTTACGGTCTGTAACTTACTGTTATTGTTACCTTGACTTCTTATGACTTTTTATCTGGGTCATGACGTGTCAGACAGTTGATTACTCAATATTACCATGTTCAGGTTTCGTCTGATTTCTTTGAATCTTTCTTCACTCAATGGCTTAGTGAAGATATCTACCCATTTATAATTCGTCTCAACAAACTGTAAACTTGCGATCTTCCTCTATGTATAGTCTCGTAGTAAATGATCTCTGACTTAGATATGCTTTATCCTTGAGTGTTGTATTGGATTCTTCGATTGGTTGATAGCACTTGTGTTGTCATAGAAGATTGGAATTTGTTCTTCTCGTATTGAATAATCTTCTAACTGGTACTTAATCTACAACGTCTGTGAGCAACAATTTGTGGCTGACATATATTCAGCTTCTGTAGTGGATAGAGAAATTGAGCTTTGCCTTTTACTTGACCAAGAAACTAGGTTGTGGCCAAAGAAGTGACATCCTCCACTCGTATTCTTTCTATCTGTAACATTCCGTTACTGTTAGCAAGGGTATTTTGGTTTATTGGGACGGACTGATAGGTTTCATTGCATTCGCTGATTGAACATGTTACTGGCCTCTGATCATAGAGAAACAGGCTTCTTGCATATGCATTTATCCATAGGTACATGCATTCATGATTTTCCGGCATTTTAATTATGAGTGTGAATCGATTGGATTGTGAGCTGAAAACTGAATAGATTATGATTGATTGAGAAATTAGGAGTAATTGGGTTCAAATAATTGATTTAGAATAGTTTAAGAGTGATTGGCAAT
>JANIHY010000002.1:39194729-39213403 GCA_027479065.1 Erythroxylum brevipes
AATTATTGATTGATTGAATTATGTGAACTATGAGTTTGTTGTGTTCGATGAAATGAAGTTCAAAATGTGCCTTCGGGCAGTTTGATTAGTATAAAAGTAAGATTTTTGAAAAGGGCCTTCGTGCAATTCGAATTTTTGTTTTCGATTATGTGTTATGTGGATTTGGTCAGGTCCTTTTGAGTCAGTACACTGTCTCTATTCGTTATAGCCTTCTCCCGGCTGCCCGCTAGTGGCAAGGAGCTCTGATTTCGGACTCCCTTCACGGCTACACTGGACTGCTTTGCGGAAAAGTGTAGTACGCTCTGTTCACGGCTGCATAGGACCGCTATGCGGGAATGTGCAGTACGTTCTGTTTGGACCGAACCAGACCATTTTGATATGTAACGTGTTTTGATTTATTTCTGTGTGCTGCATTCATGTTTAAAATTTGAGAAATGAAAAAGTGAGATTTATATGAAAGGTTTGAAAAATTGAAAGGTTTGAAAAGTTAAAAGATTTGAAAAATTGAAAGGTTTGAAAAATTGAAAGGTTTGAGGAAATTGTTGAAAAGTTACAAAGTTTGAAAAATTAGCCCGTTTGGCAAAAAAAAGAAAAAAGAAAAAAAAAACGTATGAAAAATGATTTCTGCTTATTTATCAATTTATAAATGTATTATCCACGAGCTTCCGAGCTCACCCCTCCTTTCATCTCCATCTCCAGGTTTCGAGCAGGAGATCGGATGAAAGAAAGTGAAGACGTTTGGTCCGATTTTGTATCGTTTGTCTTTTTGTATTTTTGTGTGAATTGAGATTTGGAAATTAATATTGTTTATGGCTTGAGTTGCCATTTATGTATATCAAACATTTATTTCGGGATGTATTTGAGTTCGAGACTTGAGTATGGATTTGAGTTATAAATTGTATATGTTTAACATTGGTTAGATTTTGGACTGATTTCTGAAATTGGTTATGGAGATTGTATATGCTTATGATTATGATGACTGCAATTTGAATATGAATAATGTTTTGCGTTTGTTGTGTTGGATTCCGGACGGGGTGTCCGATGATACTGGCTATTTGTGATATAGAAGTGTTTATTTGCCTTTGCAGAAATTTTTGGGCTGTCAAAATACAGCTGTTATGCTACCCGATTTTCGGTAAAAATTGGGTTAAGATAAGAATAAGAAATAAGAAGTTAGTTTGTTAAAGATGGGTTTTTAGTTAAGAAGATGAAATTTTTGGGAATTGTATGGATTGGTTATGTTTTGAATGTGATTGAGTAAAGAGAAAAGAAATGAATAAGAAGAAAAAAAAATTTATACCGGATTTCGGTTTGGCTTAGTCTAAGGTTCCAACGCAACTTTTCATTTCCTAAGATTTGCGCTTTCGGATGTCGGCATTTGTTTCCGCTTGCGATTTGTATTCGATCCGTTTCGCTACTTTTGGTTTGATTTGATTCAATTCGCTTTGTGATCCGATTTGCATTTCGCTTCGCTTTGTTCGCTTTCACTTCGAGCCAATTCGCTTTCGTTTCCTTCGTTCTTCGTTTTTCGGTTGGGATCTGATTCTCGGATCGGGTCCCAACATTAATGTGAGTAATTAGCATGTTAAATTGAGTAAGATCATATGACATGGATTAAATTAAATTAAAGTGGTAAGATATGCATGAAGGGCAAAATTGGAAGAACACTTCACGTTTTAAGTTATAAGGCTTATAAGGAAGGGTAAATGGGTCTTTTCTCATTCATTAATAGCAAGTTGGTAAATTAGAAGGGTGACTCTTCGTATAAGAAGGGAGAAGCACGAAATTAGAAGGAAAAAAGGAAAGGAAAGAAAAGAAGGAAGAAAGAAGAAATGAGAGGGAGAGCTTCGGATGAAAGAGGAGAAAGAAGAACGAACTTTTAGGGTTTGATTTTTCTACATGTTTAAGAGAGATTTTGAAGTTGATTCAAGAAGGAAAAAGGAAGAGGAGCATGGGAGCTTTCTTTCAAGCCAAGAAATTTCGAATTTGGTGAAGATTAAGGTAAGATTGAGATTTTGATTTGTTAAATTTTGAAAGAATTTTGGTTTAGATAGCTTGAGAATGGTATGGGTTTGTGATTTCTAAGTTGAATTTTGGTGATTATGCCCTATGTGATGTTCAATTTTGGATGTTTATTAATTAGAGATTTTGTCATGAATTAAGAAATTTTGAGGAAATTAAGAGAAGCAATGGAGAAATTGAGACTTTGAACAAGTTCCAAGCATGGAAATGAGGTGAGCACCATGTTTATAATTTGAATTATAAGCTAATTGTTGGTTTTCGAAAAATCAAGAAAGTAAAAATGTTTTTAAATTATGGTTTTGAATGATTAAATTCATTTGTTTATAAATGATTTTGATAAAATGCAAAATTGTTGCATTCCTTGTTTGTGCATGATTGAGAAATTGTATATGAATTTGAATGTTATGAAATTGATTGATGAATTGTGAATGCATTTTGTTTGCTATATGACATGTGTATGGAGAACAAATTTTCGAAAAGTGCCTTCAGGCAAATCTGTTTTCAAGTATGAATGTCTGTTATGTGGGTTTGGTTAGGTCCTATAAGAGGGTCAAGTGCACTTGTCTAGGCTTCGGTCGCCTCCCACTAGTGGCATTGGAGCTCCGTTAAGGACTCCCATAAGTTCACGGCTACACCGGACCGCTATGCGGGAAAGTGTAGTACGTTATATTTACGGCTACACAGGATCGTTATGCGAAAATGTGCAGTACGTTCTGTTTCTGGACCGACCCAAATCATTTCTGATGTGTTAAGTGTTTTGTTTATGTTAATAAATGTGATTTCGTTTATATCTGTGGTGCATTCATGTTTTTGAATTATTCATGAATGTTTTGAAATATTGAGAAATTTTGAGAAATAAACATTTGAAGTTTTCAATCGTAAAATTTTTGAAATTGATCATGAATGATTTGAAAAGTTGAGAAGTTTGAGAAATAAGCATTTTGACAAATTTCCACTATGAAATTTCCATAAAATGGCAAAGTTTTGAAAAATAATTTTTGCTTATTTTTTAATTTATAAACATGTTATCCACGAGCTGTAAAGCTCACCCTCCTTTCATCCTCATCTCCAAGTAACGAGCAGGAGTTTGGATGAAAGGAAGCCAAGATTTTCGTCTGTTTGTGCTTATGTTGTTATTTAAGCGGGATTGATATAAAAACAAGATCTTAGGCTTACGTTATAAGTTATGAGTTTTGGCATCCGATATTAAGAATTTTGGGGATTGTAGTTTCTGATGTATTTTGACATTGTATATTCGGATTTTTATATCGGTGATGTATTATGGCTTGAAAATGCCATTAATATTTTTGTAAGCATTTATTTCATGATGTGAATGAATTATGAATTTGTGTATTGAATTAAGATATGAATCTAACTTGGATATGGATGAATGTGATTAAATGTGATATGAGTTCCGGACAGGAGGTCCGATGATACTGATGTTTGAGAATTATTGAAGTGTTATAGTTACATAAATGTGTTTGCTTGTGTTGAGATTCCGAACAGGAGGTCCGATGAATTGTGTTGATTGAGCTGGAAATATTGAAGTGCCTATTGTGTATGAATTGTGAGTATATTGACATGTGTGAGTTTTTATAGCAAATGAAAAGTAAGAGTTTAAAATGATGGGATATGATCGTATAAGAAGAATTTTTATGAATTGAGATTTGATTGAGGATGAATTTCCAAATGGGAAATTGATTTGCTTTGTATGAGATTGAATAAAGATGAAAAAAATGAAAAAAAAGAAAAAAATTTACACCGGATTTGGATTGGTTTCGATCAAGTGTCTTTATGGTTTCCAATGCGATGTTTTTCTAAAATATTTTTTTTCGGATGTCGGAGTTAAGTTTTTGTTCTTAAGCGATTTGTTTTCGTTAAATCTGTTCCTTCGATTCCGTTATTTGATTTTGTTTCCGCTTTATGATTTCTGAAATTGCATGCGCATTTGATTTCCTTCGCTTTATGATCCGTTTGCTTTTGGCCCATTTGTGTTCGTGTTCCATTCTTTCGGATTAGATTTCCTTCGTTTGCGTCCGCACGCACCTTATTTGATTTCTCTTTCACTTTTGCCCTTTTTGTTTCACTTTCTGTTTCCGTTTAGGTTTCCGTTTTCCGGTTGGGCTACGGTTTCAAGATCGGCCAACAGGGACATTTTTTTGGAAGAAAGTGTTATATTAGAATGTTCAAGGGTATCACAGGAAAGATATTTGAGCGGATGTTATAAATGTTCAATATGAAGCATGTCAAGCTAGTTAGCATGCCACTTGCACCTTAATTTAAGTTGAGTAAATGTGCATATACTTCAAAGGAAAAGGAAAAAATAATATTTCTTTTTGTCTCGTACTCATCTACAATAAGGTCTCTGATGTATAAAATGGTATCTATAAGGCCAGATATTGCACAGGCTATTGGGTTAGTGAGCAAATAGTTTTCTAATTCAGGGAACGTTCACTGGGAAGTATTGAAATGGATTTGGAGATACTTATGAGGTAAGCCTAAGTGGAGTTTGTTCTTTGGTGATGGTGAGCTAATTATAAAAAGTTATACGAATGCAAATATGGCTAGAGACCTTGTTAGAAGAAAATTCACTTCAAGCTTTATGTTCAAGTTTACAAGAGGAGTCATTTAATGGAAATCTAAGCTACAAAAGTGTGTGACTTTATCTATGACTGGAGCAGAGTATGTAGCTACAGTGGAAGCTAGTAAGGAGATTGGTTAAAGAGGTTAATTTAAGATTTGGATATGAAGCAAGAAGATTATCTAATATCTTGTAATAGTCAAAGTGTTATTGACTTGAGCAAAAATACTATGTTTCTTTCTCTCATAAAGTATATAAAATTAGATATCAAATATCATTGGTTAAGGTCCATGATTGAGAAGCAACAATTTATATTGAAGAAGTTTCATACGAACATGAATGGTGCTAATTTATAGACATTTTTATGGTTCATAGGAATGATGAACAAGTGGAGACAAGATGGATGACGATTAGATCAAACTTTTCTGGGTAGAAACTATCACCTAGGGTGCTATAAACTCGTTTACTTTATAAGTCTTTAAAAATGTGCGCAAAAAGGATGTGAAAGGGTAATGACATACACAGTCGTGTACACACCTATGTTCATAACATACACGACCGTATGTGATGACTATGTGACCCCGTTTAATCGTGTAAATCTGCAATTTAGTCAAAGCTGGAAGAGACACAGTCATGTATGTGACCGTTTGCAATGTAGAAAAAACCTATTTTGGAACATGAAAGAGAAAAAAGGCGTAGGTTTAATAAGAAAGTATCCAAAATACCAAAAAGTAAAGAAAATCATAATGAAAGCAAGTAGAAAAGTATTCTCAATCTTTTTTGTTATTTTCAGTGTTGGTTTGAGAGTTTGTTAATTGATATATCAACTTGATTTCAATCTTGAAACTTGGTGAGATAACTTGTAGTTAGGGGGTGAGATACTATTTTGAGCAAGGGTCGATTGCTCGAGATTAAATTTTATAAATTTTGATGAAGTATTTATAACCACCATAGCAGGTGGAATGAATGGTCCATATATATCAGTATGAATCAACTATAACAATTCTATGCACCTGTCTATTTTGTCTTTCTAACCTTGGCGGTCAACTTTCCTATAATACAATCAACACAGATAGTGAAATTTAAAAAATCAAGATCTTGAAGTACACCATCTTTTACCAACCTCTACATTTTGTCTTTAGAAATATGGCTTAAATGTTTGTGTCATAACATAGAAGATCTCAAATTCAACCTCATACGTTTGGAACCAACAACAGTATTAACAGAGGTGGAAGAAGCAACAGTAACAACATCATTCAACTGAAGTTTTTATAAACTTTCACATAAAATTCTGTTTCCCATCAAAAGAGAGTCATGATACAAAGTCAATTTTCCAGTTCTAAATAAAAGAATGTAACCTAGTCTATCCAAAATAGATACAAAAATCAAATTCCTCCCAATAGAGGGTAAACAAGTGACATCATATAACTCCAAAAGATTTCTTGTATTCAATTGTAGTCTAACTGTTCCTAAAAATTAAACTTGGACTTTGGTATCACTTCCCATGTACACAAATTGCTCAAAACTAGTCGGCCTTCTTCGACTTGTCAACTTCTGCAAGGAATTTGTAACGTGAATTGTTGCTCCAGTATTTAACTACCAAGTATTTGAGGGCACATCAATGATATTGGACTTTAAACAAACCATCACGAGACAATTACCTTTCTTCTCTATGTAAGCTTTGAGCTTTCAGCAATCAACTTTCTTGTGCCCAATGTTCTAACAAAAGTTGCACTTCCCTTCGAAATTTTTATTCTTCTAACTAATAGAAGATGACCTACCTGTCTATTTCCTTTAGGACTGACAACTTTCTTCTTGAAAGGCTTTTGGTCATTTGAGCTATTAGAAGGGAACTTTCTCTTTTGAGAATTGTTGCGTGTCATTATCAAGATGCTTTTTGCCCTTCCTTTTTTTCATGTCATCCTCTTCCTTGGCAAGAATAACATTCATATCCTCAATAGTTCATTTCTCTTTCTAAGCATTATGGCTTGATATGATCAAATCAAATTTGGAAGGAAGAGTCCCCATCACAAACCATACCATGTAATCCTTACTAAGGTCCATACCTATAGCCTTAAGTTTATGGTAACAACCCATGAGCTTATTGATATGAGCCCTAATGTCATTTACACTATCGTAAATGGTGTGATGAAACATGTTCAAGTACTCATTGTTCTCATTCTTTAAAAACTTCTTGTACTTCTTCTTAATGGTAGTAAGAAAATCCTTTGCACTATTGGCCTTGGGAATACTATCACGAATAGATTCATCCATGTGGTATCTCATAATCATCAAGCAGTATCAGTTAGAGTATTCTCACTCCTCATAGGATTTCTTATCCTTCTCAATAGTATCATTAGAGGGTTTAGGTGGTGCATCAATTATTAAGCCCAAGTCCATTAACATGATAGTCAAATTCATTATGAGAGATTCAACTCACTGCTTGTGATTCGTTCCATTCAACTGCAAGATGGCAGATACTCTAGGATTGCTTAAAGTTGAATGAGAATCAAGACCAATAACTATGATATGCATGTTAAAAGAGAATCATGCAATTTATGCTCTTTTTCTCAAAATTAATTATATCATTCATACTAGAGTTCCTTAAATAAACATAGATTTCATTCACATGTAAGAACAATATATTATGTAGGCGTTTGGTTTGAGCACGGGGTTGACTATAGATATGTGTATAACAGTAGAAGGGGATGGGGATAGGTATGAAAAATAAAAAAATGATGTTTGGTTTGTAATTTGGGTTTCTGTATTAACAACAATAATGTTGTTTGATTTGTTGCATTAATGAGAATAAAAGATAATATAATACCATTTTTAACGTAAATAAAAATGAAAATTATTTGCCCTTCATATGTTTATTGGGGCTATCTCCATATGTTTGTAAAAAAAATTAATCAATTTTGTCAAAAAAATTTATTGCAATTTTCGAGCATTGGATGAGCTATATGATCATTTGTCAACAAACTGCATAATGCCAACAATATAATTGTAACTATATTTCCATATCATATTTAAAATGGAATATAAAGCGTAAATCATAAAACGAGAATATAAATCATATAACATATTGGTTATTCTCTTAATTAAATCATAAAATGAGAATATATAAGGAAAAAAGGAACAAAAGCCCCATTTACAATGAGATGAAACCAGGTTCTATCCAGTTTATTTAACATCAAATTAAAACGAGGGATTTCAAAAAATATGCCTGGAAGTGCAGAACAAAAAATTCCTTCGTTGATGAGACGTGATAAGGCAGGATGGGAGATCGTAAAGAATTGAGAGACAATAAGGAAGTAAAGAGGATGATAGGGCAAAGGTTGTGGATAAAAAAGAAAAAAAATAAACGTGATAAAAACTTAGATTGAAATGAAAACTCGATACCCATCCCTCTTGGTGGGTTTAGTAAATTTTCAAATTTAACGGGATAAATCCATTCTCCTGGAATTAAAAACCCCAAAGCAAACACTGTTTTTTTACAATTATTCCATTTCTTTGTTCCCAAACTCTCAAACCAAATGCCCCCTAAATATTATAACCAAATAATTAATGTACTATCGAAAGGATAGAAAAATTGTGCGATCTATAATATTTTAATAAAATTTCTTCACCATATTAAGCATCCTACTAAGTAGTAATTATCAACAGGATAATTAATTACCTATATGGATCTTAATGTTATTTTATGAGAAAAACAAAAAATTTAATCATATATTAATATTTAAAAGTTCCTCACCACAAATAGTTTCACATGCTCAATTTTACAACAAGTAAAAATAAGTATTCACTATTGTCAACAAGTAATCTTTTTTTATTTTTTAGGGTCTGGGACAACGCCGTATGGATCGTCCCTAATCCTATTGAGCATGCAAGTTGACTTACTGGCATGCGGATCTGACCCACCTGAAACTCGACCTAGCCATCAATTTTCGACAAGGCTTGAGGTTTCTATCATTTTTCATGCTCTATGAATTTCCAATACCCATTTCTCCCAAAAATACTCCAAAACTCAAAAGCTTCTAACCCATTTGAGCCATTAATGATCCACCAAACGGCTTCAAAAATTCTCAGTCAGAAAAGGAGACTGATTTGCCCAAAAAAAGTTAAAAGCCAATAAAAATAACCAAAAATAGTTCCTACACCTTCAATGCATTATTTTAAGATCATTCATGCCAAAAACAGGTTTGGAAAAATGAGTTTCTATCCAAATACAAGCCGTAAAATCAAATGACCATATAACTCTGATACCAATTATTATTTATAAATGCAGTGAACAATAACCACAATATATAGAACTAAATCCATTAATCTAATGTTTAATCTTTTAACCAAGATCCACATTCTATTTAAAGTAATAACTAGACAATAAATGTACATACCACCAAGGTTGGGCATTCATCTTCTCCAATCCAAGAGCTCATAAACTTATCAATACCCAAGAAGCATGTGCAAGAGAGAGCTTATGGTAGAAAACTCTTTTCAACTATTACCACACACATACACTACAAACACATTCTTACCTACATGTTATATTTATAACATGTTCTACCCTAAGAGGTAGAATGAAGTTAATTGTGTCATCTAATAATTGTGATGAACTATGGTTTAATGAGCTAACTTGTAGTTGTTAGGGTATTAGCATATGCCTCAAAAGCAATAATAAATTATTAACTATCCTATTATAGTTATTAAACATATATTAGACAATTCAATTATTAGTTGTAAATATAAAATTAATATTGTGATTATATTATTCTATATACTTCTTAATAATTATTAGGAGGACAAGGACACGTGTATATAAATATGACATGTAGCTATAACTATAACGTGAGAAACAAAGACACATGGGAGTAATTAAATATTTTCACTTCCTAATCATTTGCTCCTTTCTTTTCATTAATTCTCTTTCGGTAGGAACCCCACGAACAGTTTATTGAGGGGTGGTTCGCTGCTCTTTCAGCGGTGGACACTAGCCTGTATACTGCTGCCATCCCCATAGTTGGTTGTTGAGCATTGATTCAAGAATCACTTTTACTCAAAATTAACATTTTCGTTCCTTTTCTTCTTTCAATTTCAGGTAGGGAAGGAATAGTGGGCCTACTTAAGAGTTGTAACAACTAACAACTTTTAGATTTTGAAGAAATTATCATTAGTTAAGCATCAACCAGAATCTTAAATAATTGATGTAAATGCTGAGCATATAACTAGTTTATTAGATTAGATTTTCATAGATTAAAAAAATAATTATAAAATTCTTTATCCAAATTAAAATTTGGATGATAATATATCTGATCAATCATAATTTCATAACTATCAAAGAATTTTTTACTTTTAAAAATATTTTTGTTAATTATTGATGGCCATTGCGATTAATTATAATATAAAAAGTATAAAATTAAAAATTTCTTATTTAATAAGTTTGATCATAGATGACCACTAATAATTGATTATGTAATTAGATCCTTATTTTTAACAATAAGTTTCATATATTTTAACTAATATACCTCATAAAACTAATTAGATGGAAATATAGATTCATAAAATTAAAATAGAGAAGCATATGTGTCAAATTCTTTGTCATTATGAGAAAATACATAGGCATGTAGTAATTCTCGTCCAAATTTCATATTTGTTTTAAGGCGTTTCTATTAAAGAAAGTTTCATGTAGCCTTGCTACGTCAGCTTTTCCATTATTTTTAATGAGATCTAATTATAGTTTTTAACCTAATTGGAAGGTTTAGCAGAAATGAGAATGCCGGCATTTCCATTCCATGAACCACATTTGGGTATTGGCGAATTGACACTTGAAGTTTTAGGAATGCAAGAAAATGTTTCAACCAGTAATCATGTAGGATCATCGTATTCACCAGTAAACAAGGACAACTCAAATTCTAAACCTTTTTGAGTTTTTCCTAAAAATGGAAAAAAAAAAAAAGTAACTCTCTTCTTTTATATAGCATATCTCGGATTCATTTTCTTTCTCAATGATCAACTGGACTATCCGTGCTGACAACATATAGCCTACCTCAACCTACTAATGGATGAGGAATGCCATTTTGTTTTTCCAATTCATAATGTATATAGATTATACATAACAGAAGATAGTGCCACCCCATCATATGTAATTCCCATAAAAGTTATGAACATTATCAACTCAGTAAAGGTTGGTGGCTAGCTAGACTCCGATATACAGCCGTAAAATAACATCACTCTAGGAAACTTTAGGGACTCAATTGTTTTCATTCAACAATTAACATAAGTTGATCCGACCTAATGTCTTGGCAAATGGTACCAGGATGTGCAACTTCATGGAACGTGATTAAATTTAAATGCCCCGTGACATGCAGGTATTCATGGAAAGTACTTGAACTTCTGAAGCAGCCCTCTAGTTGGAGTCTTCACCCCCTCAATAACACCCAGCTGATGTCGGATATAGAAACTCAGTGCAATTTGTTTCACATACCCATGTGAGCCCACCCAGCCTGCGCCTTTGCCCTTGCATCACCTTTCGTACATAAACTCCAGTCACAGGAGTCTGCGTCTTCATATCCTAGAGATTCAGAAAGAAGCTCCAGATGGGTGTAAACTCCCAAGTTTTCGTTTCTCTACTCTTCCAAGTTATGGTCTTGTTTCTACTTGAAGCAGTTGCGCAACAGGATTACTACAATATTACCAGATTGAGAGGAAGAAAGAGAGTGATGGGTTGCAATTTGTTTCAGGGGAAATGGGTAGTTGATGAATCTTATCCTATTTATGAATCTTGTCCTTTCATAGACGCTGAGTTCGATTGTCTAAAGAATGGCAGACCTGACAAGCAGTATCTCAAGTACTCTTGGCAACCCAACTCTTGTAATTTACCCAGGTGCTCTGTCTGCTTCATGTTTTCTTTATTATGACTCGAAAAGCCTTCTGTAAGCAGAGTGAAATAAACATCTTCTTCAAAGTTAAAACTTGATTCATTCATACTGACTATAAAATTTAGAGATGTAGCTGATTCTTGAGTAGCGTCAGAAGCATATTATAATTTAAAATGATTACGAAATTGTTAGCATTGCTCTTTCGGTGCAGGTTTAGTGGCACGGATTTTTTAGGAAGATGGAGAGGGAAGAAAATAATGTTTGTGGGGGACTCGCTGAGTCTAAACATGTGGGAATCATTGGGTTGCTTGATTCACGCGTCGGTGCCGGATGCCAAGACTAACTTTGTTAGAACAGGCTCGTTATCTTCGGTAAACTTTGTGGTGAGTTTATTTCTTTACCTTTTCCTTTTTTCACACAATTTCACCAACAAAATTCCAATTCGGGTCGGTACATGTCTGACTTTATCCCCACACAAGACAGCTTGTCTCCGTTCCATTGTCTCTATTCCTGTTATTTTCCTGCTTTTGATTAAAAGGCTGTTCCAAACTTTCTTCTGCTATTTCCAGCAATTCTCAGCTCCAAGTAATCCATTTACATACATATCACATATGATGTGCAGTTATGCAACCCCAACTTAGTTATTGATGTGCTCCTTCTATAGCAGAAATCCATGGATTAAGGCAATTTTAGATGAAGTGTAGAAAAAGCACGAGAGACAGAGGTAGTGGCAAGGCAAGCAGAGCTTAAGCTTCTCTTGGACAATAAAACCACGATCTTTTGGTAGTTTATGGAGTAGGACTTCTCTGTTAGATCAAAAATGAAGCAGGGAATTTCAAAATTCAATGTTGTGTCTTTTTCTTCTTTTAAGTGCCCATCTTAAACTTCAGACAAAATGTTAACTTGATCGAAAACATCAACAACACAAGCAGATAATCAGAGAACAAAACTCGTTTTATTGCAGTTGGTAGTTTCCTGGAACCCTAAAATTCAAGCTTAACTCCTCCTTCCTTTGTGCCCATCTTGTTTCCTTTTCTTAAAAATCTTTGCGTTTTCATGGGACTTCACATTAGAAAGCCAGTCACACGAGTCGTTTAGAGGCTAGTAGATTCTTATCCCCGCAACCATGCTCGTATGGAAAGATTCAGATATGCAAGATTGGTGTGGGCAATCCGAACTAAGATCTTCTATTCAATATTATCATGTCTTATTTTGTCTTATAAAATCTCAACCATTTATTTTGTGGGACCTACACGAGGTTCACATAGGATTTACACAGGATTCACATAAATAAACGACTGAGATTCATTGGACACAATAAGACACCATAATATTAGACAGGAGATCCAGACTGGGACAATCCCATCAGTACATCTCACAGTTGTCATAAGAAGCATGCCAACCTGTGCCATTACATATGAAGCATGCACAATTAATTGTTGTCTCTTTCCTAAGGTCAGCCGCTTTTATTTCATTCCATGTTCAGATTATTAAATTTAACATGCCAAATGTGGTCAGGACAGGTTAGATGGTCAAGTAATTAACTGGTTACCGTAAAGTAGTTGAGCCTGCCCATAGGTCCAGGAGATTCTCTGTTGGCTTATTGGTTATGATGTTTTTTATACGTCTGAAGAAAAAAAACAAAATCTACTGAATGCAGGACTATAGATTAACTTTGTACATGTATCGCACACCGTACTTGGTGGACATGGTTCGAGAACGTGCCGGCACAGTGCTCAACCTAAACTCCATACATGGGGGTGATGCGTGGAGAGGAATGGATGTGCTCATCTTCAATAGCTGGCACTGGTGGACTCACACCGGAAAATCTCAGCCGTAAGTGATTATCTCACGTTGCTTATATGAAGAATAATGAACAAGCAAATGCAGTTTGGCATCATGTGGATACTGTTTGATTATGAAATTCAGATGGGACTATATCAGGGATGGGCATGGTTTGCACAGTGATATGAACCGCTTGGACGCATTTTATAAAGCTTTGACTACATGGGCCAAATGGGTTGATTCCAATGTTGATCCTTCACAAACCAAAGTCTTCTTCCAAGGAATTTCTCCTACTCACTATGAGTAAGTAGACCATAGCAGCTCCATATATTAAGTGTTGTAAGAAAAATGGTAGAAATAAAAATTACCACCAAGTTTCAAAAGCCTGCTAGAAATGTAATGATTGGTAAAAACATCAATCTTTCGTTCAACAAGACTAATGTTGTTCTACATAAAAACAGGGGAAGAGAATGGAATCAACCAAGAAAGAACTGTTATGGACAAGCAGAGCCATTTTCAGGATCTAAATATCCTGCTGGTGCACCTCCACCTGTTGCAGTGGTTAGCCAAGTGTTAAGTAAAATCAACAAACCAGTTTATTTACTGGACATTACTACACTTTCACAATTAAGAAAAGATGCTCATCCCTCTGCTTACGGTAGCGATGGATCAGGTGCAGATTGCAGCCACTGGTGCCTTCCTGGACTGCCTGATACTTGGAACCAACTCCTGTATGCAACTCTCATGATGTGAAACTCCAACATGGGGGAAAAACGTACATTCTTACCTAGTTGCAGAAAATTTGGTACTTACTGCTGGTAGACCATATTAAGAGAGGAAAAAGCAATTGTAAAGTGATTGATTATACATTGGTATCTGATCACTATTCAAGGGAAGTGATAATCTTGGGGGCAGTATACAAAGGTTTGCCCAACCATACTCTTGTTCCACAACTGTTTCATTGAACTTTATATATGTTTCAATTAATCCATCTCGACTATGAATAGCTGTAAATTTTCCTCTCACAAGCCGAAGCCCTCCCAATTTCATGCTAAGGTAAAAGCTTGATATTTTCATTTGTAAAATACACGGTCTTGAGGGGTTCTCCATCACATCATAATGACGTAAAAGACTTGAGGAAGAAAATTATGCAGAAAGCATTCCGGAACCTTTCACAGTAAAAATATGTATAGCGTTCCTGCTTGCTAGTGGGTTCTATCCGTAGTGTTACCTGTATGCTAATCCAAATATTTGTAAATTAGAATAAAAAGAGTTGACATGTTCACCCATGATCAACATGTTCATAAATTAGTAAAAAGTAACCTCAAAGAAATTTTCAAATCTGAAAGAAAATACAAATGCAATTGACTCTGGCACGCTGTGCACCAAACTACTGACATCTAAGGTTCGTATTCACAATTACTCCACAGCATAACAGATATATTAGGACGCTCCATGAAACATTCAAAATACAAATATCTAAGAAAAGAACTACAAAAGAACCAGTGGCTACTTCAAAGTGACACAAGTTAATCAATTACAAGAATCAACAGTTTACAGAATATAACGAAAGCAGCCACTAAACTGCAATATGTATGAATGCTAACATGAGTCGGACCAAATTCACTAACCATATGAAGGAACAATTAACCACTGCATAATTTGCATCATGATGGGTTATAATGGAGATTTACATTGTGATGGATATTAAAAAAAATTGACATCTGAATATTAAGAAGGAACATAGATAACAAAACCTAGTAGCCAACATATACAGCAGCATTAATTATGTAACAGTGTTCGTTCTTATCCCCTAACTCTTCAACACGTACACCACTTGAGCATATCAATCTGCCATCAACAACTTCAACATTCAGAATCTTGCCACTGCAGTAGACAGAGCAGAAAGAGGTTAGAAGGTGTTTGTTGATGCTATGTAGGGTATTTTGCTATTACGTTGTTGACCAGAACAATAATTCTTAATGTTTATGCACTTAAGTGCAGGCAGGTGTGTTTTCTTGCCTGTTTTTTACATAAAAGAAACTATGGTAATCACTATGATCAATACTGAGCTCTATCGTATAACTCTTCTCATCCATTGTACATCATTCATACCATAACATTGCAATTCCAGGCAATAGACATTAAAACACCCCTTATACAACAGAATAACCTTCTGTAACTCTGAAATATGAGAACTAACATCTTCATTCTTCTTGCATTTTTTTATAATCAACTATAAGCTATAACAAGGACTTAAATTTTTCAGATTTCAAAAATGTTCAAGTGATTACATTGTTTAGGAGCATAACACCACAACTCACTAGAAAAATGATGGATTAAATTGCAGTCAAAATGTTGTAAAGCCATCTGATAATTTTCTAAAAAAATCTGCATTAACCAGAAAAAGAATGAACCATTCTCAAAGATAGAAGAATGCAATATGCAAAGTGTTCAATAAGGGATAGAATTCAAGTCCATTTGTTATTAATACTTACAAAGGAAAGACAGATTTTACCCTCTCAATATCTAAGGATTGTTAAAGAGACTGCGGGGCTCCAAGCTTGATATGTAACTTCATTTGTTCAAATGTCAACCCAGGGATGGATCCACCATCAACTTAACTTAATATAACAAGAAAAAGCAAACAACAAGCTACAGTAAATGAACGAACTGCAAGCATAATAGCTTCTAAATAAATAATAATTTTCAAGGCAACTGGTACAACCACAATACTCAGTATCGCAAGAAAAGTACCATTAAAACAAAGTCAACCTTCTATGTTTGAATGTTAAAATCCATTTTGCATGAACATCTATTCAATAAATTGATCTTCCCAAGGTTGTACGTTTTAGTGAAAACTTATAGCCCAGATCATAATCAAAGTGCATATAAAAGTTTATTCATATGTGGATCGTGATAACAAATGCTTAGGCTAGTCACATACGAGTCCATTCATATCAGTACATATATGCATATTCTTTTTTTTTCAAGTGTATGAATTCAAGAGAACTTCAATCAAACGATTTGTATAATATCATGAAATATTCAAATTGTATGAATGATTTGATTCTTGATGGTGTTGGAGACGATGGCAACATTTCCAAAGAATTTCAAGGAATTATCCAAATCAAAGTTTTTAATGAAATAGCCATATTGTTAGAGACAGCAATACACAAACAAGGTCATAGCAAACTTTAAGTTGAGAATAAAACCTCCATCATTATTTCTAATCCATAACAGCTCCAGAACATCAACTCAGTGGAAAAGCATAAAATCCTTCTTATGTGCATTAATAGAAGATCCCAAATGAAAACCTAAGTGTTGTCATTTGATGGCTAATTACATAATTTCACAACTGCAAACCAATTAAAAGAATTTCATTTATCATTGCAAGTAAATAAAAGGCATAATCATTTGTAGCACAAAAGAAGAAGTCTTTGCGATAGCCTGCAACAGGCATTAAAATAAGAAGCAACTGCACGCATATGCGACATTTTAATTAAGGGGAGAATCTGAAACTTGACAACATATAAGTACATACCTCTACGAAATGCAGGAATAGAATTAGACGATATATCGTCCCTGCAAGCACCCATGGAAGCAGCGTTAATATCTTGCCTAACACATGCAAGTTCACACCCATCAGACAATCAACTTTCTTCCAAAGCGTTCAGGACCCAACACAAGGAAACGTAAAATGGGCATTTATCACAATAGCTTGGACTAGACTCGACACAAGCAAGAGATCTGAAGAAGGCCAGATTATACAGACCATGTTGATCATAGCCAACACCCATCTCAAAAAACAAGAGCTTCATAGATTCACTGGAGCTCCCAACCGACCGCGTTGCTTCTATAGCCTGAAGAGTCGTGGACTGGTGAGACACAGAAAGGAATCAGTTTGATGAGTTTCGTGTTAGACTATTTAGTGGCCTATGTCAATGAAAAGACCTAAGAAAATGTGGTTATTGGGTATTAAGGAGCTGGTCTCGTGGATCCAAGATTTCCAAAACCCTTTCCCTCTTTGCTTTAAAATAAAATACAACGGAAAGTTTTTGAACCATTGTAGAAATTAATTGAATAAAATAAGGCAGAGAGGGAATCAGTGTCAGAATCGATCTTTATAAATACTATCATAGATTCAGGAATAGCTTAATAGATCTATCAATAAATATCTTTCAATTTAACATAGGCTATTAAATAATCTAACAATCTTTCACTTGACTAATATTACGACTTGGTGATATGAGTTGTAAGACTTAAGCAAGTGCTCGCTACAGAGAATCATGTAGAATTCTCTCATTAAACAAGTAGTAGAACAATTATCATATAGCGATATGGTATAAGATACTTAAACGATTGGTTTAGTGCAAGTAGGAGATTATTGTTTTATGCTCTACAGTCAATCGATTTGATTGTAGTTAGTGATAAATTATTTAAAGACATTCTTTATCTTGTACATGTTTAAATGTATATGATAAAATCTATGAGAGAATTATACATTGCAAATGAAATTATTATGAGATTCATATTACATTTATGTATTATTCCTAAATATTTCTAGTCATTGTTCTATTAAGATTGGACATTAATAGAATGGAAAAGAACTAACACATGTTTATTTTTCGTTATGGAGGAAGTAATCGATCTCATAGGCTAAAATATAGAAATACTTAAACAAACGTATGAATACTTGCTAGAGAACAAGTTTACTGAACAGACCTGATATAAGAAATCCATTTAGAACATTACTTGTATATCTATGAAATTCTCATTGTGATGGTTGTATAATTGATTCTTTGAATTGAGATCATCAAAGTTATCTTGTATGAGGATTGTTATGTTTTGATACTACTCATTATCTATTTTATCAAAGGTCGTTTAAACGGTAGTCATTGAATGTAACATGAACTATATGGAGATAGTTGAATGATTAAGATAAGATTCATCATCCTAAAGTAATTAGGAAAAATATTTCATTGTTCTCGATTAATATTGATTCAGGAAATCCTTGGCAAAGGTGGAATAATATTTTATAAACAGTTTACAAATATCATTAATTGAATCAATAGCTAATGGCAGATAACTAATATAATTGGACTTAAAATAAAGTAAACATTAATTCCATACTCTATATCTAATTGAAACATTGGTTGATAAAATGATTGAATTATACGAAAAAAAATCATGCATAGAAAGGTTAGTCAAAACCACTTTAACATTCCTAACTATTTGGGTGGTCATGATGCGTTGCTAGACGTCGATCTTGATCTATGATTATAAATTGTTTAATTAGAAAATTAAAGATAAATTAAAAGGAATTTTAATTTAACTAATTCTAATTATGAATTAAAATTATAATTTATAATCATTGTCAACATATTTGAGAACCTAATAGGTCTCAC
>JANIHY010000002.1:39218509-39234799 GCA_027479065.1 Erythroxylum brevipes
GCATCGTATGTGGTTGTTGCCTTGATTAATCGGTTTTCCTAATTCATAATGCTACTGCCTAATTAAATCTAGAGATCATATCATAGGTTGTTAGGTGGTTGGGTTTAATTAACGATCGTGTCTTGATTAAACAAAACCTTAAGGAAAACTAGGGTTAATTATTAACTCATGATTAATAACTTCTAGGAGAGGTTAAAGAACAACAAATTAATAAAATATACTTAATCAGGGTGTAGGCCGAGATTGAACTAAAGAACCGGGTCCCTACCGATTTCTCCACTTTTATCATTTTTTTTGCATGTTTTCTTTAATTTGTTTTTATTAGTTACTTTTATTTTATTTTCTTGTTTAAAAATCCAAACCCCCCTTTCCTAAACACCATTTAATTTCATTTCATAAACTTTTCACACACTCTTTGTGGGATCGACCTAGACTCGCCACTGCTATAGTAGTAGTCTAGTTATTTTAATTTTAACTAGCGTAACGACGCGCGGTCAACTTAACTATTACAACCTTCTCAAACAATCTCTATTTTCTTTCTCTCTAAATGGCACACATTACATAATTGAGGCTTAGACTAAGGTAGATTCTATCATTCTCTATTACATTTAATTTATGATCAACCCATACCAAATTCTACTCCTAATGATTCTTGATAGTATAAATTTAGAGTTTGTTGAATATTTTCCTAAATAGATAAGGTGAAACTGCATTTGAATTATAAATGGTCCATACTTTCAAGTTCAGTCATATATAATTCACATGGCTTATCATTCAAACCCATTATCCTGTCCTTAGTCTTTAGTCTGCCTTTAGCTACAAGCCAATTAGCGAAAGAGGCTTTGATGCATTAGGAGTTTGAGTAGTCTCTATTATTGCTTAAATACTAGACAGACTTATCGGGGGTGTGTGGATTAGGCTAATAACTTAGAAAGTAAGTTTGAAGCCTATCAGCACCCGTACCTTGAAAGTGCCAAGAATAATGATTAATCACACTGTTAACTTTTACTTCAAGTGGGATTCTTCAAAGAAGAGGAAGGAAATCTTCCTTGAGATTAAGGGGGCTTTGTGAAGTCCAAGTATCAAACCAAAACCATGTTCCTTCTCCATTCAATATTTGTTTTTTGATGAAAGGGTAGAAATGAGCCTATATCTTAAGAGCTGAATGAAAGGCTACGAAAATTCTTTCATTTAAGGAATTTGCCATAAGTTGGTTTCCATAAGATAATACTCATTGATCCATTTACTATAAAGGGATCCTTTATCCTTAAACATCCTTAAACAATCTTCAAATTCTTTTGGCTACTTACATAGTTTGAAAAGTATGAATTGGTGTGAGGCCAAGCCCCTTACTTATTGCTTCTAACAAAGATGTTCCTGTTGATTTTAACACCCTTAGCATTATCAATTTTTCCTGTATTTCTCTATCTCTTTAATAATTCTCTTGGGTAGAAGAAGATGATTACTCCAGTGTGTATGGAGATTGTTCAAAATAGAAATGATTAGCTGACCTCTACTAATTTGAGACAAAGCTTTATTATAACAACAATGATAGTTTTCTTATATTTCTCTAGAATCTTTAAAAAATATTGATATCTCAGTTTTTTGTTGAAATGGGGACTCCTAAATAAGTGAAAGGCATTCCTTAGATGTTGAAACAAAAAATCTACTAAAGTCTCTCAGAGATGGTGACATCTGATGAGAAATATATTCCACTCTTTCAATGATTGATTTTTAATATTGAGATCCTGTAGAAGCTCATAATATATTGATGTAAGATGGAAATGGATTCTTGATAAGCTATAAAAAAACAAGATTAGATCATCTGGAAAACAAAGATGAGAATGAGCCAATTCTTTACATTTATGATGAATTTAAAATCAAGCCTGCTGGTTGAGTTGAAGCAAATGATTTTGTTCAAGATTTCCATAGCAATGACAGAGAGATAAGGGGAAAAAGTATTCCCTTGTTTAATGCCATTAGAACCTTTAAATTGGTTAGTTGGAGCACTATTAATGAAAATGTTATTAGATGGGGTTAAAATGCAAGCCTATATCCATTTAATAAAAAAGATTGGAAATCCAAACCATTCTAAATAGTTAAGATAAAGCTTCATTTTAGTATGTCAAAGGTTTTTGAGAGATAAATTTTGATAAAAACAACTTTTAATAAATCTACCTAAGCTATAATTTCTCATCAACTCTCACACTAATAAAATATTATCATAAATAACTCTGTCAAGGATAAAAGCACCTTCTACATTATAAATGATCCTATGTAGATTCTCCTTTATTCTATTAGCAAAAAGCTTTGAAATCACTTTGTAAATGGTAATACAACTAGAGATTTGACAAAAAAATCCTTTAGGAGGCTTACATTAGGAAGTTTAGGGATCATAAAAATATGAGTAGCATTGATTTCCCTCAAAATCTTCCCTGAGTAGAACATCTATGATCTCATGCATGGTAAATGGCTATTGAAGCTTCATTTGGGTCTCCTGAGATAGGGAAGAGGAAGGGCCAATAAGATCTACCAACTCCTAAACATTAGTAAGACAAGGAGAGTTTGGAGCACCAACCAATGATTCAAAGTAGCTGACTATTATGTTCCTTAAAGAATTGTTGTCCAAAAATCATCTGGCGATTTGAATAATGTAGAGAAGTAATTTTTTTTATGTTTCTCCTCACTAGGCTTGTATTTTGATAGAATTTTGTTTTGAAGTTCCCCGCTCTCAACCAAATAATTCTAGCTTTTTGTATAAGTAATGAATCGTGCTCTTAAAGAGCAGTTTTGTAGATCTCTAGTTTAGCAAACTTAATATTTTTGTAAGTAGGGTTATTTGGGTAAGTATAATATGCCTCTTAAGCAATTCTCAATTCTTTCTTAGCTTCTTGGTGATTGATAATGGTGGTGGATTGATCTGCTTTATGGAAAAATTTTAGTTTGTTTCTAAGTAAATGGAGCTTTCTCATCAGCTGAAAGGCTTTACTTCCTATAATTCTAATATTCTAGACCTCTTACGCTAACTCCATAAAACTATCCTTGTTTTCTAAAAAGTTGAAAATTTTGAAGGAGAATTTTAAAAAGTTAGGGAATTGAGATTAAATACCTTCATAGTAGTTTGATCAAAACATAAAGGGGCACACAAGTGAGCATAAAAATTGCAAAATTAGCTCATCCATAATTTTTAACCAATATTCTATCTGATTTCTTCCTGATAAGGCGGCTTCTATGTTGCTTATTACTTCAAGTGAAGAAATAATCAGAAAATTTAAGATAAGTCATTTGTAGTTTGGTAACAACACCATTAAGTTCTCTATCAGAACTTGAAATGTTAATTCTATCTCCCTGAACTTTAGTGGGATCTATTATACAGTTCATATCTCAATAATAAGCTAAGGAAAATTTATAAATGAATGAATAGAGAGTAGCTCCTCCTATAGCTTGGCTCTTTAAAACTCGAAGTTGGCCACATAAGTTGGTGTGATTTCCACCTCATTCCCTGTTTCATAGAGTTTGCACCTAAGATGAATAAACTAATCTGAAGACCGACGCACTAAAACCTGCAATTTTTGAGTGTTATAAGCAATCAAAATTCTACTATTGTAATGATGTTTATGGTTTGATTCATATTTATAGCTTCCCTCCAAAAATTTCATAGCATTATAAAATTTATAAGCTTTTATTCTTGTTTCTAAAACCCCAACAAAGTAGGTTTCTTTTCTCTTAATAAATCCTTAATAGCTTGACCTTTATAAGGCTCATTAAAGCCTCTAATATTCCTAAAAAACATAAGTAATTAGGCAAAAAAGAAGGAGTTTCACCTTTGTGTTTTCTTCTTTTTCTACATGATCTCCTACTAGATGCTAATCTAAATTGATCATTCAGCTTAAGAATTTCATTAGGAAGTTCTTATTGAGTAGACTCCTCCTCCTACTCATCATTAGCATGTTCAATGTTAGCTTTACTTTTATCCCTGATTGACGCATTAATAAGATTTTTAGGTTATTCCTCACTTGCTTATGCATCTGCATTTTGGACCACTGTATTAGATTCAGTATCTGTACTTGGAGCTCCAGGTTCTTCCACTATCCCCATTAACTAGTTATAAAACCCCTTTAGTGAAAATTTTCCCAATTAGTTTCCAGACTTACTATCCCATCTGAGGCTTCCAATTATAAGATAGTTGAATTTCAGCTTTTGTTAGAAGATCAAGTTAATTTTGTCTCCAGGCCGGGTCGTTTCCTCACTTGGATATTAGTCCATGGGCCGGATGGGTCACCAACCCAGCTGACTCATCCTTCTCTTAAATCACCTACACGCCCCTTGCCTCTGCAGACCCTTGCCTCTGTAGAACGAAACCAACACAACGCATACAACATTTGTTCCAGCTCAGTGGCAGGCCTAGCGCCTCCTCAGTGCACAATCCTCGTGGTCCTCAGCATTGCTTTTTTCCCCTGCCACTTTTTGTACATATAGTTTGTAGGTACAACAGAAATACACAACCAATAGCATTCTGTTTTCTTTTACAGTATAAATAGGCTACTTATGTACAGACTTTCGTATGGTGAAATGAGATAGAAGAAGACCATCTCCTTTTCTTCATGGTATCAGAGCCTATGGTCTGATCCAACTCACCATCCAAAATGTTGACTATGGCTGAGAGTGAAACCAGTCAACTAGACTCCACAGATCTTGAAAAATATTCCATCACCAACACTGAAAACCCTGGAGCAATCCTTGTCACCACCCTCTTCGATGGGGATAATTACCTAACATGGAGCAAAGCTATGATGATAGCACTTTGTGCCAAAGATAAGCTATCATTCATAGATGGAACATGCAATCAACTAATAGAAGACAGAAGCTTACTCACCAGATGGAAGAGGGCAGACTCCATGGTCAAGTCTTGGATCCTCAACTCGATGAGCAAAGAGCTAGGCGATGCATTCCTATCATTCCCTACGACCAAGGAGCTTTGGGATGAGCTGAAGGAAGGATTTGGAGAAGCAAATGGCCCACTGCTGTACTAGATAGAAAGGGACATTAGTCAGTTAAAGCAAGGTAACCTATCCATCTTAGCCTATTACACCAAGCTAAATAAACTTTGGGATGATTTGTCTAGTTTAAGCCCCACACCCACTTGTACTTGTGATGCTTCCAAAGCTATTCACATGAAGGAGAACACACACAGACTTGTGCAGTTCCTGATGGGTCTTAACGAAGAATATGAACATGTGGTGAACCAAGTGATGCTTATGGAACCTCTACCCATGGTAAACAGAGCCTATGTCATGATGCAGATAGTTGAAAGGCAAAGAACAGTGAATGCAGGTAATGAAAACAACATGAATGTTGCTATGATGGCAAAACAACATAGAAAACCTTTTCCTAAACACTCAATTAAGACCACCAAAACCTTTAAACTCTTGTACATGGATCTATGGGGGCCCTATCGGATCCCTACAACCAATGGATCTCAATTTTTCCTCACCATAGTAGATGACTACTCTAGAGCAACTTGGACCTTCCTACTTCATCACAAAAATGAGACTCAACCCACCATAACCCAATTCATCAAAACCATGGAGAAGCAATATGACACTAGAGTCTTGAGAGTGCAAACAGATAACGGAAAGGAATTCATAAATCATGAATGCAGAAAATATTTTGCTGAAATGGGAATAATGCACCAGAAAAGTTGTCCCTATACCCCACAAGAAAATGGTGTTGTGGAGATCAAGCACAAACACCTCCTCCAAATAACCAGAGCCCTACTACTTACAGCAAAAATGCCCAAACATTTTTGGGGAGAAGCCCTACTTACTGCCTCCTATCTCCTAAATAAAATCCCCATCAAGACTCTACATTGGAAAACCCCATATGAAAGACTACACATGAGAGAACCAACATATGATCACCTTAAAACCTTCGGGTGCCTATGTTTTGCCTTAAACAAAACACCCAGCAAGACCAAGTTAGACCCTAGAGCTTCCAAATGCATTTTCCTTGGATACATGCCAGACTACAAAGTGTATAAAATGATGGCCCTTGAGACCAAACACACTTTCAACTCAAAGGATGTAACCTTTCATGAAGGTACATTTCCCTTTGCCAACACTCACAACAAACCAGCACAAGCAGCATCACCATTATTTCCTAGCATCACCCTCGACATCAAGAGAATTGCACAGACCTACACACATGCATGACACAAAAGGCACACCAGAAACAATAGATAATTTACCCTTACCCTATGAGTCTCCAGCCCAACACATCACTCCAACTCATCCTATCCGAAGAAGCAATAGAACTCACACCATACCCAAATACCTGGATGACTATGTACTCCAAGCCTCTGCTCATCAATCTACTACTAACCTTGATATCTCTTATGCTTCTTTACAAGTCTTTGATCCTGTAGGAATAGAAAACAATACGCCGTTATATCCTCAAATCACACATGCCAGACCATACATGGACTTCCTAGGTAACGTAAATACTACCCATGAACCTTTCTCTTATGAGACAGCGTGTCAATCAAAAGAATGGAGGGATTTGATGAATTCACAACTAATAGCTCTTGAAGACAATTAAACGTGGATATTGACAGAATTGCCTCCAGGGAAGCGAGCTATCGCATCAAAATGGGAGTACAAAATAAAATACAAACCAGATGGTTCAGTTGAAAAATTAAAATCAAGATTGGTGGCCAAGGGTTTCAACCAACGAGAGGGTGTGCATTATTAAGAGGTTTTCTCTCCTGTGGCCAGAATTGTGACTATCAGAACCTTCCTAGCTATAGGAACAATCAAGCAATGGCCCATAATCCAGTGTGACATTAACGATGCCTATCTCCATGGTAACATAGATGAAGAACTCTACATGACTCCTCCACAAGGATACACAAAGGCCAAGGAAGGGGAAGTATGCAGACTACTGAAATCAATTTACGGGCTCAAGCAAGCAGGGAGGCAATGGCACAAGGCATTGACTACAACACTAAAAACTCTAGGGTTTACCAAGGCAGAAGCTGACCACTGCCTATATACCAAAGGCCACGGAGAAGAATTTTCTGCCCTTATCATCTATGTCGATGATATTCTCATCATAGGAGCTAGTGAAACACTTCTCAATGACACCAAGGAAACTTTGCACAGAAAATTCTCAATCAAGGACTTGGGATACGCTAAGTACTTCCTAGGTTTTGAAATTGCTAGATCAGAGGAAGGCACAATACTCAGTCAAAGTAAGTACGTGTAAGATATCTTACAGGAAACCGAATTATTAGACTCCAAACCCTGCACCACACCCATAACACCAGGTAGTAAACTTACCATCAACAAAGGAGAGCCTCTCAAAGATCCGGAGAAGTACCGAAAAATCATCGGTCGTCTCTAGTACCTAAACTTCACCAGACCCGATATTGCCTACATCACACAACAGCTGAGTCAATTCATGAAAACACCACGGGAACCCCACTGGAAAGCAGTAAAACATACCTTAAAGTACCTGAAGGGAACGCAACATCAGGGTCTGTTTTACCCGACATGCTCAACCTTAGAACTCTCCGCTTACTCCGACTCAGACTGGGCAAGTTTTGTCTATAGTAGGCGGTCTTTAACTGGGTTCTGCGTGTTTCTCGACAACTCACTCATCTCCTGGAAGACAAAAAAACAAACCACCGTGAGTAGGTCTTCGGCTGAGGCAGAATACCGAAGCATCGCTTCGACTACATGTGAACTCAAATGGATTGTTCACCTATTAAGGAATTTTCAGGTGACAAGCGCAAAACCCATAGCTTTGTTCTGCGATAACCAAGCGGCGATACATATATCGCGGAATCCCGTCTTCCTTGAGAGAACGAAACACCTGGAAATTGACCTTCACCTAGTACGTGACGCAGTAGACGCCGGATTTCTGGACCTCCGGCACGTGTGAAGCCACCGGCAGTTGGCCAATCTCTTCACCAAGCCCCTCCCCGCGCGAACGTTCGAACCCCTAATCACCCAATTCGGATCCGTGCGCTTCCTTCGGATCTCCGAATTGAAAGGGGTTGTTAGAAGATCAAGTTAATTTTGTCTCCAGGCCGGGTCGTTTCCTCACTTGGATATTAGTCCATGGGCCGGATGGGTCACCAACCCAGCTGACTCATCCTTCTCTTAAATCACCTACACGCCCCTTGCCTCTGCAGACCCTTGCCTCTGTAGAACGAAACCAACACAACGCATACAACATTTGTTCCAGCTCAGTGGCAGGCCTAGCGCCTCCTCAGTGCACAATCCTCGTGGTCCTCAGCATTGCTTTTTTCCCCTGCCACTTTTTGTACATATAGTTTGTAGGTACAACAGAAATACACAACCAATAGCATTCTGTTTTCTTTTACAGTATAAATAGGCTACTTATGTACAGACTTTCGTATGGTGAAATGAAATAGAAGAAGACCATCTCCTTTTCTTCAGTTTTCACTAGCTAATTAGCAGCATTTTCATAATTGACAAGACTTTGGGCAGAGGTTTCTAGGGATTGATTTCCACACTACACACTCATATAACACACTTTTTAAAGTTTAGTAGTGGTTGAGTCAAAAGCCATTAGTTCGCCTAATGCACTAGCCAAATAACTTAATTCATATAAGGGTCAATACTTAAGAGATATGTTCTGGAAATTAATCATTAAGTGATGGCCTCAATGTTGTTATTGTCAAATTCAAGTCTAGGAACCCATTTGTGGGTGAACGTGGGTTGTCCACCCATATGCCAAGGGCTAGCATCCAAAATTTTAAACATATTACCAACATATGAAATTTTAAATGGAAAGTATCCTCCTCGGTGAGTAGAATCCTGTCTAGTCCCTCATTACCCCATCTTGAATTTGCCTATATTTGCATCAAAGAGAAGATTAGTCTCTTGTTAAGGAAAAAACCAACTAGAGTATTATACCAAAGCTTAGCACCTTCTTACAATAAGTTGAGGGTTGGGCAAACCATAACATTAATCAAGGTGGAAGAGACAAACTTAAGACTTTTCCATTGAAGATTCAGAAGCGACTACCTTACTTCAAAACTTCACCACAAACTAATTTTCATTTTGGGACAAATCCCTTACATTTTTACTTTCTAATGCTTCGTGAATGGTAGGTAATTGGGTCTGCATTGCTTCCAAGGGACTGGAGCCTATGTCAAAGGTTTCCATAGAACCTCTGTTCCTCTGAGTTATTTAGCAACTATTCACATCACTAGAGATGAATTAAAATTAATCTACAGTGAACTCCTTCTTTATGCTTTAGCCTTGATCTCGCTAGTCACTTTGGTGTGTTTTGCTCCTCTCACGCTCACCAATGTCTCACTCCTCTTATGCTCTCCGGTGTCTCGCTACAACATGATTTTGTGAAGGAAATGTTGGAAATTAGAAAGTTGTTAGTTTGATTTCTAGCCCTAAGAAAGTATAAGATGGACTTCAAAAATTTTTGTGAGTAAGATGGCCATATACATAATTTTTAAAATATTTTTTCATTTTTTACTCATCATTAATTGAGTAAAAAATAAAAATAAATATTTTTATTTAGGAAGAATATTCATTAATGACAATTAAAGATTGTTACTTCAGCTGGGTCTATCTTAAAATTAAGGTTCCTTTTTTTATTAACTCTCTTTTCGCTATATTTTGATGGATCTTTTTCTCCCTCTTTTAAAGAAAAATAGAAAAAGCATTAACTAAGAAAAAATAATTTTTGTATAAGAGGAGCCAAGTTAATAAGTTTGGCTTATCCATCGAAACCAATACGTCTAAAGAGAGCCTATAACAAACTAGATGAGTATAACAGGTCAAGTTATTTAGCTTATAGTGTTATATCTTTATAAGAGTATCATGTCCTAGATTTTCAACCACCAGTAAGTTCAAAGATTCTTTTATAGTATAACTTGAGTACAAGGACTTTATCATGAAAGTAGCTTCTTGTGAAATAGGACTTATTATGTAATCGAAAGTTTAGGAGTCTCCATAGTTGGGGTATCCAATGAGGCTAGTCCTTTTAAGGAAATTTCAATTATATATTAGAATTTAAATATATAAATTTTGTGATTCATGAACAATTAATTGATCCCAAACTATTTCTATAATATTGGTGAGGAGCCTCTGCTCTAGTATTGATACCTTTTAAAACATCTTTAGGTTCTTCTCCATCCAAAGTTCATAAATAGTGTTTCTTAAAGTAAGTTTAAAGATTATCCAATCTCCCTTCTTCTGACTCTGATGCTTATAGGAACATTCAATAAATAGATGTTAGTTTAAAGCACGGATGATTCTATTGCACAATGTATTAAATGAGCCCTAAATACTAGAAATAAGATTGCAATTAAATAAGAGATAGTCAATAGTTTCATGGGCCTGGTTGCATAGCATATAAAGTCATATAATTTTAGGAACTTTTTCACTCTATCCAAAGTGATAAGTGATTTTCAATTGCATGATATAATATGAAAAAGATTTTGCGCATACTTGATTAAACTAGACCAAGTTATGATAAGGGACTATGGGGGCATGATCCCTTAACATTTTCTTGTAGGAATCATTTGTAAAGTACTTTTATGGGTGCCTCTTCCATCTACTGTGATCTACCTGATATAAGAGAGTTAGAGAAGCAAGTTTCTTGTATGTATAGAGTTGGAGATTATAGTTTTATATATGAAAAGTGTTTTATATATAGAAGCATTGCTAGTAATGACATCTCAAAGAGAGGAAAGTTATTGGACTCTACTTAAAGGACTTAGAGTGAACCAATTAGTATGGAAAAAAGATGTTGAATTGCTAACCTTATGTAAGAATTCTAATATGTATTTCTTTTTAATATGTGTGAAATTATGCACGAGGCATTATACTTTGGTTTTAGGTTCCAAAAACTTTTA
Source organism: Erythroxylum brevipes (assembly GCA_027479065.1). Lineage (NCBI taxonomy): Eukaryota > Viridiplantae > Streptophyta > Magnoliopsida > Malpighiales > Erythroxylaceae > Erythroxylum > Erythroxylum brevipes. The sequence continues at coordinate 39,229,416 of JANIHY010000002.1, forward strand.
TGTTTTATATAGAATGCATGCACACATACTTCACCTAAAGATATTTCTTATCATTAAAAATTCTCCAAATCCTTTTAAGCATTTGCACCTAGTTTGTGATCTTCATTAGAAAAAGCCTAGTCCACCTTTATTTTTTACCAGGTAGAGTTCCCTCTATTTGAAATTTTCCAATGAGTTCTTATTAAAAATTTTTACCAATAAAGTTACTCATAATATACTCAATTTCCTAGCTAATATTCTTAAGAAACCATAGATTAGAAGAATAGTACATGTGTAAGCTATTTAGTAGAGAGTTTACCAGTTGAATCCTTTCTGCAATAGATAAGATGTTGTTATACCATCTTACTATTCTTGAGTTAGTCCTTTAAAAAAAGGTTTGAAGTTAGTTTAAGTAGGTCTCTTTGATACATTTGGAATGCCATGAAGTGAGTGGAGACAATCAACTGACTCTTTTCTTTGTTAATAGAAAAGCTTGAAAGAATTTGGAAGTATTTATTGTATACATGAATCCATTATTTGAGCTAGGATCTACCTTAAACAAGAGAATCAAATTATCTATTGAGGATGAACTTGTTTTTTTTTTCATGTTTTTGCATTTAAAATAGAATATGAAAGTCTTATTTCCTTAGATCTTTGGCACCTTTAATAAGATTAGTGGTTTCTTTATTAATCAAAATACCAAAGGAGACTTTAGTGATGCATTGTGTTATCTAATGAATGAATAAAGCTGAAAAACGAAAGGCATGTACTGTGTTTTGAATGAAGTTCCAATTTAATGAATCAAAGTCCTTGTGAAAATCAACTTTAGTTGTTTAATTCTTACTAGAATGTTTTCTATTATAGTTCTTGAAATAATAATATTATCACCTGTCAATCTACCCTCAATGAAGGCTTTGTGAGAGGAGTCAACTATTTGAGCAAGTTTAGTTTTTAACCTATTTACTATTAACTTAGCAATAATTTTATAGATTATTTTGAAGCATGATATAGGTTTAAAGTCCTTTAACAATTTAAGGAATATACCTTGGGAATGAAGCATATAGATGCCATGTTTAACTCTTTTACTTGGTTCCATTTTTGAAAAATTCCATCACTACTTTTATCACCATTATTTTAGAATGTGGCCAAATTTTATGATAGAAGAAGGCAAAGAGAACATCAGGTCATGGCTCCTTATTGGAGTGGAATGAAAAGAAAAATTCTTCCATATCTTTTACATCAAAGGTTTAATTAATATCAACAATTTATGTTGGGATTTGCTCCTTGATGATGGATTTTAGGAGTCATAGAGGAAACAATATTTATGGGAGTTATAATTATGTTGGAGAAAAAAGTAGAAGCTTTTTGATGTATTCTTTAGTAGATAATTATAATGGATTTGAGCTAGTTTCTCCTCTTTTTGAGGTTCCATGTCTGATGGGGAGTTGAGTCTAAACTTTCTCTAACTTCTCTTTTTCTTTCTAACAACTAGTTATATATCTAATAATCTTAAGTTATTAAGGTTCTTAAGTTCTTTCGTTACTTACTACAGATTCTTCATTCATGTGTAGAGCTTTTTTTGTTTGTTAAATGCTAGTATTTAAACGTTTGATTAGAGCTTTTTAAAAACCTTCTACATTAGCTAAGTAACTATAGAATCTAAAACAAAAATTCCTTCTTTGCTACTTAAAGACGTTTAGTATTAGGATATAGTGTGACCAAACGATAGATGGTTATTAAAAGCAGCATTATTTTTTGAAAAGCATTCAACCATTAATCATTTACTAGGGCTTTGTATAATATTTTACTTAAGATCCAATAACCTTGTTTCTTTTTGTTCTAGGCATAAAAATGGCCTTCCATTATTTAATTCAATAACATGTACAAGACTTACACAATTGTAAAAATCATCATAGTGGTTTCGTAGGCTCACTAATAAACACTTAATAGATTATGTTTTTATTCTCATATTTAGTGTGTTTTTTTTATTATATTATTATTTTTATTATTTGGTACTTATTTAATTTCTAGTATGTTATTAGGTTTAAATTTCCTTCATAGAATCAAAGGAGAAGAGTTTAGGTGAAAGCAGGATAAAAATTTAAGAATTAGAGGTATTTTAAAGGGACGTACTTATATGAAGAAGGACACCCCATGTGAGGGGCCATCTAAATCCCTATAAGCATGTATAGCTTTAAAGACACTGTTTTTCCAGTGTGAAGGTAGAATAGATTGTGTAAGTCACATACAGGACCATGTCTAGTGGTTGTGTGACCATTCACCTTAATGTCTTCCCTATTTTTAGACTTTGAATCTCTTTTGCATTTTAGGAAGAAACATTAGAAACCATAAAAGGACTGACTCAATAAGAATATAACTTACCTAGAAACAATTTAAGTTTTGACAGATGATAGATAAATTTTAAACCAATAATAAAGATTGCCTTGAGATCATCTTGTAAATCATTGCATTTTAATAAGAATTACTCCTCATCTTTTAAAGCTCCTGTAATTGCAAATTCATATGCACTCTTGTTTCATCAAGAATTATGTTGCACCACTTAATAACCCAATGTGCCTTGTGTTACATCTTCACTGAGATATGACATAACTTTCCAAACATCGAGCCATATGGGGACATAATAATTAGTATTTATAAGTTGTCCTATAGCCCTAAAGTGCATCCTCCAATCTTAAGCTCTAATCCTTCCTCTTAGGTTGAATTGTTTTCTTTAGAATTAACTTAATTTCTCCATTCGACACATCTACTTGGCCATCTATTTGGGGATGATAGGAAGTGGAAACCATTTGTAGGATGCGGTATTTCCCTAAAAAAGCTTTCACCACCTTATTGGAAAAATATAAATGATAGCTTTCGACATCCTAAACTAGAAAAGATGTTAGACTTGACAAAAGTTGCAAGAATTTTAGCATCATTAGTCTTGGTAGTTTTAGCTTCCACCCCATTGGAAACATAATTAGTTACAAATAAAATATAATGAAAAATAGATGGAGTTTTGTGATAGTTAATCTCTATGGGATAAGTTACCTATCATCTAACACCTGCCACATGACATGTGAAAGAGATATGCATCTTTAAATAATAATGCTAATAAAAAACAATTTCCAATACCTTATTAAAAGAAGGTTATAGGTCCATATGCTTTCAAGCTTGAGGTGAATTTCATGTATCCACTTAGACCACAAAGATTTTTTGTCTTTGTATAGTCTCTATAATATCTTAATCAACAGGATTATATTTAAGGCTCTAAAAAGTAATAAGTTCAGACCACCCTCACTCCTTGGAATGCATGCATTAGGCCATTTGATCCTAGCTTTATCTCTAGAAGTATTAGAACTTGACCATAAGAAAGCTTTGAAGATCTTGTCAATATTCTTTATTACAAAAGTTGGAAAGGCCATAGGAGAAGTACAATAAACATTAATAAAACTGAGAATATAATAAATGAGTTGCACTCTACAGTAAGGGAAAATATTATATTGCTCTAGTTTGATATTCTATAGTTAATTTATCAATAAGGAAAGAATACTCCTTACTTTCAACCTTGAGTTAGAAACAAGAATGCTAAGATAAAATAGAGGAAGATATTGCATTATAAATGCTATGATTGTTTTGATATTGAGTTCCTGATGCCTAGAACTTCTGCAAAGATATATGGCACTTTTGGTGTAGTTGACTTCAAGTCCTAACAACCTGTTAAAGATTTTGAGAGCTATCATAAAAGAATTAATTTAATTTGTGTCAATATTGGACATAAGTGTCAATTCATTTGCAAAACACATACTGGATATACCAAGTCTTTTTCATTTAAAGTGATATTTGAACTTTTTAGACTTTTAACAACACTTTTCAGAAGTTTGTTGAAGACTTTAATAATTAGAACAAAAAGATAGGGGATATGGGATATGGAATCACCTTATCAAATATCCTTTATGGTTTTTTTAATGGTTTAATCGTTGATTAAGATGTTAAAAGTTAGAGTGGGGATGCATTGTCGGATCCACTAAATGAAATACTAAAGGAATTCCCTGGCATTCAATGTGATAATGATGAAATCCCAACTTATCATATGCTTTCCTTAGATCTATTTTAGGGATACAATTCTTCCTGCTCCTCATCTTGGATTAATTTCTTATCAACTATTGTAATAACAAGATATTATCTCCTATGATCTTACCTGGTATATATGCACCCTATGATTGATCAATGTATTTGGGGGAGTGCTTTAATCTATTTGCTAAGATCTTTATGATTAGCTTGTAAATGATGTTTTAACATGCAATTGGTCTAAAGTCAAAATAGATTTTTTGCTTACCACCTTTTGGATTGAAAGTAATGAAAGTCCTATTGAACTTAGTAAAAAGGGCTACTTTCTTGAAAAAACTCAAGAATAGGAACAATTACCATTGATTTAGTCACTATCCAAGTCTTCATAAAGAAGTTTCCATTAAATTCATCAAGGCTAGGTCCTTATGACTATAATTTTCAATATGTTCTCAATTTCTAGGGCAATGATAGGCCTACAAAGATTCTCCATCTCCTATGTTGTTAAACAATCTTTGATGATCTCCTTGAGAAGCGGTACTAAAGAATAAGTATTGATAGTAGATTGCATAATATTAGAAAAATATTTAAAAACTTTTTCTCGAAGTTGATGTTGATCCTACCATTTTTGCTCACCACTTTCCAAATAAAGAACTATGTTAGTGCTTTTCCTAGTCAAGGTAGCTTTTTTGAAGAAAAGTAAGTTTTATCACCCTCTTTGAGCCATCTACTATGAGATCTCTGCTTCATTAGGGAGAAATCATAGTTGATAGTTTTCGTTAAGTCACTCATGCATTTTTTCTCCTTTTCCTAAACATAAAAAGAGGTTGGATTTGTATATAACTTAGATTGGATTTCCTCAAACTTCCTTCTAGTAGTATTCAGTAAATGAGGGGTGTTTCCTATATTGCACATAAACAACTTTTTCATTTCCTACTTAAGCAAATTGATCCTTTTTACATGGATGAAATGCTTGGTTCCTCTAATGGTTGTGTTTAGGTCAATCCATAAGGCTTCCTAAAAACCTACTAACTCATAAGAAATTTTTAATCTAAATGGCATTCTAGGAACATTAAACTCTATTTGGGTAACAATGATCGAGTAATATGAGAGATTACTATTGTAAAACAATGTGAAACTTGATGTGAAGGATTAAATCCACTGCTGATTCACCATGCTTTTATCAATCTTTTTCTTGATAAAATTGCTATTAGTTTAGTTGTTGTTCTAAGTAAAGAAGCATCGACTTGGGGGGAGATTGATAACTTGTATGTCTCTCAAACATTTCCTAAGATCAAGATAAGGCATGCCTACTTCTTGAAGACTATTCCATAGGCTAT
>JANIHY010000002.1:39594280-39607791 GCA_027479065.1 Erythroxylum brevipes
TTTATTTTATTTTTATTATTAATATCTTTTACATCTAATTTTATATTTAATTGTTATTATCTTATTATTTAATATATATGTGAACGTAAAAATAGTTTCCCTACTAGATAGGGGTAAGATTATGTACTACTAGACCTCCTCGGATCCTCCATATTAACAAAACTTTTCCTAAGTTGTTGTTGTTGTTGCTATTATTGTTGTATATGTAAGGTTCTGATCTTGTATCTCAAATAGAATATATATCAAATATATGTAGCGTAAAATAAAACAGAACCTCAAAAACTAGATCTACTTATGCATTGAGATATAGAAAACAAATGTAAGATGTTTACGTACTTTTTCGATAATCTCCATTGTTTTTTAATCTTCTCCGTATTGTGTTGTTGTAAACCACAATGATCAACATAGACCATCTCTAATGAAAGTCCACACAAAGATAGAAAGATAAAACCTCACAAGAGATGGCTAGAGTTCTTTCTTTGTGTTAGCAAAGACGAGAGCTCTTGTGAGAGCTAGAGAGAAAAAGATTGTGGATGTAAGAAAGAACATTTATATCCCTTGTGTCTTACACAAGATTACAAAAAAGATGATTATTTTCTACCCTCTTTGGCCTCCCATAAACCCAAGCATTAATGGGAAGTTAATGATCATGAATAGCATGCATTAATGGAAGTTATAGGAAGTTAATGACTATGAATAGCATGCATTAATAGAAGTTTTGGGAAGTTAATGACCAAATTGGCAGTCAATAACACTTGTTTCTAATCCATTCCATACAAGGTTTTCTACCACAATCACATTTCGATAAAATCCCAAAACACTATCTCAAATCTTGAATCACCATTAAAGACCATTTTAATCATCCTTCCGATCTCCTATATAGGTCACCAATTAGGTTCCTAGTTATATTGGCTACTTGAATTAATATTTAATTCAAGTAAGTCAAGAGCGGTATCTAACAATACATTATGACCTCCAATATATCAAAAAATTAGTGGTTTGACTACAAATCCTTCCATATGCAATGTTGCCATGCAATTTGTACTTTCACCATCAATACCACACTTGGTTTAGAGTATGATCAAAGTGTCAATTCTCACTAGACTGACTATGTCACATCTAATCAAAGTGTCAACTCCTACTAGGCTGATTATGTCACATTTAGTCTAAGTGATATTAGATCTTGTCCTGATGATCTTATTACCATATATATCATTGAAGACTCTCTTCATGACACATATTTGCTCTAGCCAGAGATTTCTGAGTAATGACCCCGACAAGAGGTTGTGAGTATCATCTCCTTCTATGAGGAGTGGTGAGTCCTTTATTGGCTACTCAATTACCTCTGAATACCTCAAGCTATACCCAATCACCGCCCTATGAGTAGCCCATGAAAGGCATTGATGAATGAAGTTAAAGTACAGGATCAGTATCCGAGATATCCTTGAGCATTTCAAGTCAAAGGAAACTTGCATCATTGCTACGATGAGACTATCATTGACACTGGAATAGAATATCCATATGATTGTCTCATAGTAGGTCATTCCAATGTACTTACTACCCTTAGTAAGCATCAACATGTTAACTCTAAACAACTCATGTCTACAATTTATGATATCTACTTTGATCCAATCAAGGAGTATAACATGTGTTAGTCTATCTGGATTAATGATATCCCATCTCATTAATCCCATAACTAAAGAAAGTTTAGATACTAACATAATTATACTTGATAGGAATCTCATTATCATGATCTCATCATGATTTCCTCCATGCTATGTTTTGTATCAAGGACTTCGTTAAATCAATTTAAGATCAACAACAAATCCATAAACGTATGAACATTAAAATAATGAAAAATGTCTTTATTAATCATAAAATGATTTATACAATAAGTGCTAAAGGTTATTGTCTTTAGAGCACTTTTCTAACATATCATAATTCATCCCCAAATGCTAGGATGGATGGCTTTAAGGTGAATGATAGAGTTGACTAGGATGCCAACTACTTGGAAGAGCTCATCATAAAGGGTGGTAGAGGAGGAAGAATGGAGAGCTAACAAGGGGATAATTTTGGTATAAGATATGAAAGAGAGAATAAAGAAGAGGTGGATAATAATATGGGTAACATTATGATGGCAATACCATCTGTTTTAAAAGAAGATAGATCCAAATGTCTATTTACATTGGGAGAAGCATGTGGAGCAATTTCTTGATTGTTATAAGTTCTTAGGAGAGAGAAATATTAAGCTAGCTATGGCATAATTGAGTGACTATGTTATGGATTGGTAGTATCAATAAATTCTCTCTAAGAGTAGGAACTGAGAGCCATATATTTAAACATAAGAGAAGATGAAGATGGTGATAAGGAAGCAATTTGTGCTTATTTTATATTATAAGGAGTAACACCAGAAGGTTACAAACATTAACCTAAGGTTTCAATAGTGTGGGGAAACATTATAAAGAAACAGAGGTTGCCATGGCTTAGGGGAATGTGGAGGAAGATTAGAAGGTGGTAATGGGTCAATTTATTTGTAGGATGAACTCCAAAATCACCAATATCATTGAAATATATCATTATATAGAGTGGAAGGATGTGATCTATATGATTGTGAAGGTAGAAAAACAATTTAAAAAGAGGCCTTTTAACTATTTTGATGTTTTTACTACAGGTTCTTCGTCATGGAACAACTCATAGAGTACAAAGGAGGACAAAGCTCTGGTGTTAAAATATGAATTCACTAAACCAAAAGTGCAAGCATCAAGTGAGGAGAAAGTTAAGGTTAATTCATCTTCAATAACTAAGAAGGAGGATGTCAAGTGCTTAGGGAGAGGGTATATAACTTAATAATGTTCTAACAAGCAAGTGATGTTTATAAATGAGGATGGAGAGTACGTATCTTCGAGTGAAGAGGAGGGGGAAGGAGATAAACCTAGTTTGGTCGATGTTGGTGATGATGACTGTGTTGTGAGACCTAACGAGGGAAGACTTCTAGTCACTAAGAGGGCATTGAGCATGCTTATGGAAGAAGATGATGTGACTAAACAAAGGAAAAACTTTTTTAATACTAGATGTTCCATTAAAGATTAGGTGTGTAATATGATCAAAGATGGAAAAAGTTGTACAATTATAGCTAGTGTGGAGCTAATGGAGAAGTTAGAGCTAAAGGTCATTATATAAAGAGTGAAATTTTTATACCTACAGGGAGTAAAATCAAGCCTATGATGTTGATCCAAGTGAAGGAGCAAGCTTTTGGGAGCAGATTACAAAACATAACCGACACCGGACACAAATGTAAAATGTTGATAGTCTTTTACTTGGTTTTATAGACTGAAGAAACATAAGCAAATCAATGTTGGAAGTCAACATGTAATTGATGTGAAATTAGTTTTTATTTTACACGTTGAAAGTTTAGAACAAAACTGATGTCAATGTTGTCTAAGGTAGAAGTCAAACATGCATTTTATTTTGATAGTGCTTTTGTTATTTTAAATTATTGTTTCATTTTATAAATTTAGTTTTTGGAATTTTATTCCTATAAGAGTCTTTCTCATTATTGTAATTGATATATTATTATTGTTGTTGAATCAAAAACTTTGGAGAAGATCTCTTTAAATCTTTGAACTCTTTCCAACTTTTAACTCTTTCCAGATATTAACAAGTATGCACACTCTCATTAGACACTTCTATGGCATCCCGTCACCATACTAGCAGATTAAAACATGATATGATCCAATCTATTTTTGGCTACACAAAGTGTTAAAGGAAGTCATACATTTATAACATAATCATAGCACCACATAATTAAAAAAAAAATTACATTTTTAGTACAGCCATATGGCTCACTGGAAAAGCTAACTGCTGAATCAATATCCAGTTGCTTTGGTTCTGAATCTGCCCATCTTTATACACCCCCCAAAAGCATTACTGAGGATTTGGAGGACGACTATTTGCAGAAGAAACTCGTGATCCCCATTCCAGAAGCTCTTTGCTTGTATCATCCTTATGCACTATCACTTCAATAAAACATAGGGAATTCTTCTTATCTCCTGTTGCTATTGCAATCGCTTCTATCAATTCATCCTCTGTGCGAACCTTTTGTTTGACAACAAATTTGTGTGACAGAAAATCATTCATTACTAAATAAGTAAAAGAGAAACTGCATAAAATAAAATGCAGAAAGAAACAAAATGGTCATAGTTAAACATCTTGAATACAAAGAACAATCCACCCATTTTCGCTAACCTTAGCAGTCCAGCATTCTCCTTCACCATTGTGGATTGCATTAACAAGGCCAGTGTAATCCCAATTCTTAATCACATTGTAGGGTCCATCATGGATCTCTACTTCAATTGTATAACCTCCATTGTTGATGAGGAATATAATAGTCCTTTGTCCACTTCGAATCATTGTTGAAATGTCCTGAGCTGTTACCTGCAGAAAGAAGAGAGATATTTATCATTGTATTGCTATTCATAGTACTGCAACAGCTCTAATATAATACTGCAACAGTCAGTCAAGCAACTGATATTTATAATCCTGATAGACGTAAAACATTATTTTTGTGAGCTAATTATTTCCAGTATTATTAATTTCTTATATATTCTGTTTGATTAATGCCTTAGCCTAAAACAAAGGTGCCGCTTATTACAAAAATCATAAAACTGTAGAACACAATCACACCGCTCACCTGGAAACTCCCATCACCAATGCAAGCAATCACACGCTTATCTTTGACAGCCTGAGCATACCCAAGTGTTGCACCAACTGACCAGCCAATGGATCCATACTGCATCTGAAATTCATACCTGGAAGGGTAATTTATGAGCAACAAAAGTATGTTAACTATATGTCCAACATTAGCATTTTTGAATTATTATCACTCATTCACTTGTAAAAACATCATGTCTTACCCACAATTTTCAGGGAGGAGGAGCTTCTGACAGTTGAACCATGAATCTCCAGTTTCAGCAATGACTGCTGTGTCTCCCCCTAACATTTCCTTTTTGTTTTGTAAAGTAATCAATGGTCAGAACCAGAAATCACAAGCAAAAAACATAAAAGAAGCTAAGTTATCATCCAATTAGTGATTTATCTTACTAAATCAATAGAGGAGAGGGAAGATTTGGTGTGCGAGCACTAGTTTGGTGGCAGGGGAGTTGTATGTACATTTATGCATTATGGTAGAAAGAAATGGAGTCTAAATGCCTAGCCCACCTATTGGAGACTTAGTTACTTCAAATAATAATGCATCTCATGGAGCTCGGGAATTGACTTCTCTGCCTACCTGAATGTGTTTGAACAGTACATTGACCCTAAGAGGCTCATTCTTCTCAGATTTCAGAGGTTTTCCCAAAGGCACAAAGATGCGTCGGTAATTCTCCATAGCTGTGCTGTTTTTCTTCAGTTTCTTAGCCAATGCTTTTAAGTAGTCAGCCATAAAAACCCAGCCAAAGGAAGGGCCGTTTCCGATTGTCACACGATTAGGCTCCACTATGATTGCTTTCTCCTTCTTGATCAGCAAAGAATATCCAACAGAGCTGTAATCATTGAATATAGGACCAGCAAAAACATAAGCATCGGCTGACTCCACTATCTCCCCACAGAAGCTGGTGCTGACAGCTCCCCAGTAAGTCCCAATGAAGTGGGGATGGTGCTCTGGCACTAGTCCTTTACCTGAAGGCATAACAGCTATTGGATACCCGGTGGCATCTGCCAGTTCCACAAAGGCTTTCTGTGCCTTAGCCACTCTCAACTTGGGGCCTCCCACAAGAACAGGCTTCACTGCCTTATTCAATATTTCAGCAGTTATTTCGACAGCTGCTTCAAGTCCACATTGATTGCTAACCCTGCATGAAAGTTAATAACCATTTGAAATGCTTCATATTTGCATACAGAGAATCATAATTTCCAAAAGACATCCAGCTCTGCTTTTTCCACTGTTCAGTAGAACAGAATATTTAACAAACCACACTTTTAGAAGTATTTCCTGCAAAACTAACAATTCACAATCACACCAGGTTCAGATGTCTGACATAATGAGGTTAAATACAATGATAATATTGCATCAAGTTATCTAATCATTCCCAAAATGTTCAAGTTTTGCTGCTCCTGATAGATATAATGTAACATTAAATAACATAGCAACTTTGTAGTCAGCTATGAAATTGGGAAGACTACGAGCAAATTCAACAGTGGTGGTAAATTTGCAGACATTACAATTTGAATGGCTGCTCGAAATACCTATCACAATCAGATGACTTACCTATCACATTCAGATGACTTCTGTTAAGGCTTTAGGTTACATTACAACAAGCACAAAAACATATAATTCAGCATGTCCAACTCTCACAGAAACCAAAATCAAATAAGACAAAGCCATATCACTATGATGCTTAAACTGATAATGAGGAAGAAGGTATACTTGGGAGAAAGAAAGAAAGGAACCGGGTCCCTCTTGAAAGTTGGATATGGAATTCCAGGCAAATTACAGCTTATACTGATATAAGCGGGTTTACTTTCCTTTAAAGCTGTAGAAATGGCCGTATCAATCTGTTCATGTGCATCCTCCAGATTATTCAGAACTGCCTGTCACCCAAATTATACGAAAATAAATTTTATTTCCAAATCTGCCTCTGTATTAAAAGCAACAATAACTTGCATCAAACAGACACAGGGACGGGAATATTTGTTTTTAGGATTTCCCCATCAAGACAGTAACTATAATGTTGATCCACAGAAAACGTCAACTAACCTGTGATATGTATACATATACAGCGATCTAGTGAAGTATCTATAAATAGAGGGCATAGGTTGCAAGTGTTGAACTAGTTATTATACAATCTTTGAACACATAGCATGAGTATTTATTCAATACAAACACACAAATATACATTTATTTTTTTACTGAGGTACTTCTAGTACAAGTAATACTTACTTGGCAGCAGGTGACCGCCTGAAAGCACCTAAGCTCCTGAGTAAAATCAGGCAAGCCAATAGTGTGATGCAAAATTCGATTAGTTCCATAGTCGTTGGAGTTAGGCCCACCAACAATGCAAATCACGGGCAAATTCTCACTATAAGCGCCAGCAATGGCATTAATCACACTGAGTCCGCCAACTGTGAAAGTCACCACACAGGCACCCACCCCCTTGGCACGTGCATACCCATCGGCGGCATAGCCAGCGTTCAGCTCGTTGCAGCAGCCTACTAGGTTCAGCTGTGGCTCGGCAATCAAATGATCCAACAGTGTCAAGTTGAAATCGCCAGGCACAGAGAACACATCCCTGACGCCAATTTCCACGAGCCGTCGAGCCAGGTGGCGGCCAAGAGTGCCAGCGTGTCCGGAGACCGGTGCAGGTGTCTGGCTAGGGTGAGCCGTTGAGCCCAGTTGGTTACCAGCTTCCATCTTAGAGAACAGACAGCCTTAAAAAGAATTCAAATTTGAAAATCCAAGTTAAAAAAGATAGAAACTTGCGAAAATAGGATTAGAGATAATAAGAGAAGTGCTGATCTTGATGGGATTTAAAGGGTTTAACGTCTTCCTGATATAGATTTAGAGAACTGGATGTTTTTTAAGTGGAAGTATTGGTTGTGGTATTGAAAACCATGGGCAAACAGTAAAGGCAAAGAAGCCAAAAGTCATTGGCTACTTGCGAAAATAAAACATCAAACCAGACAGCTAATTGTAAAGAAATGGCTACTTGCGAGAGCAGAACATCAAACCGGGCATCTAATTGTAAAGAAATATTTTTCTTCGTGTACGTGGGTTATGGCTTTATGAGGTAGTTTCGCCTTTGGTTTTGGTCCTTTGATTAGCATTAACCAATTTGAAGACTCGTGGATCTAGATGGATTGGAATATTCAGAAAAGGACAGTATGTGGGACAAGAAAGTCTATGTTTATTAATCAGGCGGTCGGCTACGTTTTGAAAGACCATGTTTGGTAAGCAGGTCGTCAGCCGTTTCCATATACGTTGTTTCAGGTGCTTGGTTTGCTTATCCAAAGACACGGCATGGTTCTATCGCCGCGACCGCGAGGATTGGTGGTTTTTGTGAAACAATCAAATGGATTAAGACAGCCTGCTTTCTCCTGTCCGATGGATGGTTTTAACATAAAATAAATGATATATATATATCTTTCTATTCCTTTGATAACAATTTATACAAGATATTTATATTCTGCAGACTTAAACTACTACTATAAGATAAGACAAAACAATTTACAAGTTGTTTTAACAGTTTACATAAAATTTTCAAATAATTAAACGAAAACGAATAATACTTAAGTAGTGTCCAGATACATGCAAGCCATTCAAGAAACATGCAATGTTGCACTATTCCATCCGAGGACCACACAAAATCAAGGTTGTCCACTAACGAACCAAGATTTTTCACTAGCTTCTTTCTATTTTCCAACATACTTAATATATTGTTTTATGCAAATTGCCAAAACATGCCTTTAACTTGTTGTCAAAGTAGTACAATATTGATATTTACCAAATACTAAAACGGTCTCATAAACCTTCTCCACCAAAAGAAAGTCATCGTCCTTGTTATTAGCTTAAGTGTCCCTTCTCCACCAAAAGAAAGTCATCGTCCTTGTTATTAGCTTAAGTGTCCAATCTATCTAGCACGTTTGTCCTTGGCTACTTAATCCTAAAGTTGGCCAATCTATCTCCTTTTTTCATGCAAAATGTCTTACACAACATGTTGTGTAAATGTAGACCAAAATTACACACCCATGCATGCAATTTCGTCAAGATTTTGTTGTGACAACCTCTGCTACCAATTATAAAACTTCAACAGATAGCAATTCTCCTTGCTATCAATAAACCAATCAAAGATAGGACTACCGATCAATTTTCAACCCTTTATCACCACTAAAAGAAATTTATATGAGCCCTTCTTCACTCTGTTCGATATGCAGCTATCATGTTTACTCATCAAAGGTCCTATAAGTCCCAGTTCTAGGTGTCTTTTTCACCACCAATGGATACAATTGCTAGTTCTCTACTGTCCTCCTACTCGACCAACAATGTATTCAACTTCGTCTTCATTGGACATTCCATTACTTAATATAGTCTGTTGCATATAAAGCAAGTAATCATTTGTTGAGTATAATTTCAAGAGGTTTGCATGTTTTTACCTTCAATTTTATGCAATGAAATTTTCTCCTAAGGTTTTGTCATTCCCATTGTTGTTGTACACTTTTTTCTTTGTCTTTATTCAACTGTAAATCTACCAACTGATCAATAGCAGCTATGACACTTGGCAGGTCTTGAAAACTTTGCCTTCGTAATTCAATTTGTGCCCAAGATTGAAGTCTCGATCGGAAGTTGAATAGCTTATCTTGTTCCAATTTGTTGCAAATATTTAGCATGAAAGAGTTGAACTCCTTGACATAATTATGGAATATTCTATCATGCTGCAACTTTCCTAAGGCTTCCCTTGTTATTCAAGAGGCGTTACAAGGTAAAAACTAGTCCTTTAGTTCTCGAATTAACGCGTTCCATGTATCAATTCATGGATGACCCGCTTTAGATCATCATTCATCCTTGCATGCCACCATAACTTGGCATCACCAACCAAGTACATACTAATCAGTATCACTTTCTCTCCTTATGGCACCCTGGCTGAAAGAAAATATTACTACATGTACCATAGGAAATTCTCCAACATCTTAGCATCTCAAACACCATCAAAATGCTTTGGTTATAAAACCTTAAGCCTTGTCTAACTCCCCCAGTTGTGTTGGGCAACATTTGTTCAAAGAAGTGTCAATGCATCTTCCATCACTGACACTCTCCTATTTGCCTCTCCTGAAATATTATCCAATCGTTTATGGATATCTTCCAATGCCTCAATTATTGAATCCAATTAAACAACCATGATGAACCCTTCTTCTTCCTAAACTGGTCCAAAAATTTGTTCCAACTGAGCTATCATTTCCCTCAATTACTCTATGTTTCTGCCCACCATTTATCATTTTTGTTCCCTGACAAATCTTGCTATGATACTAACCTATTATAGGGTGATTTTTTAGGCTAGCAAATACACCAAATCATGCCCTAAAATGCAATCAAGCTCCTTCACTTAATTCAACAAAAATACTCCCTAAATACAAAAATAAAGTAACATTGTGCAAGCTTTTCAAGTGGTGCAGAATTATTTGAAACACTTGAAAATATAACAAATTGGACTAGCGATATTTTAATGAATAAGAGACTTTTATTGTAGAGAATATGACGTACATAAGACACCAAGTCTGAGGACTTACAACATATATATGCAGACTTTAACTACTATAAGATAAGAAACAAAATAGTTTACAAGTAGTTTGGATAGTTTACATAAAACTATCCAAATAATTAAAAAAATAATACTTAAGTTGTCCATATGCATGCAAGCCGTGCAATGTTATAGTATTCCCTTCTAAGAACTACTATTCTTAATAGCCACACAAAACCAAGGTTGTCCACTAACGAACTAAGGCTATTCACTAGTGCCATTCTATTTTCTAACATACATATTATATTTTTTTATGGACATACCTTACAAAATGCCAAAACATACAACCATCATGTTGCCAAATTTATGCAATATTAATGTTTATTAAACACCGGAAAGAATGTCTCAAAACCATCACCACAAAACCACAACTCATTTATTTTGACTTTGTTTGAACCTTTTTCTATTTCAAGTTTTAACCTATCTTTGTCTATTTCTGTTTCAACACCACTTTCTCTCTTGTTATTTGCTTATGGTGTTTATTGGATCTTAAGTGGATGAAAGGTGAGTGCTTTCTTGTCTCTCTTTGAGTGTTTTGAGTGAGTGCCACCATTTTTTAGTTCATCATAGATAATGCATTCTCTCTTATCATTGGATTTTATTTCTTGTATTAGTATAAAAAAAGAGGTTAAACTCTTTATTGTGTCTTGCCTTAGGAGAGTAAGAAAGTTTCCATCTTCTCATTTGTCTCTAAAAAATTCCTCTCTTTTTTCCTGTTTTGAATAGTATCCTCTATTAATATTCTGCACCTGAAGCTATCTTTTTAATGAAATTTGGTTTTTCTATTCTATACCTTTCAAATCTGACAAGAGTTTGGTGTCATCATTACTTGTCCAGATAATTTCTGTTTCAAAATGTTTCCTCATCTGTATTTTCAAAAACCTTGTGGTTTGTTTTATTTTTTTGCTAGTGTGTGGCTTCTTAAACACATAAGATCAGTTTGGTTATTTCCCTTCGTTGATTAATTGGTATCTCATAAATTTTTTTCTCTATAAGACATACCTATGATTAGTTTAAGATTGTGTTTGCTAATGGTTAATTCATTGCTCCTTGGGTATTGGGATTTCAATTTTCAGTCTTTATCAAATCATTAAAAGTTTTAAGTTTTTTAGTTTATAGTTTTTAATATTTTTTTTGTTCTTTTTTTAACTATCTAGTAATGTGTTTTAGCATTATGTAGAAACCTAGTTGATATTATTGGTTCATTTTTTGGACCATATGATTTTGATTTTCTTACTGTCATGTTTACTTATGATTTTTATATCCGTTTATTGCGGTGCCTATTTTGAGATTTAATAACAGTCCTCATTTCCTTTTTTGAGTAATATTAGAGTTATTTAAAGACTTGTTGGACTTGTCGCCTATAACTTATGTTTGGCACTAGAATAGGATTGGTGGCTTTGACTTCTGATGATAAAGCAAGGGATGATACTTTGGTAAGTTTTTGGTCTAAGAGAAGAGAAGATGCTGACATATTACATATATGTTCTTAAAACATCAACACCCTTATAAGGAAGGTTTTTGAATTAGTGAAAATTTTATACAAATATAAGATTCATATAGTGTGCATCTAAGAGATAAAGTGAACAGGGGCTAAAGCGAAAGAGATTAAGAGGTTTAAACTTTAATATTTAGGGTGTTTGAGATAACAAAATGGGGTAGGTATCTTGGTCATCAAAGAACTCATAAATTATGTTATAAGGGTAAAGAGGACTAATGACAAGATTATGTCTTTAAAGATTATAGTGAAAGTTGTTGTTTTTAATATTACGTGTGTTTATGCATCTCAAGTAAGGTTAGACATATAACATAAATGTCAATTTTTGGAAGAGATAGATGAGGTGATTTAACATATTGCCCTTAACCAAAGAGTTATTCTGGGGAAGACTTTAATGTTCATATAAAGAAATCTCGAATGGATAATTATAGACTCATAGGGGTTTTATGTACAGTGATAGGAATGATATTGGGACTACTTTGTTAGATCTTGCAGTAGCATTTGAGTTGGTAATAGCCAACTCTTCTCTTAAGAAAAATGAGGATCACCTGGTGACTTTTAAGAGCGGAAACACAAAAACTTAAATTGAATACTTTCTCATAAGGCAAAACGATCGACCTAGTTGCAAGGATCATAAGGTGATACCTAAAACTTACTTATCAACTCATTATAGATTGTTAGTTATGGATCTTATAATTAAGGCTTAGAGGAAGAAGAGAAGTTCGAAAAGATGTAGCATAGTCAGATGGTGGAATAAAAAAGGGGATACAATGGAACAACCTACGGATAGAGTAATATATGGAGAATAATGAAAATTGGAAAGAGACACTAACTAGATATAGGAGAGTAGCAACTCTTTTAAGGAATACAACTAAAGACATCTTCGGTATTTCTAAAGGGTCTATAGGTAGTAATATGATATCTTGGCGGTGGAATAAAGATGTATAAGAAAATGTTAAGATTAAGAAGGGTGCCTATAAATCTATTAGATAACACCTTAGGTGTAGAGAAAGTGGTTAATAGAGAAAGTTACAAAATGACAAAGAAAGAGGTGAAGAAGATAATCTCATAAGTTAAAAGTAGAGATTATGAAAAATTATACCAACGATTGTACACTAAAGATCGAGAAGAGGATATATTTAAGTTGGTGAGAGTTAGGGAATAGAAAGCGAGAAACTTAGATCAAGTTTGTTGTATAAAAGATGAAGCATGACAAATGTTCATAAATGAAAATTACATTAAGAGAAGATAACAGAGATACTTCTATAGCTTTTTTAATGAA
The DNA here is from genome assembly GCA_027479065.1 of Erythroxylum brevipes. Lineage (NCBI taxonomy): Eukaryota > Viridiplantae > Streptophyta > Magnoliopsida > Malpighiales > Erythroxylaceae > Erythroxylum > Erythroxylum brevipes. The sequence goes on from JANIHY010000002.1 coordinate 39,607,350, forward strand.
GACATAGAAGACAACAGTTCTTTAGGTGATCTTAGCTTATTTGAGGGGTATTATAACTTTACTTGATGATAGATTATAAGGAAAGAGATTAAAAGATCTTTAAGGGAGATGAAGAGTGGAAGGGTAACAAGTCAATATGAGATGCCCATAAAGATATGAAAGATCCTAGGCAAAGTGGGACATACTTGCTAGCCAAACTTTTTAATGTGATCCCTAAGTCTACCAAAATTATCGGATGAGTGGAGATTTAGTATGCAAATTCCTCTATATAAGAACAAAGGGTACATCTAAATTGTAACGTCACTACAAGAAATAAGTGTTTTACCGACGGAAATTTCCGTCGGTAAACATCAGATATCCGTCGGTGGAATTAATCACCGACGGAATATGGTGGAGCAAAAATCGGTCGGTGAACTGGCCGAAGCTAAAACTACCGACCGAA
>JANIHY010000002.1:39615365-39626171 GCA_027479065.1 Erythroxylum brevipes
TATTCAATTTCCACTTTTCACAATCCAATTTTCATCTGTACCATTTTAACCAATTTCCGATTTCACAATCAAGTCGGGAATTGTCATACATGTATGTACATATGTATATATATATCTGTACAATAGAAACGATAGTGCATGTACGATGCAACACTTGCCTGTACCAAATCCTAAACCCGATCCAAATTGCTAATATACCCGTCACTTCAGTAACGGGATGTTACAATTCTCCCCTCCTAATAAAAATTTCGTCCTCGAAATTTTATATACGATTTGTTAAAACAATAGGGGAGTCTTTTCGGTCATTGATTCTCGAATTTTCACTTATTTCACCATACGAATAATTTCTACCAAATCTTTCTTAACTCTACACTTGAAATTAATCACGTAATTAATCACATCATCAATAATTAATTTAATCCATCCATACATTATATTATAAATTTTAGGTATTCATCATCCTTGAAGCAATAAATAACAATAAAAATTTAAAAAAATTACATAAGTAGATAAGTCCTTTAATGGATTCTTATTCTTTTTTATCTCTTTTATTACATTGGATGATCTTGAATACCTTTTCTCATTAGAGATGACTATAAAGCATTGTCTTAGGGTTTCTCTCTCTCTTTATTTGATGAAACCTAGTTTTGAAACTTTAAAAACTACTTCTCATTGAACTAGGATTTTTGTCACTCTTAAAATAGTTGTTTCCATTATGAACACGATCATATCCCAAATAGTGTTTAATAATGCTCTATATATTTTCTATCTAGAAAGAAACATAGGCAGTGGAATGCTTGTGTAAAAGGCCATATCCATTACTATAACTTCTCCATATAACACGAGCTCTAATTTGTCCTTTTCTAATTTATGTCTTTAAACCTAGATTTCATTTAGTCATTTTTGAGGTCATTTCTAACTTGCTCTTTAACTTCTTTTATCTAAAGAGGAACAAAAGTTATGACATATCGATATCTGAGACCATATTCATCCAAAGATGAAGTCTCTTCTTGTTTTAACATTTAAAACTCTTTAATTCTTATTAAAAGTCAATTCCAAAGCAACATATATCCAAAATTACCTAAAACATCAAATAAATTAATCACAATATCAAATCAAGGTAATTTTAGATAGAAATATATGAAGTACTAATTGAAACATATTTACACTACATGTAGATCAGTGCCACCCTCTTTCTTTTCTTCGAGGTATGACTACATGTAGATCAGTGCCACCCTCTTTCTTTTCTTCGAGGTATGCTCCTTATAGTGGTTGCAAATGTATGCTTTTAAATATTCATTCTTATGACAATCTAAGGTCATTAGAACATTATTAGAATCTAAGGTCATAATTTATAATTATTTTATGTAATTAAATAAATATTTATAAAATAAAAAATGCCTTCAAATAATTATGTCATAAGAATTGTAATCAACAAATTAATTCGTATAAACTAACACTTACCTCACCAAAAACACATGGTTTCTTGGTTGGTGGTGTTATTTTTGTTACAATGAGGAAAATTAATGAGACTGAATTATAATATAACACGTAGTGATAGTAGAATTGGCATTTATCCATGAGAAATAAGGTATATATTCTTCGTAAAATAAAATTTATTAGCAAGAATTGTTGAAAATCTGCGTTCATGAAGCGGATTTTCTGGGTTTTCCTATTTACATCAATATTTTGATTTAATGTGTTTTATCCTCTAGGGGAAAAAATTTAAGTTTATCCTATTCAGTATTTGCGTTTGATAAGCCATCTTAAGTGTTGTAATATGTCATAAACTCCGTGACAATAAAGCAAGAGGCAATATATAGAAAGAAGCCGTATTACAATTAACAGATTCAGCTGTAGAAACACTTGTTTTTACTGTGAATAATCCTTTATGTATGTGCTATTACCTTTCCTCCTTTACAAGTCCATCAACATCTATCTGATAGAGAAAATGAAATTTTCCTTTTGTGAACTTTCCGAGTGACATCAAATACTGGTACAATAGAAGATGCAACCCTCATAAGTCATTGAACAGTATAGATTATGGGATGCTTCTTTATTCTTTGTCAACCATACCGACATACATTAGAGCAATCTATTCTGAAAATCAAGTTTTCTTCCAGTTTATCTCACTCTATTGGCTAAGGTACAAGGCAAATAGCCTTAACAGGGTAACCTTCTTCTCTTTTGTCAGACATATTGGGAACCTCCAAAATTGGAAAATCGATCATTCATTTGAAATGCAAATGTTGTTTTATACATTGTGAAGGGAATTCTCTCTTCCAACAAAATGAAGTTGCATCTCAGTCAACCAACCTAACTTTATGAAATATGCGGTACTGTATTCTATTTTAAGGGGGTGAATAGTGCTTTATGAATTACGTATCTTGTCATTATCAAATCAACTGGACCAAAAGACACTTACGCTATTTTCAAATAGATGTACAGTGCCGGACTCTCAAGGATTCAGAACTCCTGAGAAAGCCACATACGGTGCTATACTTCCATCCGTCCAGGTCCAGAATCTAGCACGAGAAAGCATCATAAACACGATAATAAACAATCAAACATGTTAAATTAGTTAGCAGAAAAACAGGGTAATCATTTTATGTCTTCTGCTTCCAAATGACCATGATCTGCAAATCCCCTCGGTTTGTTCCCATCATTGCTTCTTTCACTTCCATCAAAAAGCATGCGAAACCACAGGCAGAGCTAGAAAATTTCTCCTGTGCTACAGGAGCCAGCAGAAGAAGCCTGATATTTCTTCACAGGGGACAGGAAGAGCATGACTTCATATTTTGAGATAAAATTATGTCCCAACACCTGCTCCTGACAATTTTTTAAGGACAGCTATGGACCCTTTTCTGAATGCTTATCATGCGTTTCCTTGAGCTTGAATCAAAATGATGTTTGTGATGGTGACGTAGAAGAGCTTCACTTCGAAAAGTATTATTCACATTGTTTAACTGTGCTGCTATCAAGATACAAAGTATCCATGACTTCGTATGTGTCCACCCTCCTGCAAGTTCATCAAAACACCAAAAGTAGGCTTAGCAGATTATAAGCTACCAGTTTACTTTCAGCCAGACCTCCACGATTCATTAGACTGTAATTCTACGTTCAGAATGCCTCCATATATCTTTCAATTAGTCTTTTATATACTAAGCACTGCTATTCCTACAACCTTATTCACCTTTTGATGGTTCAAAAAAATGAAAAATGTGTTAAGAAAAAGGGATAGCCATACTTGCATAATGATTCTTCATCCAGGACGTAGTAAACCTGTCAGCTCTACTACATCCATTGGTTTAGTGCCAGCAAAATTCTCATGTTCCTCATTGCTTCCATATACATCTCCAATCTGTTGCTTTGAGGAAGAAAATAGAAAACTTAACAAACTGAAGTCCTTGGTCCAGAGACCCAACAACCAGGGAACATTAAAGAAAGAGAACACTTAAACCATAATCTAATTAAACTCCTGGGCCTTTTCCCCAAAATAATTTTTGATAAATACCTGGTTAAAATATTGTGATTTATGTTCACGAAGCCATGCTTCCTTCGCCACAACTCAGTTTTCACAGCTTCCTTGTACAGTAACTTGACAGTTAAAAATATGCTACAAATATGCAGCCTCCAATCAAAGCTAAGAAGCCTTTGGTAAAAACTCATGCGTATGTTGGGTTACATACCTTGGCAAGCGATAGCCTTACAAACTGTTTTCACTCCCGACCCAGCTGTAGCCAGTGTTCTTTTGTATTCCTCTCAACTTCATCGCCTCTCTGAGTTCGCTTACCCCATCCCATTTTCCGGCAGAGGCCAGTGTATTGGATAGTGCAACATATGCACCAGGTCGACCTTCGGCATTCAGTGCAAAAAGTTGAGAGGCAACTGCACGGCCCATCTCTACATTGCCATGCAGATTGCATGAACTTAGCAGAGCTGCCCAAACATCAGAATTGGGCTTCTCAGGCATCCCCATCACGAATTCCCATGCTTGTTCCAAACTTCCAGCACGCCCCAATAAATCAACCATGCAAGCGTAGTGCTCCATCCTTGGTTTGATAGAGTAATCTCTCTCCATGCTGTCAAAGATCTCACGACCTTTAGTGGCTAAACCAGCATGTCCACATGCTGAGATAGCACCAAGGAATGTGACATTATTGGGCTTAATACCACATTCTTTCATCTTATGGAAAAGCTCAAGAGCTTCAATGGGTTTTCCATTCTTGCCATATCCATCAATCATTGATGTCCATGAAAAGACGTTCTTTTCTGGCATGCAATCAAAAGCTCTTCGCGCATCCTCAATTCTACCACATTTGGAGTACATGTCTACAAGAGCACTTCCCAACTTTATATGGGTAAGGAACTCACTCTTCATCAGCTGACACTGGACTTGTTGTCCAATCTCAAATCCTGCCAGCACAGAACAAGCCCCAATGACACTTGCAAAAGTTGATATATTAGGCCTGAAATCAAACCTCTGCATATCGATATAGACTTTAAGAGCTTTTACAGCCGTTTCAACAGATTTGCTATAACCTTCAATCATTGCATTGAAAACGACTACGTCTTTTACAAGCGTCTGATTAAAAATATCTTCAGCATTTTTCACAGAGCCCAGATTCATGTACCCCGAAATCATTGATGTCGAACAAATCACATTCTTATCTTTCATCATATCAAACACTCTCCTCGCATAACCAACTTGACCACTCTTCAAGTACGAGTCAACCAGCACAGTGAAAAGAACATCATCACGCACAATATCGGACTTTACTATCTGAGCGTGGACCATACCTTCCAGATAACGGGGCAATATGGACTTCCTACCGCAGGTAGAAGCTTTCAAAATCATTGAGAATGTATATGCATCAGGCTTTTCACCTTCAAGAACCAACTTGCGTACTAATGCAATCGATTCCTTAACGAATCCTTGTTTCAAATACCCACCAATCACATAATTGTAAGCCGAAAGAGTTGGTTGACGCAATTCATCGAACACTTGGCGGGCATACTTCACAGACCCACATTTTAAATGGAGTATGATCAATTTGATACGGATGTTGGTATTGGGTCTAAACCCAGTTTTTAAAATATGAGCATGAATCGTATGTCCACGAAAGGGGGTTTCAGAGTTGATGTGACGTTGAAGAGATAAGGAAAAGGTGGTAGCAGTTTGGTGGCTTCGGAGATCATCATTTGGCTGGAGGAGTTGGTTTGCCGACAGGACCTGCGTAGTAAGTATGCAGGTTGATGAAAAAGTGAACGTTCTGACGGAGCCAATTTTTGCATTTTTCATCCTGCAAACCTGTTGATCAGAAAAACGTCCCAAACCTACTGGAAAGTTATTCCACAGTGGAGATCAAACTGAGCTAGTGAGGACAGACAAGGAAATCTCTACTCAAGAGAAAAGATTTCCACATTCAGACTCATACAGAGATTGTTTCAGAAGGGAATGGAATAAGGGTTAAGCAGAATGGAAAAACCCTGTGGTGACACTGGAGTTGGAAATCAAAAAGACTATTGGACAATCTGTTGATCAAATAGGGAATTCTCCAAATGATGTCCCTGCCAATAATTGTTAATTACATGTTCATAGGGAGATGTCTAAGGAGCTGTCAGGCGATGAGGAGACTGGTGTCTCATGGTTCAACCTCATATGATGAGCAAAATGGGGCTGTGAACTAGATATAAGTTCAAACTCTCGTATGGTTAGTTACAAATTTCATTCTGTAGTTCAGCTTAGCTATTCTTCTTGACAACTCCAATTGAAGGAGTATCCTTAACATGATACAATTCTGTTGTATTTTTGCATGCCTTGAAGGCTTAATAAAATTCAATTTCTTCCAAACCTAAAGGAAAAAGTGAATTCAATAGGAACCTTTCAAAGAAGAGAAAAAATAAATACCTCCCCTGCTAAAGTGTGAGACAATAAAGTGTTGATTCTTTAATCTACGTAATGTGGTTCACTTGAGTGCGCAGGCTGGGTATGTGGGAAGAACTCTCGGTTTCGATTTTCACCAAATACACCCACAAGGAAGGACGAAGAATCTTAATTGTGATTAAGTTTTGACCCGGAATAGTCGGCCCAATAAGTTTGGATACCGGTGATATAAACCTAAAAAAAAATGTTGATTTTGTAGCCACCAAGAACAAAGGGGTTGCCACTTGTCAACAAAAGATGATTGACAATTTAAAGAAAAAACCAAGAGAAAAGCACCGGAAAGACTTCTTTGAAATCGCAAGAAATAGATTTTTTAATTTTCTCACTTTCTTTAACATGCTCCAAAATTACATCATTCTTCAGCTCTTTTTTTCTTTCTTTTTCAATTCATGTAATTAACAATTAATCACAATTAGAATTAATTAAACTCAATTACTTTTATTTATCTTTAATCAAAATTTAATTGGTTTTGCTTATGAATAATTACATGATATTAGAAATAACAATGCAATTCAAACTAACACGAAGATACATAAGACAAATTAAATAAATTTTTTTAATTATGTTTGAGTTAAATTTAACTAAACATAATCAAATGTAATGGATGCATTTTAACCATAGTTATTTAAATTAGACCTAATGATATGTAATTACATAAAGAAATAATTAAAAATATTGGACAAATCTAAGTATCAACAGTTGTCCTACCCCTTTTTTTTAACCCATTTTATATAAAATTTAGAAACTAACAAATTTTCATAACAATAATTAACTGAAAGAAAATTAAATGATAATTTACTCAGTAGAGAATGTGAAATGATACGAAAAATAACAAATGTTAGACCTAGAATAAGAGGAATGACATTCTTTTTGATAGATTCATGAAGAATATAAGAAAATTAGATAACTAATAGTGTCACACATTCCTATAAAGATGGGAAATAAAAGTGAAGGTGATGTTGCATGCTAATAGATGATCAAGTTTAGAGAGGAATAAGTTAAAATTGGACAATGATTAATTGCTATATTGAAAGAAAAAAAGATGAAATTGAACAATTTCAATGAGAAAAAAAAAACAATGATGACTCTAAATGGGGATTGATTGCCATATTCATAAAAGACAAAAAAAAAAGAAAATGATTGATTACTAGGTTAGAAATAAAAAAAATAGTGATGATGGTTATCCAAACTAGAAATAAAGATGAAACTAGAAAAATTATTAACCACCAAAACACATATAAAATAGAAACGTCGAAAAAGTAATAGGAGAGAGTGAATAAACTATGAAAGCAATAATAAATAATTTAATTTACTAAATATATAACATGAATGATGATACTCAATATAGTAAGAGGAGCACTACAAAAGTTAAGACATTTAGTGACAATTATTTTGTGCCTTTGAGAAAGAGTGAATGTAGCCATAGGATTCACATTAATTTCTAAATGCACTTGCCTATGTACAATGTTGGAATACAACCATACAAAATTAGCTCTCCAATTCTCCAACCACACCACAACTTACTAGATTCATTTTAATCACCACAAGGTAGAAAATACAACCTAATCTACTGTCAACACAAACATAAGTAGTTGATATTTGAAATAGGCAGAAAATACAATTCAATTCTTTGTATTTGAAATGAAAGGTTTGATTTATCCTATAACTAACTTCACCTCAAGTTCTTCTGCTGGCCTTAAGGGATCAAGATGACTATACTGATGAAGTTCCATGTGCATACCTTCCAATTCCGTAGTTGTAGATTATATGCAATGTGCATACCTTCAGCTTCTCCGAGTATTCATTCAGCACAACTCTGCTGATTGTATGCAATATGCATTCCTTCAACTTCTCTGAGTAGCTTTATGTTCAAATTCAACAGGTAAATGACGTGCTTTTCTATAGACTAACTTATAGGGTGTAATGCCAATTGATTTTTTATATGTCATCCTATAAGTCTATAAACCGTCATCTAACTTAATTAACTAGTCTTTTCTCTAGCGCTTTATAGTCTTCTAAAAAATTCATTTAAAATCCTTATTAACTATCTTGGCTTGGCCACTAATTTAAGGGTGATATGAGGTGGCAATCCTATTCCGTATTTCTTAAGTACCTTTTCAAATTGTGCATTATAAAAATGTGTACCCCTATCACTAATAATTGCCCTTGGTATACCAAACAAGAAAATAAACTTTTAATGAATCTTATGACAAACCTAGCATAATTGGTGGGTAAAGCTTGTGATTCCACTCATTTAGAAACATAATCAGTATATGCTATGATGTATCTATTACTAAACAGACTTAGAATAGACCCATAAAACCAATATCCCAAATATCAAACACATCATAAATAATGATAAATTTTTTTAGACATTTTATTCTGGTAAGAAACATTACCTGATTGTTGCCATCTATCACATAAAGCTACATGCCTTTGGGCATTCTTAAAAATTGATGACCAATAGAAACCTAACTTAAGGATTTTCTAATTTGTCCTATTTACACTATGGTGCCCTCCGTTAGATCCATCGTGACAATGGAAGATCTTCCACCCTTTAAAGTGAGGTACATATTTCTCACTATTTGATCAGTACAAATATGAAAAATATTAATCTTCCCAAAAATAGTCTCTTAAATTAGTAACGAATTTCTTCTTTTGTTGATAAGACCTTCTACTAAGATTTTAGACAATAGATAATTTGCAATGTCTATAAACTAAAGGGTTTTGATCCCCTACTGACCTCCTCCAAATTATAAAGAAGCTCTTTTGAAAATGAGTCTTCAATGCCTTCTTCATTTAGCTCTGTTAGAGAAGTGTTCTAAAGGCAATCACTTTTGGCACTTATTATATAAATCATTTTTTAATTAATAAATGACTTTTTCATTATTTCGATGTTCATACATTTATGGATTTGACGTTGTTCTTAAATTGATTTACTAAAGTCCTTAACACAAAACATAGCATAAAAGAAATCATGATGAGATCATGATAATGAGATTTCTATAATGTTTATTTATTTTAGTATCTAAACTTTCCCTAGTCATAGGATTAATGAGACTAGATATCATTAATTCGGATAGACTAGTACATGTTATACTCCTTGATTAGATCAAGTAGTAGATCTCATAAGTTGTAGACATAAGTTGTTTAGAGTTAACATATGGATGCTTACTAAGGGTAGTAAGTACATTCAATTAACCTACTATGAGACAATCATATGGATATTCTATTATAGTGTTAAAGATAGTCTCATCATAGCAATTAAAGATAGTCTTATCATAGTAATGGTGCAAATATCCTTTGACTTGAGGTGCTCAAGGATATCTCGAATACTGATCCTATACTTTGACTCCATTCATCGATGCCTTTCAAGGGTTACTCATACGGTAGTGATTGGGTACAACTTGAGGTATTCGAAAGTAATTGAGTAGCCAATAAAGGATTCATCACTCCTGATAAAAGGGGATGATACCCACAGCTTCTTATCAGGGTTATTACTCAGAAGTCTCTAGCCAGAGAAGATATGTGTCATGAAGAGAGTCTTCAATGATACATAGAGTAATGAGATCCTCAGGACAAGATCTAATATCACTTAGACTAGGCATGATGTAGTCAATCTAGTGGAAGTTGACACTTTGACCATATTCTGAACCAAGTGGGGTATAGATGGCAAAAGGACGAATTACATGGCAACATTGCAAATAAAAGGGTTTATAATCAAACCATTGACTTTTTGGTCAATTGGGAGTCATGACGTGTAGCTAGATACTACTCTTGACTTACTTAGATTAAGTGTTAATTTAAGTGGCTAACATAACTGGGAAGCTAATGGATCTCATAGTAGGAGATCCAGAAGATGAGTAAAATGGTCTTGAATGGTGATTCAAGATATGAGAGAGAGTTTCAAGATTGTATCGTGATATGATTGTGGTAGAAAATGTTGCATGAAATGGATTAGAAACAAGTATTGTTGGCTACCAATTTTGCCATTAACTTCCCAAACTTCCATTAATACATGTTATTCATGGTCATTAACTTACCATAACTTCCATTAATGTATGCTATTCATGACCATTAACTTCCCATAACTTTTCATTAATGATGGGAGTTATGGGAGGCCAAAGAGGGAAGAAAATAATCCTTGTTTTTGTGCATCTGGTGTAAGACACAAGAAAAAGAAAGGTTCATTCTACACACACACACACACACACTCTTTTTCTCTAATTCTCACAAGAGTTCTTATATTTGCTAGCACAAAGAAAGAATTCTAGTCATCTCCTAGTGAGATTTCATCCATCTATCTTCATGTGGACCTTCATTAGAGATGGTCTACGTTGATCATTGTGGTTTACAATAACCTAACATGGAGAAGATTAAAAAACGAAGGAGATCATCAGAAAGGTATGTAAATGTAGCGCCTCCTTACCGTGGAGTACACACCGGGACGCCCGTGGGTCGTTCCGACGCATATCCCACCGCAAGGAAGTACTACGATCGCAAACAATCACTATTCACTCACATGGCATCAATAAAATTAAACTATATCATGCAATTCACTAAAATTTAAAACCATAATAATCTTTCATTTCATACTGTCAATCCAAATATAGACAAATCTATCAGTCCCCTATAGGCTAAATACAACAATCCAAAAAGGGAAACTGATACAAACGTCTATACTAGATCATCCTAAAAAATTGCCCCAGCTGACCGACCTGTGATCCATCGCTTCACTTGATCACGCACTCGCACTGCAGGAAAATCTATCATAGGAGCTAGTGTAACATCCCGTTACTGTTAGCAAGGGTATGTTGGTAATTATGAGTTATACTGATAGGTTTTACTGCATTCATTAA
>JANIHY010000002.1:39651653-39689832 GCA_027479065.1 Erythroxylum brevipes
AATCACATATAATTTGTGCAAATAATTAAACAATTATAACTAGCCTGTCAAATTTAATTCCAATGTTAGACATACAAATTAAAAATAATATTTTCATAAAATATTAATACCAAAATGATTTTATAATTAAAATCACAACAAAATGGGTTAGGTCTTGATTAACCCAATAATTACTAATATTAACATAATTAATATTAATGTTTTTTTTAAATAGATGTTGACTTCAACCTCCAGTTGGGTCGGTGTGACCCGACTCCAACCCGATGACAACAGGCACACGACAGGCGCTAGAAGGTTGATGATGGCCGGTGATTGGACGACGACTAGTCGACGTGCGCGAGATGTCAGAAAACCAACCGTGTACAATAACATCGAGAATATTTAAGAACTCGAGCTCATCTCACACGACATAAAACAAACGAGATAATGTCTCTTGGAGCTTTCTTCAGGAGGTACTAGTATTCTATGGCTTTCCGGAGGCTTTGACTGATCTGATCATGTTTTGCATCTCCGATATGACTCTAGCTACAATCTAGAATGGCGAGGTTCTGCCATCTTTTACACCTCAGCAAGGGTTACGTCTAAAGAATTGTGAAAAAGCTGTATATCTTCTATTGATTGTGAGTATTTAAAACTCAAACAGATTACAATCGTGTACATTTGAAATTCAAATCAAATTGAGGTTCAAAACATAATAAACCTCCAGTATCTAATCCTAGGATGTAGGAAGCTAACTTACAGTAAATATATTTACAACAAACTGAGAATTACCAAGTCAACTACACCGTTTGCTCTGTTGTATTATTAGCAACCTCCTTATATAGGTAAAAGTCTTGTCCCAATTATTGTCTCCAATCAATATAGGATAACAAAGGAGCCAAACCCAACAGAAGGTACCTGTTTTATAGCAGTCCAACTTAAGTTTAGCTCCTTTATGTTGCTTGAAATTTCTGGGAATATGTTCAAATTTGAGCAACCCCTAAGATCAAGAATTTCGAGAGATTCTAGAAATGCACTTCTACTGTTTCGGAAGATAGTTATGCTTTTGTTGTATCCCAATTTGTACGAGTGAACTTTAACCAAACTGCAAAAACCATGAAGTTTGATTAAATTTCGTCCTAAGAAATAACTAACATCTTCTTAGGACAAAGTCTTGCTATAAGAAATGGTTTAAGTCCAGCACTGAAAACATCTTTTACTGAATGTTCTTCACCCAATGCTTTTGAAACAAGTTCTTTATGTAAGTTCTTCATGCCACCTCCTTCTACATGTTGTCTCACCTCATACGTTCACCATTAATTCTCATGCTTGAATACTTTTCCGGTCAATCTGGAAGTTCTCTGGTGTGATCCATATCCTTTTTCGTGTCATTTCTCAGCTGACTTCAAGTTCAAATGCATACAAAGTAAAAGACTGGCCACAATAATGCCTACTTACGTTGCACTTAATCCTTCTTGATTTTTCAACATCGTTGGTGAACTTCTTGTTCTGTACATATTTTCTAATTTTTCTCATCCAACCATTTTTTAGCGTTATTCGCTTGAGTTTCCAAGTATACAAATTCAAGTCTATCTTTTTAAAAGACTGTTGCTTCTTTGAATTCTTTGTGCTCTCAATTGGATAGCGGATCTGTTAGGACATTAGTCTCCTTAGGACGACCAACTACAATTCTATAATGTTTTAAAAATAAGACCAAAAGTTAAATTGATTATAAAAAGTTTAAGATTTAAAAAGTTAATTTAATATTAGATCATCATAAAATTGACTAAATATTAAAAAAATTAAAATGATTTAAAGAGAATATTCTTTTCGATCGAAAAAATTGAGGTTTAATTAAAAAAGAAAGTGTTAAATGAAAGTTAATTATTTTATTTTGATTTATAAGAACTTATTAATTTTGAACTATACTATTAGAGTGTCCTATATTGCCTAGACATGAAAATGTTAAAGGGTTTATAAGTGGTAAAGGTCAACTATCCAAACAACTAGTTCTAGTTATTTGAACAATAGTTGACCCAAGCCTAATTCTTGTTAGTGGACTCTACACTCTACTCATATTAAAAATTCAATAGTACCTGCCAATAAAACGTTTTTTATATCAATCTTCGTAATGGGAGATGAAAGCAAGTTAATGACTTCTAGGGCGTTCACTTCTAAGGTGACCTTGCGATACCCAAGTAACCAAGTCAGGGTGAGGCCCGAGTGGACTCTCCAGAATTCAGCTATTAAAGACGAGTTGCTACTAATGTGCTGAAAAAATCTCCGCACTACTGTTCGTGACAGTGGCAAATTAAGCCACCACTGGTAGCCATACGCGATCTCGGGTTGAAAGCTCCATCTATGTTGAGTTTGACCTAGTTCGCCGACGGTTTGGTCCATCTCACTCGATTGCCCACCAAGAGGCCCAGGTTCGAAAACACACATCTTTCTACTTCTCTTGCTCGTACTATTCACTCTACATACTCCATAACTGCCTTTGTTCCTTCTTTCGGCCAAACAAATTCATCGTAAAAAAAACTTTTGTTTCGCCACGTCCAATACATCCAGCATGCAACTCCAAGTATAGTGGACCATTTCCCTTGCATCACCCGTGAGTGCTTCATTAGGTTGGACTTCACCCAAGTTGGATTTCCTATATTCAACTTTTGAATAATCCTAGTAGAAATCTTTTATATAGAAAGTAAAATAAAGACACGACAGAAAACACAAACTTGGAAAAAGACACTAAGGTGCCTACTAAAACTACAAACTTTTTTCTATTTACTTTGGTCTTTCGGGTTAAAGGCTAGTATCTTTATGGAATAAGATAGTCAACGATTGCCACCATCAGCTAGATTTTCCTTTTGTTGAAAATTGTCATTATCGATGAGAAAAAGGCACCTAATTTTACCGCCCACTTGTTCATGTCAATTTAAAGCTGACGCCGAAGTATAATCTTCATTTCATTCCTTGTTTGTATTTGCTTCCACTAGCTGTTGTACTACCATAAAAAGCTAAAAGCTCGTGCAATTTTAGAATACTAGTGATGCAAGAATCAATCAAATATAATCCTCGAAGAAAGTGCACTTAATACCATGAAAAGTTTAAATTGTCTTTATCTTCCACCTGGTCTGTTTTCCCAATTATATGTTCTCCTGAAAATTCATGATTTCTCTTCGTGTAAAAAGGTGTTATGTAATATAAATATGGATGAGAAAGTGGAATGTTCGAAGTGGATGTATGTGTGTGTGCGTATCTTCCAGTTTCTTACATCTGTGTGCGTATCTAGTCAGGAAGTTTAACCTGAATTCTAACTTTTGTGATGTTGAGAGTACAAGCTTATTATGAATGAACGTGCTTTTTCTTGGAGGTTTTCGTGATGCGTATCGAAATTTTTGAGTCATCCTCAGGTGTAATATAAATCCCACTTGCGCCACACAAAAAAATCTAAATTCCATTTGTGTTCGCTATTTGAAGTGGATAACTATTCAGGATGCATGTGTTAATGTGTAGAACTGTAACTGAAAGTTCATTAGAATATGAGAAATATTTAGTACCAAAATAAAAAATATATATATATTGAGGCTTTTAAGCTTCGTCTGCAGGGTTGATTAGCATCAGAACAACTGTTTGATGTTGATGTTCTTTCTGAATACTGCCAATCTTCCAAAAAAGATATTAGGAAAATGAAGAGAGCTTGGTTGAAACTTAGATCAATCATCGAACTGGAGTTTCTTTGATGTTCCGTTTAAAGTATACAAGATACAGCATGTTCAGACTGTGAGATAACTTAGGATAAACAAATATGCTCTATGTCTGTGGGTAAGTAATGGAATTAAACCTGTTGTTGTGTTAGCATAAAATAAAATCTTTATCCTCCGGACTCATTTGAGGCAGGCAATCCTTTAAGAACTAAGGAACAGAAAAATCTATATTGTCCTTGTAATTATGTACTAAGAATGGATTTTAGGTATTGAAGTTTCAGACAGAAGTTGAACTACAGATGTGGTTGTACTCATGAATGGCCAATACGTATTTGTTTATATATTTTTTGTTCTTAATCTCTCTCCTATAACACCCTTAATTAGGTCATACCACTGAGAGTGGGCCTTCAATACGGTACTCAACCTAATTAAGAAATTGAATTATTTGCCTGCAATATGTATCCAAAATCAAGAAGAGCAGCATTTATGAAGTATCAGTACAACCTATACATTGATAAACTTTACAGAATTCCAGTTCATAAAGTTAATAATTGATTGAAGGACGCAGGCGTTTGAAAGTATTTGCATACCTGCAGACGGTTCTACTAAATGTATGCTACTCTTCCATCCAAAGTTGTTCTACTCAAGGCTGCTTATCTTGTGTGTATACTCGGCACTCTCTGGACAGATTTTCCTAAGCTAAAACATTCGGATTCAGATAAGAAATAGCCAATCACCCTGTTGTCCTTGCATAATTTGAACTCAAAGTTCTATACTCTCTACTCTAAAAGGATGACAAAAAATGCGATTGTCTACCGCTGAATAGGTCACGCTTCAAGATTATATAAAACTTTAGTCGAATTGGTTATGCCTGTCAACTTATGTCCTCTTGAAGAACCCAAACAGATTATAATTAATCAAAATCTTCATGCCAACCATGGCAGTCCCATTCCTGGTAATTGGAAAGCAAATTTAGCTCCCAGCTGAGTTAGCAAGTTTTACCTCAACATTTACTTGGATACATTTATTTTTCATGTTCAGAAAAAGTGTTTCCAAAATTTCTCAAAATTTTATGCTTGGTGGTTGATTCTAGCTTAAATTGCTTCCTGTGTTGGTCGAGTACACGGGACTCTGCAATATGGTTGAGATAATTAACCAGCAATTTTTCGGACGATGTGTTACATACATGAGACCCTGCATATTGCTACTGATGTCGCCAAGAGTTGATGCAACCAAATAGGATTTCTTATTGTTAACTTTTAATACGAATAAGTCAAGGATTGTTGAATTTCATTAGGAAACTGATGCCTTAAGTTATGATACGAATAGGTTAATATTGTTGAGTTTCATTAGAAAATTGATGTCTTAAGTTATGGTGATTTGTTTTGATTCCATCGGATTAGGTGGTGGAGTGGTCCACTAATTTATAGGTTGTTATTTCCCTAAATTTCATTATTTCATGTTGAGTGAGTTCTATAAATTAGCACCAGATAATTTAATAAAGATCATGTTGAATTGATCAAATCTAATGCTCTCCTTTCTGACTTCTCTTTCTTTCTTTTCTTATCTGAAATATTCTACAAACAATCTAAAAATTGGTATCAAATTAGGTTACGATAAAAACTAGAACTAAGGCAACAACTAATCTTCGTAATGAAGTTACTAAGCTACTCCAAAAACAAGAGGTTGTCCTAACTCAGGTCAGTGACAATTACAATCATCTGAAGTCTAAGGTGGATACTAATTATGACCAGCTTAGTGTAATAATGCAAAACCTCACAAATGAGTTCATGGGCATTCAAAATGGTGGCCATACCAACCTGACAGAACTTAGGAGACATCCTTTTTCGGGAGCTGAAAGTTCAAGAAACAACAAAGACATCAAGAACCAACAAAGACAATCTCAAAGTACCTAATAAAGATACTCCTAAGCATCAACCCAAGTTACGATTTCCACGCTTTGAGGGGGATAACCTATAAGGGTGGTTATTCCGTTCTGAGCAATATTTCGGATATCATGGAGTACCAGAAAATCAGAAGATGTCCATTGCATTATTCCATTTGGATGGTTTAGCTTTATAGTGATACGAATGGTACACAAAAATCAAGGGACCTTTGTCTTGGTTAGAATTAACCAAGCACTCCTAAAGAGATTTGGGTCAACGGACTATGAAGACCCAAGTGAAGCTCTCAAAAGATTGAAACAACATACTACCGTGGATGTATATCAAAGGTTGTTTGAATGGCTGTCCAATAAAGTGGAGGGGCTACCAGAGAGCTTCCTCGTTAGCAATTACATTGGAGGCCATGGATATAAGGATGAACAACCCACGAACTCTTCCTGACACAAGTGGACTAGCACGATTGGTTGAGTAAAGATACCAAAGCCATCGACAACCAAACTTAGGCTTTCGAAACACAACAAATTCTACACAAAAGCCATTAGAAACTCCAGGAGTTTTGGGACTAATGCCAAGCCAAAGGAACAGTCTACCAAACTTCTGAAGGCTGCCAGCACAAGAAGCAAAGGAACGAAGGGATAATGGACTTTGCTATTATTGTGATGAAAATATTTTTCCTGGTATACAAGTGTGCGCAACCACAACTGTTCATGATTGAAGGTCCCGATGATGAAATAAATGAACCACCTAATAAAGAAGAAGAGGAAGATGAGGAATCTAATAGGGTACCTAAAATCTCTTTCCATGCCATCACAGGTTCTCAACATCCACAAACAATTCGAGTGATGAAAAAATTTAGAAACAAGGATTATTTGGTGTTTATTGATAGTGGAAGCAGACATAACTTCATTAATCAGAAGATTGTTTTGAAATATGGGCTTCTGGTGGACAACAGCAAAAAGTGGGTAATTAAAGTAGCCAACACACAGCGTATTGAATATGCAAGAATAGGTCGTAGACTGAAGATGGGGGTACAAGGGTGCACAGTGGAACCATATTTTTTGGTGATGCCGACTTTGGCCAGTCCGTTCGTATTGGGAGTACAATGACTCAAAACACTAGGACTAATACAGGAAGATTATAAGACGTTGACTATGGCATTCAATCTTAATGGACATCAATATGCGCTTCAGGGAATGCAAAGAAAGGAGATAGAGGCTCTTTCAGATAAGGATGTCCAACACCTATATTTTAGCAACTTGGTGGGGACAGTGTAATAGCCCAAATCACCCGCTCATAGATATTATCTGCTTTGGGCTTTGGCCCAGCCAAGCCCTCAAAGTTTTGCTCTTCCCACCCTTGAAAAAACGCGTCTGTAAGAGAGATGTATCTATACTCTTATAAGGCGTACTTCATTCTCCTCTCCAACCGATGTGAGATCTCACACTCTCCACCCCCCTTAGGGCCCTACCCTCTTTTTGGCTCAGCCTAGCTGCACAATGATTCAAGTACCTACTCTGATACCACTATAACAGCCCAGATCACCTACTTACAGATATTGTCCGCTTTGGGCCTTAGCCCAGCCAAGCCCTCACGATTTTGCTTTTCCTAAAAACTTCTCAGGAAGTCACCCATCTTGGTACTACTCTTGCCTTAACACATTTAACTTCAGAGTTCTAACGGGATCTGGTGCATTATGGTATGAAAAACGTGTCTGTGGTAGAGAGGTATCCATATTCTTATAAAGTGTACTTCATTATCCTCTCTAACCGATGTGAGTTCTCTCATAATCCAACCCCTTAGGACCCAGCATACTATGCTGGCACATTAGGTCAAAAACTGGCTTTGATAACATTTGTAACAACTCAGACTACCTGCCCACAGATATTATCCGCTTTAGGCAAAACCTCTTACAATTTTGCTCTTCCCCCTCTTAAAGAAGACACGTCTATAAGGGAGAGGTATCCGTACCCTTATAAGGTGTACTTCATTCCCCTCTCCAACCGATGAGGGATTTCAAACTCTCCACCTCATTAGGGCCTAGCCCTCTTTAGGGCCTAGCATAACTGGCACAATGGTTCAGGAACTAGTTCTAATACTATTTGTAACAGCCCAAATCACCTGTCCACAGATATTGTCCATTTTAAGTTGCCTCTAGGATAAAACCCCTCACAGTTTTGCTCTTCCCACACTTAGGAAGACGCATCTATATGGGAGAGTCCAACTCTCTAGCCGGTCTTACCGATTCGAGTTTTGGCTCAGAGTGTGAGATCCTACGTTGGTTAGAGAGGAGAACGAAGTATGCCTTATCAGGATATGGATACCTCTCCCCCATAAGACGCATTTTTCCAAAGGTGGAAGAGCAAAACCATGAGGGTTTGGCCCTAGGGGTAACCCAAAAACGGACAATATCTGTGGGTAGGTGATATGGCCTATTACAAATGGTATCAGAGCCAGTACCAGAACCGTTGTGCCAGCTAAGCTGGATCCTAAAAGAGGGTTGGGTCCTAAGGGGGTTGAAGAGTGTGAGATCCCACATCGGTTGGAGAAGGGAACAAAGTACGCCTTATAAGGGTATGGATACATCTCCCTTACAGACGCATTTTTCATGCCCTAACGCACAGGATCTCATCAGAACTCTAAAGTTAAATGTGTCAGGGCAAGAGTAGTACTAGGATGGATGACCTCTTGGGAAGTTCTCGGGAAAAGCCAAATCATAAGGGCTTGACTAGGTCAAGGCCCAAAGCGGACAATATTTATGAACGAGTGGTCTACGCTATTACAAATGGTTTAAGAGTCAGTATTCGAACCATTATGCCAGTTAGGTTGGGCCCTAAAGAGGGCTAGGCCCTAAGGAGGGTGGAGAGTGTGAGATCCCACATCGGTTAGAGAGGAGAATGAAGTATGTCTTATAAGGGTATAGATATCTCTCCCCCACAAGATGCGTTTTCTCAAGGGTAGGAAAAGCAAAACCGTGAGGGCTTAGTTTGGTCAAGGCCTACAATATCTGTGAGCTAGTGATCTAGGATATTACGGTCGGGTTTTTTGATCCAGATGGTCCCATGTGAATGCAAATCCATAGAGGCTGAAAACACGCAAAAAGATTTTAATCAAATCCATATGGATAATGAGATAATTTTTCAAAAACCAATTGCCTTACCTCCGAACTGGGCTTACAATCATGGAATCCCATTAATACTGAATGCAAAGCCAGTTTCAATCAAACCCTATCAATGCCCATATATTCAGAAAACTGAAATTGAAAATCAGGTTAGTGAATTCTTGGCTACGGGGTTAATTAGACCCAGCACGAGTCCGTTTTCATCTCTAGTTTTGCTTGTAAAAAGGCCAATAGTTAGTGGAGGTTTTGCGTGGACTACCACGCTTTCAATACTCTCACAATCAAAGATAAATTTCTAATACCAATCATTGATGAATTAATTGACGAGCTGTTTGGTGCACGATACTAGCAGGATACCATCAGATTCGGGTCTATGAAGAGGATATTCCAAAAACTGCATTCAGCACGCACGAAGGGCATTATAAGTTTATGGTTATGCCTTTTGGCCTCACTAACACACCATTCACTTTCCAGAGCCTCATGAATGAAATCTTCCAACCATATTTGCGTAAGTTCGTCCTAGTCTTCTTTTATGATATTTTGATTGTTTCTAAAATATGGGTAGAACATTTACAGCATATTCAAGCGGTCCTCTTTAAACAAACATCAACTTTTTGCTAAACGTGAAAAGTGCGTGTTTGGGGTCCAACAGATTTCCTACCTAGGCCATATATTGATTGGAAAAGGGATTGAGCTTGATCTAAGTAAAATTGAAGTCATACGGAATTGTCCTGTTCCAAAGACGGTCCATGAGGTCCGTGGTTTTTTAGGGTTGGTCAGTTACTACCATAAGTTCATCATATTCTACGATATTATTACAGCACGTCTTAACCGTTTGTTGAGCAAAGAAGGGTTCCATTGGACATATGAGGATGAAGAAGTGTTCCAACACCTCAAGCATTCCTTATCTCATGCACCGATTCTAAGACTACCATATTTCTCTCAACTATTTGTGATTGAATGTCAAGCAAGTGGGGATGGAATGGGTGCAGTCATGATGCAATAAGGCCAGCGAATCGCTTTCTTCAGTGAAGACCATAAGGGAGCTTCATTGTCTTACTCAACTTATGAGAAGGAGATGTTGGCCATTGTGAAATCAATAAGAAAATGGAGACCTTATCTTTTGGGTAACTCTTTTATTGTCAGGACTGATCACTGAAGTCTGAAATATTTGATGGAACAACACATCACAACTTCTGCTCAAAACCGATGGCTGCCTAAACTCATGGGCTACCACTACGAGATAGAATACAAGAAAGGGGTCTAGAACGCGACTACCGATGCCCTCTCTCGCAGGGTTGAGATTTTTTTCAATGTTGTTTCTTCACCCAAAGCTATGTGGTGACAGAGAAGAACAAGTCATCTTCACTCCTATCTCTCCTCTTATTCTTACAGCCTTAGCCAAGATTCATGACACAACCACTGGTGGTCATATTGGTTTTCACAAAACCATCAATAGAGCACGAGCTAATTTCTACTAGGACGATATGCGAAAATCAGTTTTGGGTTACATCAGGCACTCCAATGTTTGTCAAAGAAACAAAGTAGATCATTTAACTCCAGCCAGTCTCCTCTAATCTCTTACCATACCAGACATAATATAGACCGATGTACCAATAGATTTCATTGAAGGATTGCCAATTTTAGGAGGGTGTCAAGTAATCATGATTGTAGTTGACAAACTCTCAAAGCATGCTCACTTTATTCCCCTCTCTCATCCGTTTACTACTTTCACCTTTACAAAAGCCTTTATTGTAAATATTGTTCGACTACACGAGATTCCTACCAATATTTTCAGTGATAGGGACCGACTATTCTTAAGTAGTTTTGGGATAAGCTGTTTGAAATGCAGGGAACCAAACTTAGCATGAGCAATAGTTACCGTCCTTAATCGGATGAACAAACGGAGGTAATTAACCGGGTTTTGGAATAATATCTCAGGTGTTTTTCAAGTTATTAACCAAATAAGTGGAAGGAGTGGCTTCCATAGGCAGAATACAATTACAATACCTCCATTCATTCCTCCATTAAGATTTCTCCTTTCCAGGCTGTCTATGGTGTTCCACATCCTCATTTGCTTCAGTATGTTATGGGCACTACTAAAGTTGAAGTGGTGGATTCTTATCTTTGGGAATGTGATGAGATGATTAAGGAACTAAAGACTACATTATAGCAGGCTTAGGACCGTATGAAAAGCTTCGCTAATCAAAAGCATCAGGATGTTGAGCTCATGGTAGGAGATTACATATGTCTGAAGTTGCAGCCACATAGGCATAATTCGGTAGCCTTTCGGGCCTCCCTAAAACTCTCTCCACGCTAATATAGTCGATTCCAAATTGTAGCTCGTGTGGGGTTTGTTGCTTATAGGCTGGAACTATCTTCGGGATCGAAAATCCATAATGTTTTTCATGTCAGTAAACTCAAGAAATGCTTGGGGAATACCAGTAGCATCGGTTGTCTTGCCCCCATCCTTTGAAGATGTAGTCGTTTTGCCATAACCAGAAAGAATTATCCAAAGGCGGTAGTTTTATCGACCAAAGGAAGAAGTCTTAATCAGGTGCACCTGATGAAGATGCTACTTGAGAAGATATGAGAAGATTTCAAAAGACTTTTTCATCATTCTCCCTTCTAGACAAGGGACCTTGAAGAGGGGAGGAAGTTGTTACGTGCACGAGACCCTGCATATTGCTTCTGATGTGGCCAAGAGCTGATGTGGCCGAATAGGATTTTTTATTGTTAAGTTTTAATACGAATAGGTCAAGGATTGTTGAGTTTCATTAGGAAACCGATGCCTTAAGTTATGATACGAATAGGTTAAGGTTGTTGAGTTTCATTAGGAAACTGATGCCTTAAGTTATGATGATTTGTTTTGATTCCATCATATTAGGTGGTGAGTAGTCCATTAATTTCTAGGTTGTTATTTTCTTGTAAGTTTCCTTATTTCATGTTGAGTGAGTTCTATAAATTAGCACCAGATAATTTAATAAAGATCATAGTGAATTGATCAAATCTAATACTCTCCTTTCTGACTTCTCTTTCTTTCTTTCCTTATCTGAAACATTTTACAAGCAATCTAACACAGTGTCATCCCCAGTAACCATATAAGTAATGAACTGAAACACAAATCAGAGGAAAAGTAATATGATGTATTTATTTCAGCTGAAAATAAAGGACGATTGACAGTACATGATTCAGCAAGGTATGCTTTCTTATTCAGGCTGATTCTATAAATGGTGACGTGGATCAGGCCCTCCGGGGCTCACCCTATCAGGCCACTGGTAACCTGTTTCACTTAATTTCTTGGAAGCCTGGTTCAAGTTCTCTAACAGTTGGCTTACATCCCTCCGCTTTGTCCCTGAATTGAGAAGGCGACTCTCGGTCCTTGCAAGTAAAAGTGAGAAAACAAGCATGCACAGCAAACATTTCAAAGTATCCATACGGCTTTTATAACAACTTGTGCTTTGATCCTTGAGTTATGTTTGCATCTCTATTTATACACTCACATTCTTACTTTTCATTTTTGCAGCATGCCTAAAGAACTAGTGGATGGGGTGTAAAACAATCATCAGAATTTTCATTTGTCACATGTACAAGGAAGAGTCGTTATTCTCGTTAAGCGATGCCTATTAGGTACATATAGGAATACATTTATGGATCCATTTCATATCAGCCGTCTAATATTCATGTATGAGGTGTCCATTATAAGCTTACTTTCTCTTGAATGCATACTGACTACTGAGGTCTATTACGTAAGGACAATAAAAACATTTGCCTTGTCGTTTGTCCTAGTAAGCTGAACCAATTGCATTATAGATGGCCAGTCACTCCTCATTTTTCCCTCTTACCACTATTTAACTTGGTTAATCCATATCATGTTGACAGATAAATTGATGTATATCATTTCCGTTCCATGAAGATATTGCCCCATGCAATGACAGTCGATATCACTAACCCAAAAGAACTAAGTAGTCACCTAAAGGACGATGTTGCTGAAAAGAAGTGTAATAAATAATCTTATCAGGGAAAGAAAAAGCGTAAGAATTGTATTTGTGAGGCCAAAACTTTGACTTTGTAATATTTATGATTTCAAGAAATTTGATATTTTAAAAATATTTAAATATTTATTAGTTTCATTTTAGATTGATATTAAATGTTTAGAAGATATAGGATTAATTAATTGTAGTGATAGCACTTAAGGAAAAAGGAAAATATTGACAAAAAAGTATATTGGTTTGATTTTTTATTATCATTAAGCATTATTTAGTATTCTACATATAATTTTTTATAGAAATATTAAGCATTATTTAGTATTCTAAATATAATTTTTTATAGAAATATCTTATTAAACTGATTATAGTGATTATTCAAACGTACAATCAACTAATATAGCTTATTAATTGACTAGTATTAAGCATAATAAGGATACTCAAGCTCAAAATGTAAAAAAATTCTTTTAAAATCTAATTTTTACAATAATTGTCCTATTTTTTTATATCTAATAAATCTTAGAAACTGAAAGAACAGTGAAGAAATGATTTTAAAAGCAAATTGAAAGGAAAAAAGAAGTTGATGCAAGTGAAATTAACTAGCATTCATATATTTTGGTTCCATTTAAACAATTTCTAGATAGAGAGAGGGAGAGAGAGAGAGAAATTTAAGGTTCTTTTCATATATAAATTAAAACTTAAATTATTAAATTATTATTTTGTTGTTTGTGCATATGATTCTTTTGTTTAGTAGACTTTGAAATATTTTTTTATTGCTGATTGCTTTGGGATTCTCTTATAGATGATTGGTCAATTTCATTTTGAAAAATAAGATTGATAAAAATCTTATACTTTTTGTTATTTTCTTGAGTTGTGATAATAAGTGTTTAGTCTTGGTTATAGGCTCGTAGATTTGGATTTCACTAATAGTTTATGATATATTACAAACCTGATAGGAGGACTCAAATATATGGATTAATAGATTTTTAGGAGAAAGGTCCATTTGCCACCTAATGTTTAGTATAAGGTTTAAGATGATTCTTATTGTTATCTCTTATACCAATATAACCTTAACATTTACAAAGTGTAGCAATTTGCCACAAAATTGCTAACTCTATCAAATTGTTATTACATCTTTGTTAAAAATTTTCATCTAGACATGTCACAGAAAATCTGGTGCTAACATGATAGCTGATATGTATTTAAATAATAGTTTTATATCTTAATATTAATTAATAAATTTTTATTTACATGTAATTAAGAATATGAAAATAGATTTAATTTCCTCCAAATTCAATCTCCCTCATAGAAGGAGTTCCTCTCTTTGTTACCCTAGTTAGGTTCCCCATCATTCTCCGTCGGTGCAATGCAGGTTAAGACATTCTCTAGTCAATGAAGCAAAGGTGGCTCCTTCATTTCATGTTTCATGTTTCTTGATATTTTTGGTATTACTAATTTTCCTATTTTCTATTGGTTATTTCTTTTGTCTAATGATGTTGCCTTTCCTGTTTCTACCATTGTTTGTGTTGTAAATTATCTTGTTTCTTGTTTTGTGTTAGTTCGTGTTGGTGTTGCTAATTTATAGTAATATATACCATTGTTATAATAGCTAATTAAAGCATTTACTCTATCATACATGTGTGTATATTTATACATACAAATACATACAAATTATGTATGTATGTATGTATGTTTGGTTGTATTTTTATGCCATAGGTTATATGTTTGTAGTATGGAGAAAATATTTGTTAGATAGGATTTTGTAGATTTTCTACCATTAACACTTTTTAATGTATGGCTCTCTTAGAGGGATGATAAGTAGAATACTACATTAGTCCTTAAGTTTTATTCACTATGTTATTGAAAGTAATAGTAGGAAGATGACACTCTTGAATAATGGTTTTAAATTTTTAATGGTTATGTTTGTTACTGCTTAGTTATATTGTTGCTTTTAATGGTTATGTTCGTTGTTGTTGCTTGGTTATGTTATGGCATATACTAGAGTAATGAAACACTCAGGATTAGAGATGTTATTTTCTAGGTCTTCAACTAATAGTAGTGCTTCAACTAGCATCCAATGCTTATATGGATCCAACGCTTTTTTAAGGACTTTATAAAGTGAAAAAATCGTGAATGTAGGTATTATAGGTGCCTAAAAAATTTGTTTTGTAATAATTTCTTATTATAATATTCTATAAATATATTAATGTAAGTTTACTTTGGCGATGCTTACAAGGTTGGGAGTTATTAGGGGTGATGAGCCCTTTCTAGGTAGAGTTGTTGATGTTTCAAAGATTGTTAATGCTAGATTCAAGCACCAATTAGCTTTGAGTTACAAAGGTCCAATTGAAGATGAGATGTGCAACAAAGTTGTTAAAAGATTAACTAGGGAGGAACATAAGGAACAAATTGAGTTAGAAGAAAAAATAAAACAAATGGAGTATGAGCTAAAGCTTGCTATAAATGATAACAAGGAGCTAAAGAAGATAGATATGTTTTGTTGTTATATGCTTCTCATTATTGAAATCAAGGAGCTAAAAATGTTTTATATGAATGTGGTTATATAAGAGGTACTTGTATTGTAAATGACAATATGTTTAAATATTAGTTAATATGTTGTAGTTACTCCATTTATATGTAATTGCATATATAATTACATTCAAAATGAAGTTCAAATTGTGATAATATGTTAAAAAATGGAATTATAAAAAGTTCATTTGCAAAGTTCCATTTGATGAGTATAAGAACTATTTGACAAGCATAAACCTATAACCTTGCAACTTTAACATTCATAAACTTATAACCCTGTAACTTTGATATTTCAAATCCTAAAAAGTTAATATTCATATAATAAAATTTTGTAACGGAATGGATCTAACTAAAATTTTCTAAGATACTATAAAGTGGATCGAATCAGAATGTACACAAATTAAACATAATGGATCCAACCAAATTACACAAACCAAAAATATACAAAATGTAAAATGGATCCTTCCATAAGTCTTTACAAACCAGAATTAATAGATAGATTTCTCTACATCCAAATCACGCATAACTATTTTTAATTCACACTTTGTTGACTTCCAATTTTAATGTTAGAAGATGGTTGGTTTGGATTACTAATAGCTCTTCATTTGGAAGCTTGCTCTTGTAATTACCTTGATGTGATTCTTACGGCTCCCTTCCTCCTTAACCCCCTTAGTTAGAATGATAACTAAAATGAGTTAGGATCAATTGATACAAATGTTCTCTTTCTTCTCAACGATGGAGGTGTAGTTATAGATAATTGATACAAGTAAGATTAAAACATTGATTGAATTATGAAAAAATTACGTATAAAAAGAATAATATATGATAACTCACCTCAACTCCACTAAATGTAGAAGGTTTTTTGTTAACCTCAAGTCCACTAACTTGAAAAGCCTTTCTAATTATTTTTATTGTTATATCTTCACTACACCTAGATGATTGTCCAATGTTGCCATATCAATTAGCAGTTACCAAGATACAAATAAATTACAAATTTAAGTTAAATAACAAACCTCGCTCCATCTTAACTTGAAGAAAGTATACCAAATTTACAGCATCTCTTGTTATGGCCACTTTTTCCATATTTACCTGACACTTAGAATTGCCCTTCTATAGTAGCCTATAAGGATGCTTCATTTGCTTTGGTTCATCTTTATCTTTTCTCATATTCTTCTTAGGTGTAACAGGCATATCTCTTTTCAAAGGTGGATGTATCTACTCATGAATATTTGATGGCTAGCATTTTTGCCCTATAATTAGTTGCAATACATTTTCATAACTTTCCATAAACCTCCTTTAATAAGTATCCACACATGCCTACGACTAAGTCTACTTTAAACTCATACTCTGATTTCTTCAATCCAAATTTTTTATATACTAGTACTTCATCTCTCTCATTCCCTAATATCAGTACTTATAATCAATAAGTCATTAAGGAAGATTCAAATCCCAAATGCTTAATAAATATAAGTGAAATAAAATCATGAGTGGATATTAACTCACATAACACCATAGTCAGAAATGAATTGATAAAAATGTATCCCTCATAATAATATGAGAATCACTACATGATTCGTTAATTATAACTAATTTTTATTAGCAAATAGTATGATCCACTACTTATGGTTAACTTTGTAGTTAGCAGCCATAAGTAGTGGACCATATATCAACTTCCTAATAACATTATATGTATTAACATCTTGAGGGTAAGATCAAATAGTCAAACCTAGCCTTAAACCTACCTTCCCAGCTACTCTACCTATACCACTACACAAAACATAATTCTCTTTTACTAGAATTATTATAGGTATATCTAGTTATTGATATTAGTATAAAATTCAAGAGTGTTAGGGAGGAATTCTCACAAAATTTGTATATGACTTCTTATTGATGATATGATTGGGCTTCGAAAAACTTAGAAAATGGAATTATTAGCTACCAAAATGCTAAAATGTGTAGAAAAAAGAAATGATCTAATTTAGGTAAAAGGGAAACTTCAAGCTACAAAGAGAATTTGATATAATAAAAATGAATGCACAATTTAAAGAAAATTAGGAAAAACAATAATAAAGTGTTTATGGAGTTATTTGTTTCACTAGAGATAGTCTTAAGGTTTTCTTATGATTAAGTGAGTGAGTCCCTTTTATACTATTATGGGTTGGTTTGTTTATAATCCTTAACTTCCTCAAGAATTATTTTGCTATAACTATCCATTTCCTTATATTTTAGCCAACTATATACCACTTTCTCCTTAATCTCCATGTTTTAGACTTCTTATAACTACCTAACTTCTAGACTACTTGGCCATGTTTTTGTTAACTGTGTTACACTTTTTTCTCCACTTCCTCATTTTGGATTTTAATGAATTCAGCATATGTCTTCCCATATCCGCGGTTTTTTTTTTACCATTTAATTCTCTAGTTAAATATATATTGGGATTTATTTTTAAGTTTCCTCCATTTGTTGGTTACATTGCTTCTTTTGCCAAATAGGCTAAATTATTTAAACTATCAAAGATTGCCCCATCAACCAAACATATGACATAGAAGTTCTCCCTGTCTTATGAATTCTAACAAGTGGTTTCACATATTACTAGAACTAGAAGGAATTTAAAATTAAGAAGTGATGTCATCATGAGGATCTTCACAAATCCTAAATAATCTCTTATACATAAGAACAGTCAGGCTAAATATCACATCAAGATGTTTCATGTTTGAAAGTCCTACATTTACTTCTATTACAAAAGATATAAAATCACTTTTAAATTTTGAAGTCTTATTATTCCATTAAGATTCGACCATTTTCATCATAAATTCTCCTCATTTCTCTTGCTTTTCCATTTTAAATTTTAAATAGTCTCTATCCTCAGTATTTTATGTTTATGGCTTCACTCATACTTCCCCATGACTATGGCTTCCACTCTTCATGCATCTTTCTCTTCTTAAATGGACTTTGTTGAGCTGAATGCTATAAATGTACATCTCTAATTCTTGTACTTCTTCAAAAATTACTTCAATTTCTTTAACTTTACCTTTACACGCAAGTTGTAAAGCTTGAAATGGTATTTATTATAGCTGAGCCTCTTTCAACCTTTATAAAAGTTACATAAATAATTTCTTAAAAAATTTTATAAATATCATTTTGACCACTAATTATGGCATTTGAATTCCTTTTTTCAGCACTATAGAACAATTTCTTCATTTCAATTACGAACAAGGTTTTTCTTTCACTATTAGCATTCCTTCTACTAATTCTTCTTACCCATCCTTACCCCATTTAGGAGAAGTAAGTAAATCAAAATGCCCTCCATAATTCCTCTATTTAAAGCTTTTAAATCCTTAAAAGCGTGGTTGAAAAACATTGATTAATAGGCTAAGTAGGTGGATAAGTTGTACCATTTATACCATTCAGCCTTAATGAGACAAGGCCTTCTACAGTTAACATTTCTTTTTGGGAATTCCATAGAATACCAAGCTAACCTTGTATATTTTATTTTAAAATTTTGTAGTCCTACTTTTAACTCCTTTAATTTTCCTTTTTGTCATGTTTCAAGCTTATTAACAGATATTTTGGTCGAAGAGACCCTTGGTTTAGACCCTGGTGCTTTTAAGTTTTCTTCTTATTTTGGGTTGATAAACAGTTATGCTTCTTCTATAAATCCCATTTATCAAAAAGAACATGTCAAATTTATATGGGTTCTATTTTTTTTCTTGGTTGAAGAGATCCTTGGTTTAAACCCTGATGCTTTTAAGTTTTCTTCTTATTTTGGGTTGATAAACAATTATGCTTCTTCTATAAATCCCATTTATAAAAAAGAACATGTCAAATTTGTATGGGTTCTGTTGAATGACTATACTTCCCTTATATAGAGCAATGGCTTCTAGTAAGTTCTTAGCTCAAAGTTATTGCTTAAAGAATTTGAGATTAGAGAGCCTACAATTGAAGATACCCTTCCTATAAAAGGGACTTCTTCTGTGTTTGAAAACGTTATTAAGGACATTCTTAATAGTATGAAATTTCCTTTTATTACTTTTGCCTTTTTTTCCACTATAAGACTATGAGTTATACTTTTTATCTTCATTTTGTAAATAACATAATGTCATACCTTCCAACTCCTTTCCTTCCTCTTAAACTAGAATCTTGATTAACTAGGAATTCTTCTAAACCAAAGATTACTAAGGATATTTCAAAAGAGATAAAATAAGAATTACTTTATTCAACAAGCTAATACACTAGCCTTCTATCAAATTCATTTATAACTTGTAGTAAAAAGATGTTTGGACCATAAAAGCGACTTCAAAAGATGTCTTTAACCTGAGTTTCTTATATCTCTCTCTAGATATTCACTCTAACACTACACCAACAATAAATTTTGAGGAACTATCAATAGTCAAGGAGCCTTTAAGACTTATAATGTAACAGGAGTTTTATTTTTAATTAAGATTCAACATAGTTCTTTTCTAAGCATACAGTCATATGTTGACTTCATAACTCATTTGTATATTGATGGGGGACTTCTTAGTAAAAATGAATTCTTCACTTATTTTGAGACTGTCATATGTTGACTCATAACTCATTTTTATATTGCTGGGGGACTTCTTAGCAAAAATGAAATCTTCACTTCTTTTGAGAAGTTTTTCATGATTAGGACATGTACTCAAAAAATGAAGCCTCTCTCACCAACGTCAAATTGATTATGATGTAAAGGAGAATAGAGGTTAGAATCTCTTAGAAAAAATTTAAGAGCTAAAAAATGAGTATGATTCTTTAGAAAATGAGGTTGTTGAGCATAAACAAGCTATCAAAGTGATTAAAAAAAGCAAGAAGCTTTAAAACAAGATGGATAACAATTCAATCAAGAGTTTCATGAACCCAAGCAAACAATTACCAAGTTAGGAAGTCATTAGTACTACAGAATGACAAAGTTAGTTTTTGGAAACAACAAGTCCAGTAAGCCAAAGAGGACCAAGTCTCATATATCAACAAATAGAGTAAATTTTGGTCCTTCAACTTAGAAAAACTTTAAAATTCTCTTCCTTAATTCAATTGTTCAACCTTTGGTTAGTTTCATATGGATTTGAACTTTATTGATAAATGTTTATTTTAAATTAGTGCTTTTTTATTTTTAAAATTCACTCATATTCCTTTACCCTTGACTTTTCAAAAAAAGGGTAGGTACATAAGGCTTCAAATACTTCCCATTATTGAAAACCTTTCATCGTTCTCTCTCTAAACTAGCTAACCAATGGCCATTACCACTTAAGACTTTGTCAATTCTAAATAGCCTTCCTAATATGGAGACCTTTTATCCTATTCTTTATATTTTATTGTAAGAGGTAAGATCAACTTCCATACTAGATCCCCTTCCTAGAATTCCCGACTATAAATTTTTGGTAGAATTTTTCCACCTTTTCCTTTTGGACAATCATATTATTAAAAGCCTGAAGTTGCATTTTATCTAAAACCTCTAATTCCATTAACTTATTTTGAAATTTGTGAATCAAATTAAGCCATAAAAGGCTATATCAAGGTTTTACAAGCATAATTTTGCCCATAATTTTGATTGTGATAACAAAAGAACTAGAAAAGCATTACATCATGAATAATAATTCTAGGTACACAAAATAGACATTAGTTTAGGTACACAAAATATACATTAGTTCCATATTGTTATAAGACTATAATTTACATGCATTTTCTATCCAAGTGTAACAATATGTAACTTGATTATATTAAGTAGCTCTCTAAATATCTTTTAATGTTATTTCTCACTGCCATTGAACATTCTCATGTTTCTTTCATCCCACAAGGCTTATACCAGATATGATAAAGTATTAAAGAAGTACCATTGTTTTGCTTTGTTATGCATATATAATTTGGAGAAACAAATCACAATTTGATCCCATTCCTCTGGAGGGTTTTCTAATAAACATCTTCTTGTAAAGTCCTTTCAAAATGATTGAGTGAATTAAAATTTAAAGAATATGTGAGTTATGCATTCTTGCTCTTATTTGCATAATGCACATCTATTTGGTATAGTTATATATTTGTTTAATTTGTAAATTATTGGTAATCTATTCTTGATAGCTCTCCATAAGCTAATTGAAACTCTAGGAAGCATGTACTTACACCAAGCTAGATTATGCCATGGTATTACATTTCCATACCCTTGAAAGATCTTTTTACAAGACACATTGGTGAATTTACTATGGTTAGATAGTGTCCAACAATTGAGGTCCATCTTGTTTTTCTTGAACTTATTGTTAGAATCTTTAATCACTAACAAAATTTTAACTTTGTGTGCAAGAGCATAAGAAATAGATTGGTCTTCTTTGATAGTTTCTCTAATTAATTATAGTTATATATTTGTTTAATCTGTCAATTATAGGTAATCTATTCTTGATAGCTCTCCATAAGCTAATTGAAGCTCTAAGGACAAAGTACTTGCATCAAGCTAAGATTATGCCATGGTACTACATTTCCCTACCCTTGAAAGATCTTTTTATAAGAGACATTGGTGAATTTATTATGTTTAGATAGTGTCCAACAATTGAGGTCCATCTTGTTTTTCTTGAACTTAGTGTTAGAATCTTTAATCTCGAACAAAATTTTAGCTTTGTGTGCAAGACCATAAGCAACAGATTGACCTTCTTTGATAATGTCTCTAATTAAGTTAAGTTCATAAATATCTTCTTATAATCCAGTACCCAACCATCTATTATACTAAAAGAATGTCTTGAAAAAATTTCCAACATTCTAGTTATATGCAATTTGAAGATTGTTTTTGTTGCAATATAAGCATTCACAGGTATGCTGATCTTCCATAAGCTCCTTGATTTAATGCAATAAACATTATCCCCTTATCATCCATGACCTTTAGTGAGCATGACAATTTTTCTCTAAACCACTTTTCTTAGCTAATCTCAAGGATGGAACCACTACTTTCATAAGAAGAACAGCATCGTGTTCATATGTTAAAGTAAATGGGCTAATTTTTGTAGTAGTACATTTAAAAGTACGATATGCTCACAATGTTTCTAATAGAATTTTATGTCATTCTCTAGGATTATCCTTTAACATTCTTCCTATATCTCAATAATTATTTTGTTTGATGCTTAGGCTTGACCATTAGCTTGAGCATGATATATAGTTGAAATTAATAAGTTTATCCCATAATCTTTAACAAAATCCCTAACTTCCTAGCCCGTAAACATGGTTCTCTAATCACTTGTTATCAATTGAGAAATCTCAAATTAATGAATAATATATTATTTAATAAATTTAACTACATTATTTATCAATTTTCTTCAAAGGTTGAGCTACCATCTATTTAGTAAAATAATCTATGGCCAATAGAATGAAACTACAACCTTTTGAAGATGGTGGATGTATCTTCCTAATAAGATCAATGGACCATCCTCTAAATGGCCATGTTTTGATTATATAATGTAACTCGAAAGCAGGGATTCACTAAATTCTTCCATAATTTAGACACTTCCTATAGCCTTTGGTAACACAGTTAAGAATCTCCATTGATAAGAACTTTTTAGCACCAAAATCAACAAAATAATTCAGTCTAATTATCAAGTTTTATATTCTGCCTAATTATTAGTACATGGAAATTCCATTTAAAGGAGAAAAGGGTTTTTTTCCCATTTGATGTCGTTATGACTAGTCCAAAACACTAGTTGACTTCTCTATACTAGGCCCATCAAATTTCAATTCACATGGATTCTTCTTATAATTGAGAACTAAATGTCCCACATATTCTCATACCTCAATCGATCGATTGAACGCTTACTAAGAAGTTAGATAGTGATTAACCTATAGGCTTTTTGTATGCATATACCAGGTTGAATTCTATAAAATTAATAAGCCATTTCCCATATTCCTGAGATGACAGGCTTATTTAGTATATATTTCATTAAATCAGTCTGTGAAACCATATAAACAAGCAAGTTATAATGTTAAATATAACTTAGCGATGGGTACATACTTCTTTTCTATTGGCATGAGAATTCTACTCAAATAATAAATAGCTTTTTCACGGCCTGCCTTATTACTTTGAAGTGATAAACATCGAATAGATTCTTCCATAGTGAAAATATACAACTTTAATAGAATTTCTTTTTAAAGGGGCTTAAGTATAGAAGGTTTGGTTAGGTATACCTTAATATTATTGAATGATATTAGATGCCTTTCCTCCCAATAGAATTCTTTAACCTTAATAAGTCTAAAAAAACCTTTTGTCTTATGCAGTTCACCTGGCCTAGAAATCTCTAAAGTTTTATCTTATACTAGGACGATTTTTCTTCAAGAATAGATTTTCCTTTATTTTATCTAGCTCAATTACTTTATTATGAACTAAGAACCCCCAGGAATTAATTTCAATATGTTCATTTTCAACCTATGAAAGGCTTCTTGCAAATCCTAGATATGATCTACATTTTTTTATATTTCAAAGCAGTATCTTCTATGTAAACTACTAAAGTACGTCCCATTAAATCATGAAAGATAACATTTACAACCCTCAGATAGATGGCTTGTACATTTTTTAGACCAAAAGGCATTATCACCCATATGAATGTCATTATTAACTTTTGCATCTAAAAAATGTTTTGGAAATATCAATTTTTGGATATAAAAATTTGATTATAACAAAAAATAGTCCATTAAAGAAAACAAAAATGTCTAATCATTACATCTATAAAATAATTTGTAATCAACATCGTGTCTCATCCTTAGGAATAGTTGCATTTAAATCCCTAAATTTGATGCAAATTCTTATCTTTCCATTCTTCTCAACTATAGGCCTAATGTTAGCCAACCACCTAGTATATTTGGCTAGTCTAATGAAACCAACCTTACATAATTTTCAACTTCTTCTTTAATCTTCAACTCAACTTCTTTACACCACTACCTAAAAGGTTGACAATGAGGGTAGAATTTTAGATTTATTAGAAGTTTATGCTCTACCAATCTTCTACTCAATCATGGCATTTAAGTACAGTCTTTAGTGGAATAGTCTTTAAATTATTTCAAGAGTTCTACTAATTCCAACTTTATCTTTGAATCTAATTTTTTGCTAATAAAAACTTTATGGAATTACTTTGAATTGTCTATGTTCACCTTTTCTAATTATTCTTGGTTCTGACTCCTGCAATCATCAAACTTCTTTGAAGAGGATTTCATTTACTTTTGGTTCTTTTTTCTTCTTTCAATACCAATTTTGTGTTATCACATCTATTTATTTCTATATAGTTCTCCATTATTTGTTGTATTCAATATTTGATCTCTACAATTGTAGTTATCTCTCTATCTTTAGAGTTCTCTAATATTTCCTCTATAATGGCAACCTTTGTTAACCTTAGAGTAGGTACAATGGTAGTTGTTTTTATGTATCTTTCTAACTTTGTCTTCATCTTTTCTTTACCTTCCTTACGATAAGATGTTTTTTGAATTTGTACTAGATTTATATAATCTATGTAGAATTTTTCCTCCATCGCATCAACTTTAGTATGAAATGGCTATGAATCAACTGAAACGATTTTCACTTTATCTCTTTTCTATAGGAGTAAAAGTTGAAGGAGAGACAATATGATAGAATGATTGGACTGGATCCAATCTCGCTCACACAAGACTTGATAACTGGAATGGGTATCAACAATAAAAAAGTAGTTAACGAAGTCTTTCTTCCCATTGTAATATTTATAGGGAGAATTCCTCATGCTGTAATAGTTTACCCTTGAATACAACAACATATGCTTTAGTTATGATCAAGTTTGTATTGTCTTTACACAAAGCTATCAACATTTTAGTTAGCATAATGTTTACTGTCGACTCATTATTAACCAAAACTCTTGAGGATGGTCTTCAATTAATGTAGGCCTTAATATATAGAGGTCTTATATGTTGTGCCATAACACCAACTAGTTTTTTTAACACCGTTTTTTAAATTCCTAATCCTATTTCCAATATCTAATATTGGCACCCTGCATTCTCCTCTCTCACGAGGTGTTTCTATCTTGTTTGCACAAGATTTACCAAATGAAGCACGGAGTTTTATGAAAGACATAGTAAATTATACCTAAGAAATCTCCCTAATCGTAATGAATTTATTGGAATCCTCATCTCAGCTCTCATAGTGGGCTTACTTTCTATGAAATATAGGATTTTATTTTTCTTGCCTCATTTTTAACTAACGACTTCTACCCATCCCTTTTTATTATTAGGATCTATAGTACTTTCTTTAAAAAAGACCAGTTTTACATGGGATGACTTTTTTAAAGTTAACTCCTCTAATAATACTGGCTTATTTTTCTTAATCTTGGCAATCAACTTCTATCACTAAAGTCGTCTTATTTAAGTTTGAGTTAAGGGTACCAAATTCTTTGGATGTTTTACTCGATGTCATTACTGGGATGGTGGCATTCGTGGTGACACTACAAATTTAGGTTGTTTAAGTTGTAATCTCAGAATTTGAGATTCATATCCTTACCTATAAACTTGGATGGATTCTATTTAGTAATTTTTTTCTTGAAGTTTCTACCTTTTGTTGGATTCTGGGAATTCATTAACCCCTATTCCTAAATTTAGGATCATAGTTAGGAATAAAAACACATGTTCCTGAATTCAATGTTGGTACTAAATGATTCAATGTTGATTCTAAATGATCTTCTATAATTTTTAAATTCTTTTTAACATCTAACATAAGTATAAGTCGAATTCAATGGCATTGATGGTTTCCATTGGCAAGAATGGGTCTCATCTATCATTATAATTTGGTCAGATTTAGCGAACAATAGGATTCCCTTATTAATTCAATCTTAGACCACATTTTTTAACCCCTCAATATGAATTTGTTAGATAGCTCTAAGTATTGTGATATTTGCAGTGGTCTCTACCTCTGATTTCTTCTTTTGTAGGAATTCTATGCTCAAGTGGTAAGGTGAATAATTTTTATTACAATCTCTTTTGTTTTGGAGGTGTCAAAGGTGTATTAAACTTGGGTAAAAAGAGCCTACATTTTCCTTTTGACTTTTAGGTATTTATGCTCTAAAGAGGGGTAAACACAAGTTTTAGGTATGTTGAATTTGGTTACTAACAAATTGTAAGAATTCATCTTTGTAACATAAATATCTTCTTCTTCTTCTTTTTTGTCCTTCTTCCCAAAGAAGCTCTTCTTATTTAGACTTTTGCTACCAATTCATAAAAATCATGAAATTTCTTACCTTGAAATTTCTTTCACGCTTCAATGTCCATCCTTCTTAGAGGTAACTTCATATATTTTAGAAGTGTGATCTAACATGGACCTCTCTTTTATTTAAAATGAGTGATGAATATGGTAGCATTCCCCCCACTCTTATGAGTAACCCTTGACAGCTTAGTTATATTAACTTCTGGCTTAGTCATAAAAAATTGAGTATAGAATAATATTTCCATTTCAACTTAAGAAAGGATAGAGTCCTTAAACAATAAAGTATACGAGAGAAGGTGGTTCTTCTTAATGAATTTAGGAACAAATTGAGCCTAAATTTATTGAAGTTTTTGTAATTAGGTAATTCTCCGTATTATATAGTGAATCTAGCAATGTACTCAATGGTAGACTGACCATCTTTACTAGCAAATAAGTTGAATTCAAGAATTTTTTAACCACAAGGATAAGGATTTTCATGATCAATCTGTTCTAGGTAAGGCTTGTGGAATTTTTGGCAGCTAAGCTGCTCAAACCAAGCCAGTAGAATTCTGAGTAACTTTTTTAACGATTTTCATATCGAATTGTAGGAATATTAAGATTATGGTTTACAATTGCAATGTTACCCCTAAATTATATTGTAGCTCGTTAGCTTCAACTTCTAGAACAAATGCTTATCTACATAGAATTTCGGGGCTAAATGCCTATTGGGCATTGCCAAGATTAATGCATAAAGGTGTCACAGGAACATCCTCTCTTTTATAAGGAGGAACATATCTTTCATCTACAGAGGAGGTAGTCGGAAGGTGACTATAGCCTCCAACTTCCGCCGCATTGAGAGCAGGATACCTCCTAAGTCATTCGAAGATTTGCTTTGCTAAAGTAGGTGAATTACGCCCAAAAAATTTTACTAAAACAATAAATAATTTTTCAACATCTTTTGTTAATATCTTCATCGTATTTGCCATAGAGGTCATGGTAGACTTCAATTTTAAAATTTTGTTTATGTAAACAATGTTGTTCTATTGCAACAATTTTAAATTTTTACCAGAAGAAAGTTAGCTAAAGGCAAGGTTGACTTCTCGAAATTATCTACTATTTGTGATACAAAATCTTCATTCTCTACTATTGTAGAAACTTTTGCCTCCAGGGCTAGAGTCAAAGTAATTTGTTTTTCTATTCCTTATTCATGGCATCACAATCCCATAGGGTATGTGAAATTGTTAGTGCTAGTCTAGAATTTGAGCATGTCAAGGAGGAATTCTCTTAGAATTTATACTTAATTTCTTATTAATGATATTAGCGAGATTCAAAAAACTCAAAAAATAAAATTCTAAACTATCAAAATGCTAAAATGTGCAAAAAAAATTATTGGATTTAAACAAAAGGAAAAATTCAAGCTACAAATGGAATTTGACGTAATAACACAAAATAAATAAAGTTGGAAAATAGTAATAATCAAGTAGTTTTGGAATTGTTTCTCTCTTGAAGATTGTCTTAATATTGTCCTGTGAGCCCTTTTCTAGTGTTACAGTGATAGTGCATTTATAGATTAACTTACTCAAATAGTTTTTTGTTATAAACGG
Source organism: Erythroxylum brevipes (assembly GCA_027479065.1). Classification (NCBI taxonomy): domain Eukaryota; kingdom Viridiplantae; phylum Streptophyta; class Magnoliopsida; order Malpighiales; family Erythroxylaceae; genus Erythroxylum; species Erythroxylum brevipes. The sequence continues at coordinate 39,679,654 of JANIHY010000002.1, forward strand.
TAAACTACTTGTCACTATCTCCTTATCCCCCACATTTTTTCTCACTTTCACATTTTGAATTTAACACATTTTTCTTACATTCCTAATTTATTGATGCCGGCAAAATATGTTGAGTTTGGCTCTTTTGTTGTCCTATATTGATTGGGGACAACAATTGGAACAAGGCTCTTACTTATATAAGGAGGTGGCTACTTCCTTAGTTGATGCACCAAACAAAGTCAAAGATTTGTATAACAAATTTGACTCTAGTTAAATTCCTTTTTTGAGGTGAGAGTTGGAGAGTTTTTCTTGTGTCTTTCTTTGCGAGTGTGTTAGTGTATTAAGGGATTGGATTAGAAGAAAAATTGTGTGATTGTAAGAATTTTTCACATAATGAATTTTCTTCTCGGTGTCCGTGATTTTTCTCTCGTTTGAGAGTTTCCACGTAAATTCTCTTATGTTGTTATTTTCTGATATTTTTGTCTATTATATATCCTTGGGTATGAATTTAAGAGGTCTAAATTCCTAACAAAACATATATTAAGTTTTTATTTCTAGGCTTCTTCTATTTGTTAGACTCTTGAATCAAATAAGCTAATTCTTCTATTTTAAGCTATCCTTGAGACGAGAGTCGCATTACCAATTTAGCATTAACCATCGCTAAAAGAAGGATAGTGAAGGTTTGCTCAGGAAACTGTCACTTGCGGAATATGTGTAGTTTCAGGTATTATGGAATCCACTTGATAACTTACTTCTGTATGCTGTCAATTTTCTAAGCAATGCGATTAACGAAATGGGGTCAATCTAATTCATTATTCAGAGGCTCATAAACTTGGGGCCTTCTGCGATAAAAGGACGAAAATGAACTGAAAGCTGATGCAAGGTTCTCATTTGGAAATATTGGGCCTCTTCAATGACGGCCGATTACCTTGGGGGTAAAGAAATGAAAACCTCGAAAGGGAAAGAAAATTAAATAAGAACAAAATGGAGATCTTTACTGTAAAGAAATGAATGGTAATGTTTGTGTATTACATTGAACATGGGACAGCATAACAAAGATTCGGGTTTTATGTGCTGAACTATCTGAAGATTTTGCTTTGAAGGACAAAGTGGGTCTTCTTGCTGGCTGAACCAGGAACAACTTCCCTTCTCCTCTTCCCGCACTTCGATGGGGAGGGTGGGACAGTGACCCTGTTATTTCTTGCCGAAATTGAATGAATTGATTGGTAAAATAGGTTGGTTATATCCTCCAGGGGGTTTCTGACTCTACGTTTACGAGCGGTGAAGACTGGAGATTTCGGAAACATTGCTGTTTGAAGGGAAGATGAGAAAGGAGGGGCGGCATTTTCTTTGTTCTTACTATCATCACTGAGACAAATAACAGTCATTTTCCCAAGAAAGCACACAGGAAGAGAGCGCGAGAGACAGGTGAAGGGCTGTGAACGTGAGTGAATTGGTGAAGGTGCGCATTAAAAGGTAGAGTTTTGGAGGGAGCTGAGAAGGAAAGATACAATTTTTAATGACGTTTTGGAGGATGAGATTTGGTTTAGGCAGGGAATACTGAATGCTGATGGAGGGAGACGCGAAAATGAAAAAAATTCTAAAAGTTGGAAGAAAATAGTTTTCGAGGACAGAGCGCGCGAGGATTTGAATTTAGATTTGGAACTTATTGCGGAAAGAGGATTTTAAAAAAATTTTAAAAGGTAAAAATTATTTAGTTATGTCTAATGGTCAAACTTAGGTTTGGGTTTGGGCTCACCTGGACCTGAGCCTAAATTAACCAATTCTTAGGTTTGATTTTTTGAGCTCGGCTGAGCCTTTAGTTGGGATCAAACTCGGACTATCCAAACCAACAGAAACGTTATTTTAATTTTTAAAATGAATTATTAGGCTAGTGGAACTAATTAGGCCTCGAGTTGCCAGATTTGAAATTAAATGAGTTAGCAATAGCTCGGCCTAAGCTATTGCCATCCTTAGTCAAACTTGATATGTTTTACTTTCTCCAAACACTTTGGGAATAAAATTTATGTTGATTCAAACATGTTTTTTAGATTATATTGTTGGTCTTATGCCATTTCGTATCACATAATTTTTGTTGAAATATTTATTTTTAAGTTTTGAGACATTACAAGCATTATTTCATGAGTTTTGTAAAACGATTACTTGTATAACAATTGTTCTTTTTTCATTTTTCTTCTGAAAATTCGTTACTCTTCTTGTTAACCTCATTACTGTCATTATATAATATAATAATATTAAGGTAACATTCTACAATTTTAAGAAGTTCATTTGATTTTGTTAAGAAAACTTGCTTGGCTACGAGAAAAATGATATCTACATGTACACTTACCTCCAACAAGTTAACCAAAATTTTTCTTGTCCATTTGGTATATTATTAATAAATTTTACTTCTCCATTCGGTATATTATTAATATCATAAACATTACAAAATCATTAATTAAAAAATAACATTTCATTGAGTTGACTATTAAGAATTGAATGAAGTTTTTCTTAATAAATTAGCATAACGTAAAAAGAACTTCGACCAAAAGAGCATTTTAGCCCCTAATGTTTACACTAAAGTCTAAGTTGGATCCTAAAGTTTCAATGCATTCCAAATGAACCATAATGTTTGCAAAATGTAAAAAATGAACCCTAACGTTTGGAAAACATTCAAAACAACCCTTGACTGGACAGAACTACTAACGGAGTTAGGCCTTTGTTAGTTAAATGCTGATTTATTACAATATAGATGACATGATTTTTAAAAAAATGGACGTGGGTCCTACTTGAAACTGAACACTGCAATTGGGAGGCAGGCTGAGTTTAAATGGAAGTGGGTCTCACTTCCATATAAACGGTGCGTTTGTGAGATGAAAAAGGAGTTAGGATATCTTTAAGTCTATAAGGCCTTTTCCAGGGTATCCGATTTTGAATTTAATGAGTTACTGAGATTGATTGAATCAAATGAAAGTTATCTAAGGCTCACTAATCTGATGAAAATCGACTAAATGATTGATGTTTATGTAACTAGTGCGTTAGACACCCCATCATTTGCATCTAAAATATGCCTATATTTAAAGGAGAGGATAGAGATAGAGAGGATGGGGAGGGAATTCATGGAGCTATTAAAGGAGTTAGTGAAGGAGTTGATGAAGAGGTGGATGATCATGACCATGACCATGACCATGACGAGGGTTTTATATAAGTTGAGATTCCCAATGACCAATAACTATTTGAAATTGAGACGACTGATTTTGGTAGTTTTATTGATAGTAATGAATATCCAAGTAGAGAAGAGCTTGATGAATCATTACGAAGACTTAATAGTAGTATCAGGCATAATCTATCTAATGTAGGAGCATATTGAAGATTGGGAATGGAGTTCGGGCTTCCAAAACAATTTAGAGTGTTGTGGATTGCATAGGGCAGATAAGATACAATGTGAAGTTTTAAAAAAGTGAAAGTCATAAGATTAGAGTAAGATATACTAAGGGATGCCCTCATAAGATCAAAGTGAGATATACTGAGGGATGCCCATGGGAGTTGTATGTCATTTGTGACAAGAATGAACAGTGCTTCGAAGTGGTGATACACAATCTTGAACACATGTGTTTTACAACAAACAAACCTAAATTGGTTTCAACTAAGTTCATGATGAGACATTTTAGGGAAAGCATACTTTAGAAGCCTAGTATCTGGACAACGAAGATGGTTGAAGAAAGTAGAGAAAAGCTCTATTTGCCAACTCAAGTATGTGTAGAGCTGCAAAGAGGAGATTGAGCAATGAAAGGGCGAATGATTATGTAAATGAATATGCCAAGCTACAAGGATATGCTCATGATTTGAGGATTAGTAATCCTATATCAACAATTGAGTTAAAGCTGGGCAGGAATGAAGAAACTTGTTTGTTGCAGGTATACAAAATTAAGTTTTTACATATCATCAACAATGATATTGACATATATGACATATATTCATTTATTCATACATCTCCATCTCTTTTGTGTAGTTCAAAAGATTGTACATTTGCTTTGATGCCATGAAAAGAGGATAGAGGCATTTGAGGCCAATTTTTGGTATTGATGGATGCCTTTTAAAGACTGAATTCAAAGGTCAGCTATTGAGTGCAGTTGGGAAGGATGGTGATGGAAGGATATCTTTGTTGCCTTGAGTGGTTGAGGAGGGAGAGAACACTGGACATGGTTTATAAGCTTACTAGCTTCGGACTTGGAATTGGATAGTGATGAAGGACTTATAATAATATCATATATGCAAAAGGAATTTTATTCTTCATTAATTAATTTTTTATTGTTGTATAAATTATATATCAACTTAATTTTTTTATTATTATATAGATCGATTTAGGAAGTGGAAGAGACATTACCATATGCTACTCATCAAATGTGTGCTAGGCATGTACACCATAATTGGAATATGAATTGGAAGGGAAAAGAGTTGCAAAAGAAAATTTGGAATTATGGTTGGTCAACATACATTGAATATTTTAATAAGCAATTGAAAAGATTAGATAAAATCAAACCTAGTTGTTCATCATCATTGCTTGAATATCCTAAAGAGAGATGGGCAAATGTTAGCAATCCTTTAAATCGAAATACCCAATTGTTGAAAACAATATGGGTAAAACATTTAATAGATGGATCTTACTGGAAAAAGATAAGTTAATTATTAACATGCTTGAAACCATTAGAATCATGGTGATGAAGAGGCGTGCAAATAGGAGAGCAATTGTGCATAGTTGGAAGTTAGATGTTGCACTTAGGATTATGAAGAAATTATAGAAGAATAAGAAAGATGTTATTTAGTGGAGAATAGTTTGGAAAGGTGATGAAGCATATGAAGTTTCCAAAGGTGATGAAAAGCATATTGTAAAGATTGGTAGACACCGATCATGTAGTTATTAGGCATGGGAGCTTTATGGATATCCTTGAAAGCATGCTGTAAATGTTGTTCACCATTCTAAGCAACGACTGGAGGTATATGTGGATATGGATGAGTACTACAAGAAGTCCAAAGTGTTGGCATTGTATAAGCATGTGTTGGAACTTATTAAAGGTTTAATTTTCTAGCCTATTGTTGATGTAGAACTAATAAAACCCCCAGCCAAAAGAGTTATGGTAGGGTCCTAAAACAATTAGAAGGAGACGAGTAAATGAGCCTGTTAAGTTGAAAATTCCAAATAAATTGACTCGAAAGGGTCAAGTACAAAAATGTCAAAAAATGTGACAATTCTGGCCACAATGATAGAAAATGTAAGAATTAAGGCTCAATTCAACTTGTTGAACAATCTCCAGAGGTATAAAAAATCTTTGATTATTATGTATTGTAGTATTGCTTCATATATCTAATGATCATTTATGACATTCTTTGATTCATATTTGTTAGGTTATCCGTAAGATCTCTTAACAATCTAAACATGTTGTTATAGCAAGTCAACAAAGCAATATTATGACTATATGACCATTAATAACATTATTGATTACTTTCATCAACAAATAGTGTTAATGACATGTTTGTTTGTAGGTTGTAGCTCTTATCATAGTAGTAAACGGAAGTTTGGAGAAGTTGATCCACATTCATTCAAATTGTCTTTCGAACCAAGAGGTTTAAGGTTCAAAGGACAACCTAGCATAACTTCTCAATAGTTACAAATTGAAGCAATCATGAGGAGATCATCAATGAATCAACTAGTACACGATCAACCTTCTTAGTCAAGTGCAAATGACGGAAGCAATGTGGTTGATTTGCAAACTTTACATTAATGTTGTCTATGTGTTGTAGGAGCTTTAATTAATACATCCAATCATTTTTTATATGGTTGGACAGATCTAATAACTTTTTTATATAGGTGCATTGTGATGTAATCATTTTACTAATATAATTACTTTTATATATAGTGCGTTAATTATTTATTGTTATATAATCACTTGCTGCTTCAATTGTTTACTATGATATAATCACTTATTAAAATAATGTTTCATGATTTTTACAACTATAAACTAGGCATCGTTAAGGAAACTTTATGAATAACAAAACAATAAAGACAAAACATGATGCATAATAAATTACAACTTAGTTCAAATGAGGATTTTTCATTCTTCATAATTCAAGTTTTAAACAAAATAGTAAAATTTATTTCCAATTGCCCACAAAAAACCATATTATAAAACTCATCATAAGTACAAAAACCCTACTATGATAATTAGTACAACAAATGTAAACTCATTTTTCTCTTTTGCCATCAAAACAATGTCTTCTTTCATTAGCTTTATTTGCTCCTCAATTTCCAACGTTGAACATGATTCAGTTGTGGTTTATTGACCTCCTTCTTAAACATTTCTACTTCTTTCTTCATTTTATGAATTACTTCAATAACTCTTTTGCTAAATTTGTCATTGTATCACTTGAAAAAAATCACTTATTCCAACCTAAAAGATAATTAATAATTAACAAGAAAAACATTCAACATATATAAAAACAATTTTACCTAATTGAAACATAAACTTATAGGATATTTTGGGCATCCATAAAATCTTCTTCCTGCGTTATTATCACTCTATGAAGTTTTTAATGAGGCTCTTAAACCACAATAACACATTAGATAATCATTATTTGAATTTAATATAATGTTACTTGAAGACATTTAATATAATGTTACTTGAAGACATCGCGCCCATATCTTTGGGTAGTAGTTGCAAAATTATGTTAATACCCTTTGTTCTCCTAATCAATCAACTAATCTTGAAACATGAACTCATATGACAAAAAAGGAGCTATTAACTTATTCACTTGTCCACAAGACCCCTTATTTAACCTTCTCAATTCAACATATTTTGGAGAGACATAACATAAAGAATAAGCAGTACACATCGTTGGAAAGTAAATTCCAATTTCATAGAGATTTATAACTTTTCAAGTTGATTACAATAACAGTCAGTATAGTATAATAAGGACAACATAATTTGGATGGACCTATAATGGAGATTTTCTTTTGTACATTTGAAAAGCAACCTAACTTATATATTATTAACAATCTAAATTTGATTATGGGATCACTATAAACATATGGTGTTGCAAGTTGTGATTACAAAAAAGTGCACTTGATTAGTCTTGTTCCATGCAAAAGGTAAAAATCTAGAGAAAAAAACACCATTTAGGACTAAGTACAATCATAAATCTCCCAACCTATTCATCATATTTCTTTATCGTCCAATTTACTTGAATGTTTCAAATAAGAAAAGGGGAGTAATGTTTATACTAGCAGACAAAAGGAGAAGGGTAAAGACAAAAAATTGCATTTCTAAACTTTGGTAATCCATCCCTAAACTTAGGAATGACTAAAACATGAACAGGAGCTTAAGGGTTATTGTCCCGAAAGCAAATACATTCTCATCCTTGTATACAGTAGAAGAAGGAATTTCCTTTGCTATTATCTTATCAATCCACATTCTCATCCTTGTATACAGTAGAAGAAGGAATTTCCTTTGCTATTATCTTATCAATCCTGATTAAAAGGAATGAAAACTTTATATTGTAATTAAGTACCAAGCTAATAGTAAGACCATAATCATATCAAATTAAAAGATGTAACTCATTTATCTTCTTAGTTTATAGTCATACCCAAATGGGTGTTTGAATGCACCTATATTCAACATGATCCAATTAAAGTTTCCTACTATTTAGGTATATTACTTAATTTTTGTATTAAATCTTGATAACATATATACTCTTCTTTTGTTTTAGCGCTAGAAAATGATATGCAAAATTATAAAAAGTTGATAGTTTGTTAGTTAGTTTTTCTCTAGCATTCCTCAATTTTCAAGTTGTTGACATGTTATCTTGTCAATTCTCTTATTCTATGACTAGACAATCATTAAAATTCAATAAAGACAATACACAATTAGAGTACTATTTTATAACAATGTTATTGTACATTCACCTAATTTTCTTGTTGCTAGTTGCAATTACCCTTTCAATCACAAGCATTCACAAATTCAACTTCCATGCTCAAACTAATCATCGAATATCTATTAATATTTAATCAATCAAACAAGACTTGAATGAGAGATGCAACGCTAAAATATATTCAAATTCAAAGTGAAATTGAAGATACAGTAGATGTGGGTTTGAAAACTTTTTAAATCAAAAGATTTGACTCAATAACATTGTCTTAGAGCTGTAGTAAAATAGAGAAAATGAAACAAATGATGAGGATACAGTAGATGTTACCTTTGATTCACTACGACAGTGGCATTGATACTCGATTTTTAGGAGGTGGTGCATATCTGGAAGTGCTAGTGGCGATACAAGAATAGCAATCATTCCGCATAGATTGGTCATACATAAACATCAATCGATGTCTAAATTAGGGATTGTTGTTCACTAAAGAAGAAGTGGAAGAATTTTACAAATTAGGGATTGAGGAAGGAAGAACGTAAAAACACTGCGTTTGCTACTTCTTTAAAACGTTGCGTTTGCTGCTTCAAAATGGTAAGCATTGCTTCAAAATAGCCTCCCTTCCAAATACAACATTTAAATGGAAGTGGGACCTACTTTCTTTTAAACTCATCCTCTCTCCCAAGAGTAGTGTTCAGTCTTGAGTGTGCCACTTCCATTTTTAAAAAAAATCCACATCATCAATGTGGTGGTCCCATTGTAATAAAATTTTAAAAAAATCAATGTCAGTCAAAAATGCCATGTCAACATTTAACTGATGGAGGCTTAACTTCGTTAGTGGTTCTAGTTAGGGGTTGTTTTAATGTTTTATAAACATTAAGGTTCATTTTTAATGCACTAAAATGTTAGGATCTTACTCATACTTCAGCGTAATTGTAATAGTCGGTTTCCAAAACTACTAAGGGTTAGAGTGTTAGAATACTAAGTCACATGAGTTACCTCATTATAGAATTAATTTGGTGCATTTAGGAGATAATTTTATGAATTCATTCACATTCATGATATTAGCATACACACATGAATTATGTTTTTAAAAAATGCAAAGATTTTATATGCATTTAATTAACATGTTCCGGGTATGAAAGTTTCAAAATAATTGTGACATGATTGTGCATTTCTAATGTCTTGTATTTTGATTTACAAATAAAAGGAATTGATGGATTATAATTATGAATTTGGAGTTTATCTGTCATAATTGGAAGATTGATGGATTAAAATGTACATTTAGACTAGGAAAATTTTCGAGTAGGAAGACAATTTGACATGTGAAAAATAAGGATGACTAAACCTATAAAATAAGAGACAAATGGCTTGGAGAATTAAGTGACAAATGGTTTAGGAATTTAGTGACATTTGGAAGCCAAAAAGGAGGACATGTGTCTTGCTTAAATATATGAGAAGTGTTTCCAAAGAAAGAACACACATTTTACAACTTATGACTTAAAACATTGCATGGTCATCTTCTTTGCTATTCCTGTTGTATACTCTCTCCTTTTCCTCCCTCTCATTGCCGAAACCCACCCATAACCCACATCTTTGAGTTTCTGCCCTAATTTCATACATCACCACCCAAAACCCATGCAAAATCCTTCATAAAAATAGCTATAGAGGCAGAACATTGTGACATATAATACTGTCTTTTTTCTGATCATGGTTGAACCATCATACTCTCTCAAATGTTCTTGCATGTGAGGGTAAGCAAGCTCGACATTTGAGGTAGCATTCAAGCTAGTCAAGTAAGTGAAATACTGACCTATTGTGGTATATGTTAGCATAATTTTTATTATAGCTAATTAGGGATGGATTGAATGTGGTGTTGGTGTTGAAGATATATTAGAAAATAAAGAATGAATGGGTAATTTTTTATTCTGTTTTTGCATGTAAGAGAATAGTAGTTTATGGGCTGTAGTATAGATGATTTAAGTTGAGCTTTGAAGTATAATTTATGAGGAATTCATGCTAAAAATAGGTGTTATTAAGGTGCTTCAAATCTGTAAAATTAGAGTTAGGTGTGTTTGTAAATGTAACATCCCACCCCCTACTGGAATGGTAAAATAGGAAATTTGTCATATGATGGGATTGATAGGGATTAATTAGTACTGTTCATGCATAATAGGATTGATACACAGTATCAATTGTGCACATAGAATTACTGTATATGCATTCATGATAATTCCCGGTAATTGGGCCTAATGCAATTTTATTGGGATTAACATGGTTATT
>JANIHY010000002.1:39698100-39710752 GCA_027479065.1 Erythroxylum brevipes
TGTATTTGTTAATATAATTTTCTTAATATTTTGCAATTTAATATTGTCGTTTGATTGTTGTTATTGCTATTTTGCTATTACTGTTACTATTTTTAATTATTTTATTGTTAATAATATTTGTACGATATTATTAGTTGATGTTATGATCATTTAATATTTGGTTGAATATGTAGACTTATAAATTGAATAATTTATGTTTCATACAAACATGTATACTTAAGTATATTGTCGATTTATTGGGACTTTTTTTTTCATTTCACCCAGGGCTTATAAACGATAAGAACGACCCAGAGATTGACGATAGTTAACTCCTGACGTGCAGCGTAAAACTATACATACTGAAAATTTTAAAAGGCTAGTGTCCTGTCCAGGAAAAGATAAACTGAAGAGGTTGTTCTTGTATTGAGACCCATCAAATGGACGTTCATCATTGGCCCACAGCTATCTCATGGCTCAATGAAGCATCTTGACCACATTTGTCAATCTTTAGCAAACAGTTAACCTTTGGACTGTGATTAGCAATTGAAACACTAAAGGTCTTAGCTTATCTGGAAAATACAAGTGAAACGCTAGCCCGTGTAAGCAAATGAAACGTTTAAAGCTATCTTAGTGTAAATTGCAAATGGCCACCCCAGTTCCAGCTGTGGCAGCAGAAAAGAGAGATCCCGTTAGGAGTTATTAGGCACCGCTCGAGCTCAATCATTTGATTCTGTGGTTTAAAGAGAAGGATAGAACATATATATTCTGTAACTGATTCAAATCCATGTGAAATTCTCATCATAATATCAAAAAGGAAGTTTGAGATGGAGAGAGAGACAGGGAGAGCAGATAGGTGCACCTTTTTGCTGTTCCCGGTAAACTAATTAGAGATCAACCGTGCTGCAAATTTCTGAACCCTACGGATGTAGCCATTGGTGAAGGAAATTAAAAATTTCAATATACACAGATAATTCTGAATAAATGGCCAAAGATATAATAACTGGAAGGATATCTTCTCATCAAACATGGGATGGTTAAGCATTAGTAATCTATTGTTGTTCACAACAGCTCGAACCATTATTTCCTTGGCTTCGTCATGTTTTGTCCTCAGCATGATGCAAATCTGCAGGAAGATTCCAATAGTCGAGTGCATGATCATAGAGTATAGCAGCAACTTCAGAGCTAAGAGTGAACTGGGAAATTAAAAATGTAAAGATGCTACCAAATCAAAGGCAAGCAAGCTTATCAAAACCAGGAAGGACTTTTCCTTTTAGCAACCTGCTCTGGTATGTAAGCCAAATATTTGTCTATGCTTTGTGCAAGTAAGAAGTTGATGACATGTATTAATGCTCCTGTTTCTAATTGACTGTGAAACACAGGAGCTCGATTTGCTCCATTAGAGCTCTAGGATCACAGTTTCCAAGTCATGTAGCAGGCCTTCAGTTTTAATATATTAGATTGACAACGATTGAAAGAGTTACACACTGCACTTACAGCGTCAAGCTCTTTCACATATGCTTCAGCTTTCTTAACATTTCCATCATTTTCCACATCTAGAGGAACCATCAAGTCTTTTGTGCTTATCTTGTTGGGCCTATCAATCCCAGAGGTTGGATGATCACAGAGAATACTCTTCAGTTTAGACTCTGTCTGATTATCATTACAGGAAACCTGGCCATGGCATTTGAATGTCTATTATAATTGTCTAATCAGTTTTCAATCTATGGTTTGCAGTGTTAAAGTAAATTCATCTCACCTGTCCTTCAACATTGCTTTCCAAATCTTTTCTGTCTCTGCAGGAAATTTTGCAAATGATACTCGTGAAATTCTAGTCAGTATGATGATTAGCTAAATGCACATGTAATAGATGATACCTGCTTTCACTTTGTAACTGAGAGAAACGTTTTTGTGGACTCAAGAACCGCTGATCTGGATTTGATCCCTACAAAAGTCATCTCAATGTATAGTATATGATGAAACGCTATACTTCTCATCTCAAAGTGAGTATTAGAGAAGTAAACATGAGTACATGACTATCACAATAAGGAAAGTGCAGAACCTCAAGTATCTTTCGTTTAAGAGAAGACATTTCTGGTATTTTTCTCTCAGTGCTGGCAATCAGCGAGACAATAGTGGGTGTCATTTTTCCTTGTATTTCCATGTTTTTCTTCATGTTTCCCAAGGAATTGATTTCCCTTTTAAGTGTAGCACTTGACAGATCTTTGTTTGCACTAACCCTAGGTTGGAAGCGTGCCATCCTCCAACAGAATCAGTCAGATTGAATAAGAAAAGCTATAGGACATTGAGGAAAATGATGATGCAATTTTATCATCAGACCTTGAAATCAAACTAGGAACATTTGGTTTGTTCTTCCCACCTTTAAGCTCTTCAGAAATACCAATTTTCCTTCCCAAACTGGAACCCATGCTGGAAGACACAATTCTAGAATTGGCACTCGTCAGGGTGTTGGAGTTTAATCTCTCATCTTTTTGGACTGTAGGCTCAGCTTCAGAACTGCACAGAGAAGCCTCACCCCCCTAAATCTTATACCATTGTTTCGAAGAAGTATCAAATTAAATGCATAAATTAAACTAAAAACAGAACTTATATCACAAAATGTCATCTATGAAGAGTATTTCAAGTGCAGAAAGTGAATGAAGATTTTGGTGGGACAAGTTGAAATATAAGTTTACCTTTCCTCTAATGCAAGTTCAACTTAATATCAAAAACTAGACAAGTTGAAATATAAGTTTACTCTTTCCTCTAATGCAAGTTCAACTTAATATCAAAAACTAGTAACGGAAACTACTCAGGGTTCTTTTAACAGAAATAATACAAAATTCTATAAATAGCAAAGGAAATGAGGTATCAGGGTATAGTAATATATACATATATATATATATATAGGTAAGTAGGGCATAGCAAATTTTGAGTGAAGGAAAATGCATATCAGCGACAGTGAATGATGTCCAAAATGCTAAGAAAGAAATTAAGTTTGGAAATTCTTCATTACGTGATGCAGAGATCACTGTGGAAGGCAAACTATCTAATTTGGGACCAACAAGATCTCAGATCATGGCTTTATTCCTGTATATGTGGAAGCTTGCAACTTGTATGGTAATTAAGTATAATGTTTTATCTGTGGGGCATCTGTAAAAAATATTAAATGTTCCGCAATTTGGACATCATGAAGTCTAAATATATGTTTGTCATTGTCAAGAATCCATTCAACCCAAAAAATTGAGCTATGCATAGAGGATCGGAAACCAGTTCTGAAATTATTTATTTTAGAGTCGTGCTTAATGTACAATACCAACAATTTAAGATCTCAGTGTGCACAATCCATCTTGTTACTCTTGGCACTCATCCTCCCAACTTAGAACTTCCAGAAAGTTACATCCAAAAATATTGAAGTAATTTGTCTACCACTCTAAAGCTTGTGATCATGACATTGAACCCATGCCTCATTAAGAAGTCAATTTTAGGCAACGCTTCATGGTGTACAGCTCCATCACATGAAGCAATTCTGTGTCTTGCATGACTCAGTTGTTTAAGTAATAAATCAAAGTAAAATATTTCTCAAGTATTAATACACAAGTTACACTATTTGATCCTCTTGTATTATCCATGAGGTCAATGTAAAATGCAGCCTACAAGACCCTGGAAATTATCTGATATGGTAATATTTTCAATTGTCAACTAACATGAATCAGCAAAAGTTAAAATGAGAACTAAAATTTATCCAGCTATGGAGCAGATGTCAACTAATATGAATCAGCAAAAGTTAAAATGAGAACTAAAAAACATCCAGCTATGGAGCAGATTTCATGCAAAGCCAGATTAAAAGCTTAATGTCAAGACACCAAACTTGAGCATATATGCCTCACCGAATCGTTTTGATTTCTTTAACATCCTTCTTGCTCCCATGTATAGTGGAACCCCCTTTTGCAGGTTCTTTATTCAGAAGCCTTGGCATCCTTATATTCTGCTCAGCACCAACACCGAAGCACTCCCTTGGATATTACAAGGAAATTTCATATTGGAGTTATACTGGAGGTGATCAATTAATAGAAAAATTAAAATATTAACAAAGCTGACAAAGAAAAGCATAAAGTTTTCTTTTCCTAGAATACAAATTGTTAGAACTGCTGGTATATAAATGCCTCTGTTTAGATGCACAAATTTTTTATATTCTTTGCACTTTCCAGCAAAGCTCGTTCACCAATGGTCAATTTCTGGGAAAGTGCCACTAAATTTTTAATTGATTTCTGCCAAATTCTCATCATTTTCATCTTCATCCTAAAACACATAGGTGAAACATATATTGTCATTATTAGAAAGAACATCTAGCTTTTCTTATATTCAGTTCAAATTGGAACCAGAGAAAAATTAAAAGAACACTTTAAATATAGTTAGAGATCGGTACAATATGATGAAACTCTGGAGCAAGTTAGAGTATAAGGCCTCACCCAAATTTCTTACTGCTCTCGTTCTTCCTTTCATTTCCCAGCGTAAAAGAACCCCCTTCGACGAGCACTTTGTCTGCAGGTCTTGGAATTTTGACTACCTTGCAGTCGTTCTGCTCAGCATCAACACTGGAGGAGTTGCTATTGAAGATATGATAACAGTATATCAAACCACCTCTTTCATATACAAGGAAAATTTGCTTGCGCAAATGGGGAATTTCAACTTATTTTTAATTCAAAATTTTTTAAAACAGAAATTGCATTTAAAGATGTACCCCCTGATATAACATTGGTTTTCAACAGTGTTTCTGCTTTCCAATGAAACCTGTTCTCTAATGGTCAATTCCCTGAAGAGTGGTTTTGAATTGGCCACCATTTTGCTCACCATAACCAGTTCCCTCCCTATTTACTTAAAGCAACGAAGTCAAATAGTTATTGCAATCACTACAAAAAGCACGTTTACCATTTTTCAGGTTGATTTAAGGAGAGGCCGGCAACTCCTTTCCCCCCAAAAGATGGAGTATCAGGACCACTTTCAGTTTTCCTTGATCTGTTAAAGTATTTTGAGTAGACAATTTCTGCTTCTTTCTCCTTCCTTTGTGGCACTTTATCATTTACAGTATCACTACATCCCATTAAACTATCAGAAGCATGTAAACTTGCATATGATGCTTAGTTTAGAAAAATAAAAAGCTCAAAACAACCCACTGGATGATAATATAATCTTAGTAACTGCAATTTATACGCCTGAAGAGTTTCTCAAAAAATAGTAATTGCATTTCCGAAGACCTATTATTTTCTTGACATGCCTAGTACCTTTAACATTCTGATAGACATTCATCTATGATCCTTTCATATGCTTCTTGATGACATGAGATAGATACCACCAAAGTGGATCATCAAATAGTTTTTGCAGCTCCTGACCCCAAAACTAATAGAATGGTTGCAAGTAGCAAATGATGGAAATTAAGCAAATTGATTTCAGTTTCTAACCTCCCCAGTTGAACCAAAATTTTTGAGGTTGAGTCCTTTGAGTCCTTACTGACCCTGTTGTTATGTGGCATTGTCTGTAAAACACTTTCAGCAGACATCGTTTCATGGTCTAAACCATCTATTTCTGGATCATGCTCCGAGACATTTTGACTTGTAGTTCCACTATCTGTCTTTTGACTTCTATCTGATCTGGCAAGACATGACTGAGGCAGCTCCATTGGTTTTGAGATATCATGACCAAAGCCAACACCTGCAATCATTTCACCATTAAGGTTTTGCTGAGCTCCTGACATCTTAACTTTAGCAGTTGGAGATCTAATTACTCCCTGAATATCTGAAACTATACCTTGAGCTAGATCATTTCCATCAATCGATTGGTCAGGTGATGTCATGGTCTGTTGAATAAATGATCCTGTGGACTTTGACGTTGGTTTCTCTGATGAATGATTTTGTTGATCTTCTTCTTGGTTATCAGTAGCTGTTTTCCCTTGCACAGGGCTTCCAACAAACGGCATGACTAAAACTTCAGAATTTGCAACTCCTGAATGCATATTTTCATGGGAAAAATCACCAGTCTTTGCAACGTCTAAAGCAGTGTCCACATTGTCTACAACATCTCACATGATTAAAACTTCAGAGGTTGGAGATCCAGAAAGACATTTAACATTTGAAGAATTGCTAAGCATTGTACCATTGACAGCAGAATGAGCGTTGGAAGTAGATACATCTGTTGATTTTTGAAGCTTTTCAATTTTTCCATCATCAAATGGATCAGCACTTCCACAGAAGTCAGTTTTAGAGACATCACGTTCTTTATTATTTGTAACAATCTCTTTGTTGTTCAAGTTATTTAATAAAGTTTTTTCTCCCTCCATTGTTGCCGTCTTAAAATCAAACTTTTCTAGCCTGCATTGCAGTAAGAGTCATGGCAGGTAAGAAATGCTACAACTCCTAACCTATTGAATTCCAATAGTGCTACTTAAGACTTTTGTTTATTTACTCATTGAAGTCAAAAGAGAAGGTAAACTGTTCTTGCTCCAATTTTCCACCAGGAGATTTTCCTGCAGATCCTTCCTTGGGTTTAGCAGCCTGTTTCAGTGGGCAAGAGAAATCAAGATCTGACATATCCACTTTGAAGGATGATAGCTTCTCAAAATCTCCACCCAGATCGAAATCAATGTCCCTGAAAAAGAAAACCGCCCACATACAAATTTGTTCGCTTCTAAATACCACTATATGTAGCAGACAGACTCCTAGGAGATTAAAATTTTTACTCTCTATTGAACTTTTCAATTGCAAAAATATCTGAGGTATACATATCTATTGAAAAAGAAAAAGGAAATTTGTACAAAGTTCATCTTCGAGAGCATGAGAAAATGAATGAAAAATGAATTTCAGTTCAAGATTTTATCCTAATTATTACTCTAAAACAAGACTAGACTCATGAAGAACTAATAAGAAAATGTCAACTGTTAGAGGGAGGAAAGAAATCAAATTGGAAATGGAAAATGATATAGATTCACCAAACTTACAACTTCTCAAAGTTAAATTTATTTTTCTTGCCAGTGGAGACCGTATCAAAACCGAGATCTAATGAATTATCTCCTGTGACAGATGTTTTCCAGGAGCTCAGGAAATCCATTCCAATTTCCTCATCTGCAAAAGGTTGTTTGTGATATTGGTTCATAGTTCTTGTATATCAAAAAATAATAACAGAGACAAAATGACACAATTGCAGGATAAAATATCACTAGCTTAAAAATGATATGAAGTTTATAATAGATAGCATCTTGATCCATGGAAGCTGGAAGCTTTAGTTGGTTGAGAAATTAAGGTCCCCAGTCAAGTATCATTGAAATTAGTTTCTATATATGTATAATATATTAGTAGGGAGTATAAACCCCACATGCATAAAGATGCGTCAGTGATGCCATTACAAGAATGAAATTCTTGGTTGTTGTGAGTTAGAAGATGTTCAACAAAATTTCGTGGCATTTTTAGGAGCCATTTAGGTGCTTCCACTTGCACCAATATGCTTCAATATTAGCAATTACTTGATATGTTAAATTGTTCGATGACAAAAAAATCAAGATATTCGTAGTATTCCTAGATTCTGTCCATGTAAATGATTTGCGGTCATATTGGACTCAAAATAATCAAGTTGAACTTCTGAATGCAAGGCACAAGTAGAGAGCAGCAAAAGATTACCCAACAAGGAATTTTTGTCCTTGGCACTTGGAGGACAAGAGGACTCCTTCTTTGACTCCTTCATCTGCAAGAAATGTTCCCTTGTTACTAGCGTTGGAAAATAACTTCATTTTCAGATTGGAGTTAAATTAAAAAATGAGGCGCCTTGGAGATATAAAAGCTCTATGCAATATTATGCAAAGATGAGGAGTTAAGAACTTAATTTGACAATCACAGAATATCAAGCAAAATGATTTGCAAGTAACCTTCAGAAGCAATGAACATCAAGCACAGGATGGTAATGCAAATATTAATCAGTTTAAGCACATTGTGGAGTATATCTGTTTACGTCCAGTCTAGTTGCATTCTTTTATGGTTGTTCATCTAAGAAATTCATGCACGGATGTGCTACTATTGGTAATCATCACTAGTTAACCATCTCAATATCATATTGCTTGCAACCGTCATCTCAACCTCATGATTTCCCCCTATAAAACTTATTCCTGAGCAATACTCTATCTCCAGTGTGAGTAGTAACCTTGTTCAATCACAAAATCAAGAACGAAAAGCACAAAGCCAAGTCGTCATAGAAGTTTAAATCACAGTTACAGGCTAAATTGAAAAAGAAATATACACAGAAGAAGTCTTCTCGAAACTGGTCAAATGAACAACACAGAAGCCAAACAGAACTCAACTTTAAACATATTCCACTCCTTAAACAATAATCAAGCAAAACAATCTGCTATGCAAGTACGATGAACAATGATAAAATGATCAGAGAAAAAATTAAATCTACCTACGATTCAATACAAAAATCAGAATCGACTTTGACAGGTGAAGAAATAAGTCAATTAAAACACATAGCTAAGATAACAATCCAGGGCGATGCCTCAACTTCATTTACAGGTGAAAAAATACAGAGGAAAAGCCGAGAAGCATAGAAATTTCATATTGAAAGGTCGGAAACGAATTCCGACTTCATCAAAACACGATTTGGTACGGATCAAACACAAAAAGCCAGATGTTGAGTAGGTCGACTTCAAAATTACGCACCAATGGAAGCAAAATAAATAATGGATCATATCGACGAAACTGTAGTTAAAGTGTCTAATGTTTGTTGAGGGAGGGTGGCAGAGAGAGAGAGAGACTTGCCTCGACTTGAGTGAGCAATGGCGGTTATCTCGCTACAGAGAAAAATCTCACGATCTTAGAGCTATCAGAGAGAGTGAAGAACAAAGTGGCAACACTGGAGAGTGTGATTGCAGTTTATAAGTGAGAGTAAGAATGGCGGCAAGAGATATGGCTTTTATAGCCGTTGGGTCTTTTGGTAATTCGCTCTAATTCACATTTGTTCTATTGTTTATTTTTATTATATTTCTATTTTGCTATAATAGGACTAATTGGTTATTGTCTCCTCCAGTAAAATAAAACGAATTGTTTCTCTAAAAAAACCAATCAAAGAATTTCATAAATTTTGTTATACTCCTTTTAAAATTGGTCTTTTCGTCTATTTTGCATCATATTTAAGGGATTCTTTAGTTCGGGTTAAAAAAGCAATGTTACTTAATTATTATCAAACTGACTGTAATCTTTTTTTATCCGTAAGGATCCTAT
This sequence comes from Erythroxylum brevipes, assembly GCA_027479065.1. Classification (NCBI taxonomy): domain Eukaryota; kingdom Viridiplantae; phylum Streptophyta; class Magnoliopsida; order Malpighiales; family Erythroxylaceae; genus Erythroxylum; species Erythroxylum brevipes. The sequence continues at coordinate 39,707,340 of JANIHY010000002.1, forward strand.
CAGAGTGTCGCCTACTTCTAATAAGCTATAAACGAGATCATCTTAAATTTGTAAATGTAATTACATCTCAAAAATAGATAACAATCATGTTCAAAGGAAACTATATATTCATACGTTAATATATAAATTGGTCAACTTATAACAATAATCGTATAATTATGAAAATTAATTCTCAAATCAATTCCTAGTCGATTCATATTAACACTCCTCTCAAGTTAGAGCATTCAACTTATTAATTATATCATGGAATATTTTTAAAATTATTTTTATGATAATATTGTCTAATTAACTTTATGAGGTGGGAACAATAATCTTTTAATGCAAGTTCTCTTTGATAAAATAACAGTCAACTTTAACATGTTTGGTATAGCCATTTTGTAAAAAAAATTTGTGAAATCTAATAGCTACCTTATTATCACAATGAAAATTAATAAGTTTTTGATATTCAATATCCCTAAATTTTTTAGAACACTTTTAATCCATAATAACTTGTATGCACTATAAGTCGTACCTTGTAATTTGTATTTTATGTTTAATCATGCAACATCCTTCTGCTTCTTACTGCTTCAAGTTACGAGATTATCTTCCACAAAAGTGAAGGAAGTAGATGTCGAGTTTTTGGTTGTTTAGTCCCTTACCTAGTTAGTATCTTTGTATCTTTCAATGTTAGAGACATCAAGTTTCAAGAACAATAATCCTTTTCCTAAAGTATTTTCTAAATATCTCAAGATTTGGTATACTTCATTCATATGTTTTTTCGCTTGACATATGTGTGAACTAACTTACAACATTCAAATCATAAACTATGTCAATTTTTAGCCAATCGATAGTAGCGGCCTATGTCTGTTTTATAGGCATTACTGATAATTTGCAAGCAAGCATTTAAGTTTTAGTCAAAAGATCCAAAATAACTTCTACCATGGAAAAAAATCCCCTTTATATGTTCTTGCAGTTTTCAGTTCCTAAGAAATATTTAAGTTATCATATATTCTTTATTTCAAACTTAGTATTTCATTTCATCTAGATAATCTCCTACTAAAAACATATCATTAACATATACAATCAATGTTATCACCTCTCCTTCTTTATGTTTTATAATGAAAGTATGATCTGAACTACTTTGCTTATAACCAAATTCCTTCATTGCAGAGAATAACCTCTCAAACTAGGCTCTAGGTCATACAATAATTTCTTTAATTTACAAACTTTGTTTCGACTTGAAGAACTATATTTCATACCTAATGGTAGTTCTATATGCACTTGCTCTTCTAAGTCTTCATTAATAAGCATGTTCTTAACATCAAATTGTTGCAAAGGCCATTCTTGATTTTCTACTATAGATATGAGAAGCAAATTGTGTCAAGCATAGCTACTGGTAAAAAGTTTCTTGGTAATCCACTAACTAACTTTGCGCATATTCCCTTTATGACCATTATTGCTTTACTTGTCAATGCTTTAAGGTTATGTTTAGTTGATGGTTTATTAACGGAATAAAACGAAATGTAATATTATTCTATCATTTGGGAGAAGGGTTGATAGTGGAATGGAATAGAATGGGCGGAAGAGGAGAGTCTCATATTACATTTTATTCTATTTTAAACAGTAAAAATGAGAAACCTTCGATTTGGAAGATTTAGGATGAAATTTTAAATGATAAACAACTTTTCATTATATTATATTATAAATCTTTCTTTCAAACAATATTTCACTATATTTACATTATGAACCATTTCAACCATCCCAAACAATAATTTTTTAATATATTACATTCATCTATATTCTATTAAAAACCGTATGTCCAACTAAATATAGCCTAAATTTTATGATGAAGCGAACAACCGTCTACATCCTTTTTTTTTCTTTTCTTCAAAGTAACGAAACAAGATCCCATATAGACTTAATCTTTTGAATCTGCCATAGCCTCCTACACATTATTAAGAATAGATAAATTGGAAAATTAATTAATAGTAAATGCTATCTAAATCTTTAAGTTGAGACAAAAATAATAATTGGGTACTTAATATTAGCTTTAGGGTGAGGTTTGTATTATTCTTTAACACTCTTATTCAATCTTTATGGATATCTTCGAGCTAAATATTTAGGGATAAGAAAAAGAATCATCAAGTGTGACATCTGTTTCATGATAATCATCAAATATGGGATTAAAGATTACTTAAGGATCGAAATTCTAACATAATTCTTTAGTTAATGGTGTTAATATAGGCAACTATGTATTCTTGTAATGAATTACCACCTTGTGAATGCTACCAAATTTTTTTTGAATACTTCTGCTAAACCTTTCATTTACTTCTTCTAGCTTTAAAAACTCATATCCTTCTAGATTTTCTATATAACATTTGCTTCACCATAATTCTCCTTTAAAGGGAATATGTTGAAGCTCCCTTTGAATAGTAAGGATTTAAATCACGAAAAGAAACATCCAAGTTTGTATGTAATTTGTGATTTTAAAGATCATAGCATTGATGTCCTTTTTGTGAAATCTGAATAGCATTGGTATACTGTTGCTTTGGAACACTTAATAAACAGGATGATGACTCACAAACGATAAATTGAGACAAAAATAGAGTTATTACTTTATCATATTAAATAAAGAAGATAAAAATATAAAGGAAAAGGATGTACGAAGGATTAAACGTGGAAATCTAAGTTAGAAGGTCAAATGGAGAATGGGAAGATGTCAGGAAACCCATCTTGCTCATTTAAATAGTTACCTAAAATTATGAATAATTATATAATTTTTTTAAAATAGAAAGTGAGATGAGAGGGCACAAGTGTATAAGACGATTTGGCTAAACATTTGATTTTAAATGAAAGATATAGGTTTGGTCGACGGATTTATTTTAAAGGAATCAGACAAATATGATGAATAAGGTGTAAAGAAAAGGAATTTAAAGGAATATTTAAATGGGCTTGTTATTATATAAAAAATAAACTAATGAAATTGATTTAAATAATGAAATGTGAATCATCAATTTTAGGATTATAAATATTCTATGTTTATAAAATGTAAATGATTTAATAATAAAGTTTCAAAAATGAAATTGAATTGAAAAAGATAAGAAACATATTGATAATTTTAATGAAATTAAAATAATTTAATGGACTAAAGTTGAAAGATGTCGAATTAAATTAAGATTTTAAATGCATTGAAGCCTAATAGACTCAAAATAGGCTTTCAAATATAAAAGAGAGGTTAAGAGAAAACAAAAAAGGAAGGCAAAACCGTAGGCCTAAAGAGTCGAGGCTTCCTAAAAAAGGAGATTATAAGTCGTAATAAGTTCAAAGGCTCAAATCTAACTTAATTTTTTTATTAGCTTTGGTTCTGTCGGATTCTGGCTGAACTGGTTGTTGCCATTCTGATCCATGACTCCGATGTCCGTTGAAGTGATTTC
>JANIHY010000002.1:39809029-39826540 GCA_027479065.1 Erythroxylum brevipes
AATTGACTATTACTGTGTTATGCTGTACGCGATACGCGTAATGCATGATTTGAGTGAACCATCGATGATGGTTTCTCGCTGAGTTCGCAAACTCACCCAAAATTGCAACCTATTTTTCAGGATTGTTAGAGTAGACTCCTAGCTCTGAAGATATTCTTTTCCTGCCGTGCGAGCTGCTGGCAAGAGATGCGATGGCACACAGGTCGGTCAGTTGGGTTAGCTTTTGAGGATGACTTAGGATAGATACTTGTATCAGTTTCCTTTTTGGTTTTATTAGGAGACTGATAGACTTGTCTATTCTGACATTGGATAACTGTACCGGATGATTATTTTGTGATTTTAAAGCTCTGATTTCTGATGTATTATGGTTTTAATTACTGCGATGCCATGTGGATATTTAGTAGAACTGTTCTGGTGGTGCACCTTTATCGTGGGACTCGTGTAGGAGTGACCTACGGGCGTCCCGATGTGTACCCTACTGTGAGGGGGCGCTACATAAACAAATTTATTTAAACAAAGACTTTAATGAGATTGCTTAGGCAAAAGACCTAAGTGAGGCGACTTAGACAAATTTTCTTAAACAAAGACTGAAGTAAGGTGATTGAGGCAAAATACCTAAGTGTTGTGGTTTAGGAAAAAAGCCTAAATGAGTTGACTTAGAAAACCTTCTTAAATAAAGACCTAAGTGAGGCGACTTAGGCAAAAGACATAAGAGAGGTAACTAAAGCAACAAAACAAGGATCCCTAGGTTAAAGAGCCAATGGAAATAAATAAAAATATGTAATGAAATTGAGCTACATGTGTGGTTTATAGTAGATATGGTATTGCTTATTCAAAGAAATGATATCTTGTTAAGTGGTTATGATTGTAGTGGTTGATGAATTTGTGCATTTATGAATGTGATGATGATTAATTCTTGAATATATATCTTGCTTAAATCTTAATGTGAAATGTATCAAACAATTTTATACCTTGATATGGACGATGCTTGAGTTGGAGAGCATGGTTATGAGTCAATATAGGTAGTGAACTTACTACTTATTTTTATAAACCAAAAATGGTTTCCAAAATGAAAATAAAATGTTTTCCCTCACCAAATCTAATACTCACCTTTCTAGGAAAAAGGGAAAAATTATTAAGTCGGCTACCCACTAGCAGCAATAGTAAGGGTGAGTAAGGTCTAGACAAGGTCGACCAACATTGTCTAATTATTTTTGTTTTCTCACATATTTAGAACATTGTGCTTTAGATGTCAATGTAAAAATTGAGGGTGTTAGTGTGGTTGTGAACCTATAGACTGAAATTATTATTATTACTATTATATTGTTACTAAGTAGGATTTGGATTTATATATACAATGGGATTACACTTAGATTATTATGATAAATGAATAAATGAATTATATCTATTTGGACTTAAAATATCTTGTTAATTAAATAGTGATTAGATGGATAGAATGTATGGACATATTAAGTCATGGACGATCATAGAGTTACCTTGGCATCCCAATGTTGGGTTAAGACTATGTGGTCCAACCTGAGCCTTGTTAAGGTCGTGGTGTGACAAGGAATTCTAAATCATTCACTATCTGAAGTTAGAATGAACATATGCTTTAGAAAACTACAAACTTCTTTCAAGTATTTTAACTTCCTTATAAGTCTTGAAGATTATGAGAAACTAATTGCTAGAGGATTGAATCACCTAGTCGAAGGATTTGAATCCAATAAATTGGTAACAAGGCAAAAGCTAATAATGGAACATATGAAGAAGCTTTATAGAGACCAATACAAAAATGGCCTTGACAAAGAAGTGGGAAATGACAGAGATGAGCTCAATATAATAGAGAAAGACCTTTATATAGATCTATAAATGAGGAATTGAAAGTAAAGAAAAGATAAAAAATGAACCCCTTTCTCTTAATACTAAATATCTACAATTCCCTTCTAAAACAAAAGGCAAGGGCTTTTTAGATAAAGGATAGGGATTCCAATTCAACCTTCATCCACAAAAATATCCCAAACAGAAATAAAATCAACAAAATTTTAAGAATCATAAGCCACAATAGGATTCCCTAATATGAATAGGAACAATTGAAAACTATGGCTTTCTCTTTCTTCAAATCCACTTTAAGAATAGTTTTAAGCTTCACAAGCTCCTTTAATATTGTCTCCAATTTCATCTCTCCCTCCTTAAACTAAACACAGATTAAACCTCTTATACAACAAGTAATGAATAAAGAAATAAAGGATGCCCTCTTTAGTTTTCATCCAGATAAGACACCAAGTTTGATGGATTTAATGCAATCTTATCCTAAAAATCTTGGGACCTATTTAAACCATATGTTACCAAACTTGTCAAGAAATTCTTCACTTAAGGAAAATTACTCATAGAGCTTAGTAAAACCTTCCTTTGTCTAATCCCAAATTCATCAAATTATTTACAAAGTTTTTTTCCAAAATACTAGCCTTAAGACTAAAACCAATAATGAAAGGGCTTATTAATATCTCATAACATGACTTTTTTACAAGTAGAAGCATAGGAGACAATCTACTTCTAGCTTAGGAAATCCTCAAGTACTAACATTCTAAAATATTCTTCAAAAGTTGCTCCTTGAAGATAGATTTCTCTAAGGCTTTTGACACTCTCAACTAGAACTTCATTCAACATTCTCTTCATGCTTTTGAGTTCCATCGAACATTCATCAATTAGGTGCTATAATGCTTAACTACCTCCTCATTCAGTCTTATAGTTAATGGAGAACCAATTCAACTATTTAAAGGAGCTAAAGGGGTGAGACAAAGTGATCCACTATCACTATATACTTTTTTTTTAGGTATAGAAGTTCTCATAAGAATGATAAGACACCAAAGTTGCAAGAAAAACTTTTAGATATCACTACAAATGTAAGAAAATCAAGATATTTAATCTCTCATTTGTTACTGCTACTTTTTGTAGCTGACAAAAACTAAATACAACTACTAATGAACTACATTACTCAGTTTGTAGAGATGTCAGGTCTGACCATCAATAAAAACATAAACCAATTTTCATATCTTCAATCCCTACTACATTGGAACAAAATTTGGTATAATTTTCAAGACTCCAATTGGCTGAATCTCCTTTTAAATACCTAGGGCTAGCTATCTTCTCCTTTAAACTAAGTTATAACAACTGTAAAATGTTATTTGATGTTATTCTAAGCAAGACTTATGTGTAGATACCAAGATGCATATCCCATGCAGGAAGATTTCAACTTATAAACTCTATCCTAAATAGTAGGCTTATTTATTGGAGTTCACATGTCGCTCTCCCAGTTAAGATAATTAAAGAAATAGAGAGAATTCTAAGAAACTTCCATTAGAGTGGGGCAAGAAAAACAAATGAATAGAAAAATTCAAATGGAAGGAGATATCACAATTAATGCTCTATTGGCGAAGAGGATATGGAGACTATTTAACAATAAAGAAGCATTATAGGAAAAATGGATGTATGAAGAATTCATTAAAGGAGCAAGCATATGGACTGTGAAGCCTAACTCCAACACTTCTTCAGTGACTAGATGCATTCTAAGACTAAGGGAAATAGTAAGTAGTAAAATGAAACACATGAGAGGGAGTGGAGAAAAAACAAATTTCTAGTTTGACAATTGTTCTGACTCGAGTATCCTTTATCTACACCCTTTAAACCTAACCTTTCACTACACCTTACCCCTTAATGCAACAATAAGTGCAATGATAAAGGAAAACTAGTGGAGTTTCCCTTCAAGGGGGTAAAAAGAATTATCCCTAGCTTTCCAAATTATGCTTCAAACCAATTCATAATGAACACAATTATCTAGCTAAGGGGTCCTTCAAACATATTCACTATAAAATCTTATATGTCAATATTCAATCCTAATGTGTAAGAAATAAAAGGCATAAACTTGTATGGTATAAGATTTATGTTTCTAGGTTTTCTTTTATCCAATAAAAACTAGATTCTTAACAACGGACATAATGCCCTGGAGTGGCTACTCCATATTCTAAGTTAATCACTGGCAGAAAATAAGTGATCATGTTATATTCTCTAGCCTATACTCCTCCAATATATGGAGAAACATTCTACAAAGATGTAGTCTACAGGTTCAACTAAATACAATGGAAGAAATGCTAGAATGAGCTGTAAAATTAATATTTGTTAATGACAATGACACAGTGATACTTAGGATCGTATTAACTGGGGTGACATATCAACTATGGAGAAAGAGAAACTACAAAAAAATTTGCAATAATAAATAGGAAGTAAGGAAGCTTAATAACTCCATCTATTTCTAGTTAAAAGAAGTAATCGCGGCTAAAAAATTGCATATGAACTACAGTCCCACATACAAGGTGAATTGGAGATTTATTTAATCCAGCAGAGGGCACGGACTAATCAAAACATGGAAGTGCCTCAATTAAACCCTCAAAATTAGGGAAAACACAATTTTGAATCAGTAAAACATACATCAATCCATTCCAAGGCAACTCATAAATGGTAGATAAAGAAGTTGAAGAAATTAGAAGTGTGTAATCTTTATGCCAAATCTAACTATATTGAAGGAAAGGAACAAGAAAGCAAAGAGATCCAAAGAAGAACAAGATTTTACTCACATGAAGACATCAGATAATCACTCCTAAACAAACTAGTTAGTCTCCCCTCACTAAAATTATCAAGGAAGCTTTGAAAACACTAACTTAGAATGAAGAAAGCCAAAGATAGATATAAGGAATAGTTGACACGTTGGACCAAGTAAGGATACTTGTCCTTAACCGAAAAACAAGAAGTTTAAAAGCAACTACATTAGATGTTTCTTTTGTAACACCCTTGTAAAGCAATTTTATTCCTTAACTGGAAATACAAAATTTTAGTTTTCCAAAAAAAAGTTACTCCACGTGTTCAAAATTGGTGATATATGCTAACTTTATGCAAATTTAAACTTTAAGGTGTTAAATGCTCCTATCACCTATGTGTAAGTTTGAATCGACTTTTATGTTAAATATGATTATAAATTTCAATAAAAATAATAATACGTAAACATGATAAATAAAGAAAATAAAAAGTTATATGATTTTTAGAATTGCCAAATGATTGGGATCCAAGTTTGACTTAAATTTTTTTTAATTGGTCCAAATCTGGCCGAAACCTTAGTTAGACTCCAAACAAAATAAAAAGCTTGGAATCTAACTCAAAAATCAAGGTTGATTGGGATTCAACCCAAAACGTAGAAGTCAAGTCAAAAACAAACCTGGTCGCAATCAACCTAATTTTAAAATATTCAATATAAGGTCTTGCATTATCATTTAATAGAATTAACACATAAGCAACTCTCATCATATTAAATTGAGGGGGCATTATGTTGATTAAAATTTTCAAGAAAATAAGATTATAAGTTTGAAAGTTTTAGACTATGGATCCAAGATTGTGGACGCTATATCTTATGTGGACTCACTTCTACAACCCCACAACTAAATCATTTGGCAGCAACTAATTTCGTCACACGGTTCAAAAGAAAGTATAATAAAACTTGGAATAATAGAGAGAGCACAAAAGTGTTTCAGGTTAGGACTTTGAAACATTTAGTTATCGCATTTAAAATATTGTAATGAATTTCAGATTATTTTTATGAGCTTCAATATTTGTAAGACTTAAATCGATTTGGATAAAGTTTAACATATTGTACCGAATGTCAGTAACACTATGGATTATTTCACTATCTTATTTTATTTAGTTGCGTACAAAATTGAATTGTAATACATCACATTAATATATGTACTCTAGCAATATGATCACTCCACATTAACCCATTTTGTCATCCCATTACAAGTCCTCTTCAATCCCATTGCATGTGCATCTTCAGTTCTATTCATCCTAAATATCAACTTTCTTTCACCTTTCAACGTGGAGACCAACTCAAATTTGAACTCGAATGCAAAAAGTATCAAGTCTCCCTCACTGAAGTTAAAATATCCAACCTTAAAAGTAAAATTGATCTTGCAGTCAAGCTGGAAAGATCCAGTACACTGTTCTGTCACTGATATGCTATCTGAAATTAGCTAACCGAGAAGCAGTAACGTCACCCAACCATGACAATTCAACCTTCAATTGAACTGCAATGGCATAATAGAGATCAAGTTAGCAATTTTTAGGCACAGAGGTATTTAAAACTTTGGAAAACCAGAGTGACTCATTTTCACTTGGTTCCTAAAATAAGACAAGATCCAAACAACCATGCAAGAAATTACAATTTGAATCAAGAATCCAACAGAAAATTTAAATGTAATATTTGACAGAAGGCTTTAGATTAGGGATGTTAATTTTTGACTGGGGCCATGGTCGAGCACAGACCAGCTTAGCCAAGCCCATGGCCCGACCGTTATTTCAAAAATAATGTCGTTTTTGACATTTTTTTAAAAATATATATAACATGGGTTGGGTTGGGTCGGGATAGGCCGGGCCACAAGCCACCTAGCTCGTGGTCGGGCCGGGCACAGGGGTCTCATTGACATTCCTATTTAAAAGGTTTTCAATTTTGCTATTAAAGTAGCTGAGGAACACAGATAACCTATTAACTGATATGCACAAAGGTACCTGGGATTGTTTACATGAATGGTGGAGTGGCTGTCTACAAAAATTAAGGCCCCGTCACTGGTGTTGGTAAAAATGAGGCGCAACATCTGTCAGCCAAGACGGATCGATAGTCATGACATTACGCATATACTGCCTGTCTGTTAGGACAATTGAGTGGTAGATAACCCACTTCGGATTAACTCTGATAAAGAAGAGAAAAGATTGTCAGACATAATAGAGTATCTGCATATCAATCAACACAACAAAACAGATTTTCACAATACTTGAGCTAAAATTGGAAGTCCAGTTTACTTACCTAAATAATACAGAAGATGGATGAATGTGGACTTCTTGAGAACCTCTAATGGTCTTGTACATGCCATTATGACTATAAACCTAATGACATGACAAAAATTACAATTGCATCAGCAAATTAGTGAGTGCAAAAACTTTGGGCACTATTGCTTCAAATAGTTGAAGGCTCGTCTAAAGGGGAAGACAAAATTGTCCAGGATACAGAGTGAGAATTCCCATCATGACAATACTCACATCTAAACGACAAGCATTTGCAAAAAATCCAGCAGTAACAGCCTTTCTTACTACCTGCAAAGAGATTGGAAAGGACAAAGTGGTGCAGGAGGAAAGGAGAAGAAGAAGAAGAAGAAGAACAAAAACAATCTGCATTAGCAACTCAGTATATGATTCATTCAGTTAACTATGTAAAAGCATTCTGCATAAAAGGTTCATAAGGTACAATCAATGACTAATGAGCAGTTCAGAAAACAAAATCCATGACAGAACATTTTTCATTTTGCTAGTGATGTAAATCATCATTTTAATACTCCTGAATCCCTTCATCTGCATTAGTGCTCAGCGTTGTAGAAAAAAGATGACATGCTAAAATTAATCAATAATGAAATATCAGGCCCACTATCAAAAGTCTCATTTCTGTTAAACTGTAGTTAGACTAAACTACAATCCACTATTATATAAATTTTTAATTTGCACAAGTAGGAGAACCTATGATTCAATGATACAATTGACAATTGAAGATGGCAAAAGAATACAAGACCTACTTTGCTATGGATAATCTAACTAGTTTTTTCCCCTTCCCCTCTAGTATTGGAAACTCTTACCTCGGTATCTCTTTCACAAGACTTCAATGTTATGCCTAATCTGAGTGCTATTCTTCTTAGTTGTTCTCTAATTTCAACAGCTTTCTTCTGCAAAACAACTAAACTGCAATGAGTGTCTTGTGAAATGAATGTCTTAGTTAAAAGATCTTATTCAAATTTGAGGTGGTTTACAGCTATGAAAATTTGATTACGCACCATGGCATGATAATTCACAAAGTTCTTATGACACCATTGTGAAGATTTACCAGATTCAAGAAAACCTTGGTAAACATTGAGGAATGTGACATGATCTCCCTGAACAAGATCAAGAAATTAAACCCGTATACAAAAGGATTATGACAAAGGAACATACATTCTCTTTCTGATGAATAAATAAATAAAGCCATCATACATCAAGTATATGGTGCAAACTGTAAGATAATTTTAGAGGGGATCATGAAAGTTAAATTTCAAGAATAATAATGATCTTTCTGCTTCACATGAACTTGCTTACGAGCCAAGCAAAGAAATTTATAGAATTGTATGCTGTCCTCCGTTAAATAGAAAATGGGAAAAAAAATACGAAGAATTGGCAGCTTCAGAGCAGATGAAGCAAAAGATGTCCAGTTTTCCTTAGTTGTTGAAAAGGCTGCCCAAAAGCATTATATAAGGCATAAACAGTAAAACTTACAAGTACACCAGATATAGAGACAACAACTAGGATCTTGGTAAAATCAAATGGTTGAATAATTGAAAAATGAGATCAGTCAGGAGAACACATAGAAAGCTGTAGCTAAGAAGTAAGACAATGAGTTTTGTAAAATCTTATTCAATAAAAAGTGCAGTTGGACTCCCTGTAGGATCAAAAATTGTCTAAACAATGGTCAAATATCTAATCGATAAATAGAGACAATTTTAATGTGATCTCCCAAATTTGATCGAGCAAGTCCAGTACCTCTGCTGCCGCAAATCTCATCTTGGCTTCATCTAGCTCCTTATATGCTCCTCTACTAGAAACCCAGATGGACTGCAAAAGGATATTTCAGTTATTAATTCTATCGTTAAGGGGTATCTTCTTTATATCATAATAGTGTTAATGGTAATTCCCCATACATTCCATTTTAATCACCAAACTGGAAGCAAAAGGTATTTAATCAAAGTGAAAAAGGATACCTGAAGGGAGAGAATAGCAGCAATTGTGATGATTTCCTCAGAACAACCAAGTTGGTTTGAAGATAATATCATTTTGGAGATCATTGGCTCCTGTGAAAAATCTAATGTTAGAAATTGACTCAGATTCTCATTAGAAAATATCAAGTTGTATATTAGTTGTTTAACTTTTTAGGTAAGTCAATTTCTTAATATCCCAAAGATTGTGATCAAGTGCTGACTTGTCCAATATACAAATTCTTACTCCCAAGGCTGCTCTTTGGAGTTTTTTTCTCCAGGGGAGGGGGCAGACAAGAGGGAGGGCAAGAAAATAGTCCGAGAAGAGATGCTAATTTATGATGTTAAACTGCCTGGGATTCCCTACTTGCTGTCCTACTTATGCATGCAATCAAAGCAGTCACTCATTAGAACACATGCGTCAGAAAAAAAAAAAAATCTTAACATCCTCAACAAGTAACAGTGTGCAACCGCATCAACAAAAATAGGCAGCATCAAGAAGGCCAAATCAAATAGTCAGCAAGTAGCATACCAATGGAATTTCTGCAACTTGAAAACCAACTGGTGATGTAAGTTTAGCATCATCATCAAGAACCCCTAGTGAATAAAGAACTTCAAGTGCCCGAATCATTGTTTCTGGAGCTGGAGAGGCTAGCCAGTCAAAGCCCAAGATATTGTCTATGCCCAAGGCTTTTATCTGAGATTCAGAGACCAGATATTATGTAAAACTCTAAAAGCAACAAAGCTATATTGTATTCACTAAAGTCAAAGATTCCAACTAAACGGTCATGTTCTTTTAATAAAGTTTGGCAACTAGAAAGGTTAGAAATGCAGACCTGAATGACACAGGAAACAAGATTTGATCTTTGAATTTCTGGCATTCCCTCCGCAGACATTTTGTTAATAAAATGCTCTTCTGTATATAATCTGGTTGTAGGGATCAAAATGTTTCACGTTATATATAGAATGGAGACACCTTGCAACAATCAATTTTTCAGGAGACAACAATGAGCACTCAACTCTTGTTAACCATCCATCAAAATCAATTCCACAATTTCAAGAGGGATGTTTGTAATTTGACAAAAGCAACAACCAGAATGCATGAAGAAACCATTCCAGGATAACTTTTCATGAAGATGATAAAAATCCATGAGATAACTTGAGCATATCCAGTAGGCTACTAGGCTCACATAGCTGGTCATAGGACACAAAGAGAACGAAATTTTTTCAAGAAGTTGATATTAGGGGTTAGGTCTCATCTTAAATGCAGGCAGCTAAGAGGAGATTAATGTATTACAAAATTGTAGAAGAAATGTAACCTTTGTTAAGCCCACAAAGAATTGCCTTTTTGGACAACTTAATTTTCACTAGGTTAGTCAGTATGCATTACAATTACAACTGAACTGCAAACCGCTATTGCAATTCCATCATTCAAATGGACCCTTATTGATTTAGTAGTCTACCTTTATGAGTTTAGTGCCCTAAAATTTCTCATATAGGTCACTCCATAAAAAGAATACTAAGTTTTTATACCTATCAGTGGTATTCTATGAGTCATGTCTAATGCGCATTTGGATTGTATACAAAGGCCTCCATTTTTTTATTCCGTTTCGGGTTTGTGTTATGACCAACTAGTCAAGACCAGAATTGAAAGAAGAGTTTTTAAGCTGGTATAAGGTAAAAATCAGACCCTGATAATGATTTGCAATTTACAAGTTTGATGGTACTTGACATAATTCTGAAAACAAAATCAATGTCAATTCACCTACACTTCTTGGTGGTAAAATAAAACAAGAAACATGACTATCATGGTCCTATGGAGAAGTGTTCTAACGCTTAGCTTCTTGCTCTAGAAGTTATTGAAGCTCCTACTTAATATACCAAAACAAATAAGAGCAATGAGAAACTATTATGCAAAACACCATTTTGCAGTTAGAAACCTGTAACACTTTCCTGGTCGGACTCTTCCAGCCCTACCAGCCCTTTGTCTTGCAGATGCCTTCGATATCGGTGCCACTACCAGGTTTTCAATATCTGATATCTATACCCACCACAAATAAAATCAGAAGACTGACTAATTAAGAGAAGGAGAAACATCTCAGCTCACTATAATTACCAGCCAGAAGCAATAAATAAAAAGCTGTTACTAGTAAATGAAGCAGCAAAACCAAGACATTAAAGAGGCCTGGTTAGTTACAAAAAGTTTGGAACCAATACATTGGCTCCACTCCTGATTCCCAAAACTTATGCAGATTTAATGGCTTATACAACAAAAGGAAACTTTTGAAAAGAAACGATTAAAGAGAAAAGGATAAGAAAAAAAAAAAGAAAAGGTTGAAGGCAACACCTAAATAGTTATTACAAACTATACAATTTTGATTTAGTCCACGTTGAACTCAAAAATAAATAAATAAACATCCAGATAAACACCACAAGTCTAGTACTTCATCATAAATATTTCTGTACTCGAACAAGAACATGCAGATACACACCATAACATTTAACTATGTGAAATACAAAAATTGAAACTTAGTTTTAGCAACGCAAAAACTCATAATACATTGCAGATGTTTATTACTAAGTTCAAAGGTCCAATTATAGAAATAAAAGAAAATCTCAAATTCAACAAGCCAGTCAGCACTAGCAGTAGAAAGGCTTAAGCCCGGTTCAAAAAAAATTTGGGATCAAATCAAGTTTTGTAAGTTGATTTGGGCACCAAAATATCCCCACACACATATATATATATAGAGAGACATACATATAGTTTTAGACTGGGTTCAGGACCAAAAGGGCCCAAAACAGTCTCAGGCTTTTGAGATATGCTCAAAGTATAAGAAGTCTCTGGATCGCACCCACTTATACAATTCCTACTGGGCTCCAGACCACAAATTTTTTTAACAGGCCTTAAGGTGGCCTGGCCATTGCCTTCCCTAACCAGCACTTTATCACTATTTTAAACCCAGATGAATAGTATCAAAAATACCGGATTGTAGAATCGCTGCTTTGAAAACCCACTATCCACAACATAGACAATACCCTGCAGAATTCAGCGGACCAACAATGCTAAAGCAGTGCAAGAAAGGAAATAAGTTTATGAGGATTTTTCAGATTACTGTTTAAACATACATATATTACCTCCAAGGTCAATGAAGTTTCAGCTATGTTGGTCGATATTATTACTTTTCTCTTCCCTCTAGGAGTGGGAGAAAACACAAGATCCTGTAAAGAAAGTAGCAGGGCGTGGAGAACACGAGACACCGGAATACTAAGTCTACAATATATCCTGCTAAAACAGTAAGAAACCACACGACACGTGACAAACCTGTTCAGCACGCGGGAGGCCAGAGTACAAAGGAAAAACAATCAGTCCTGAGAATTGGTAATTTGTCAGTGTTGTCCTTGGATAACATTAAGAAGAAACTCAAGTAGTCAATAAGGCATCCTCATACAAGCAGAATATCAGTGGTTTGGTAATTCTGATCATTTTACATGATTGAATCACATAGAGCAAAAGCAAAAAGACAGAAGCTTATGCTCACACACATTTCCTATTATTACAAACATCTATCTTCGTTGTTTACATACGTAATACTACAAATGCTTTAACACCACATATTAAAAAGAAAACATGTGTTAGGTTCACATAAAGACACAGGTGCAACTAAAAACTTCGACAATCCATAATACTTGAAGAAGTAACTAAAATAAGATCAATAAACCAATCATGCTAACAGCTGAATGCAAATTAATGCCTTTGTACCAGAAGATTTGTTCCCATTTGCTTGAGCCTCCTCAGTA
The DNA here is from genome assembly GCA_027479065.1 of Erythroxylum brevipes. Lineage (NCBI taxonomy): Eukaryota > Viridiplantae > Streptophyta > Magnoliopsida > Malpighiales > Erythroxylaceae > Erythroxylum > Erythroxylum brevipes. Next base: position 39,821,698 of record JANIHY010000002.1, read on the forward strand.
AGTAGCCTAACTGCAACACCGATATCATCTTCACCAGTGAGAAATACCAGAATATCACCCGCTGGCTCCTAAATTATTATACAAAAGTTATCAGTAAAGCATATTGTTCCATTAGAAGGAAAAACATATTGCTACATCAAGGTTTTAAATTGCAGACTACGGGTAATATTCCAGTTACAGCTAATTGCAACAATTGCGAATGATGCGGGTGCAATTGCAGCCAATTCGCTGTGACGGTGCAGACGGCAACCGCAATAATGTGGTCACAAACTGCAATTTAAAATCATGCTGCACTGGTACTAGGAGAAATTTTAACAAATATCAAAGGCTATATTTTTTCAAAAGCTGGACCAAAAAAAAAAAACATTTTGTCTAATAGATGTTGATTGAAAACAGACAGGAGCTACAAGTATAAAGTTGGGAAATTAAAATATCTGGCTTACAATTCTTGCAGACACTTAATCCAGAAGCACTTTAGTACTCAAATAAGAGCCATAGTGGAATTACAAACGTGATATGTTTTCCCAACATAAAGATATATACTTTTCACCTGATTAACAACTTGTGCATGTTGAGTATTCCACAGTCAACATAACAGCAATTGTATTTTAGTGGATGAATGGAAGGTAGGTAGCTTCAAAATTTTAATATTGAGTTCGCTTTGACCTTTCACTAGACATTTAAATACTATTGACTAAAATAGCAGAATGCATGACTCATAATTACCATCTGATCCAGCTAATACAGCTATATATGGTCAGAGGAACTGTGTGCTTAGCTCGACATTGGCACAAACATCAAATTCTTAGACAACTACTTAACCTTCAACTATATGCATGCATCTGAGGTTTAGTATGCTGGTTCATGAGATTTTTAACATTTCATATTACAAATTATAAGCTATCCCTGATATACTCCAAAAAAATATTCAGCATTTTAACATTTTGTGCCTAACAAATGCTTCGCTTTGATTTTCTATGCACAAGAGTATTGATTTCTTGAAAGTTGAGAGACGATGAAAGCACGGATATGGGACTAGTTTTGAAATTGTCCCATGCTAAAGTTCATTTGAGATTTTGGTAGATCCTTAAAAGACTTCTGTAAAGTTTATCTATATATGTGAGTTTGCACCAGTTTCCAGTCATCTGCTTTTGTATTGACTTCCTGTTTCCAGTTTCCAGTCATCTGCTTTTGTATTGACTTCCTGTTTAGGTTTCAAGTGTTTACTTAAAAGAGAACTTTGAAAGAGGTCAGATATTGTTTATCTATGTATCATGTCACATTTATGCACTAGAAGGGTATTTTGGTGGATGTTGAGTATCTTGAGTTACAACGATGGAAATTCTGAGAAAGCAAAAGTAAAAGCTTCAGCATCATTTAAGCAAGAATACCTGATCATTTATTGCCAATACTGTTGAAACAGCAGCTTGAACATAGTCTGCAACAGCCTCCACAACATAATGAATCCGCACATTAAATCCTCTACCCTGAAAGGGATATAAATACAATAAAATCTTGGTCAGGTCAGATCTACTCCAAATATTTAAAAGGCTTATAAACTGAATGGATTTTTCATCAATATCATGATATATACAACTTATTGCTAGTACAAATACCTCAACTGACAGAATTGCAGGCTCCTTACTTGGACCAGATTCAAGTGTTTCCACTCTTTGACGCCCTTTTCTGGTTCAAAACAAACACAATCAAAAGTTGATTAATTCCTGTAATTGCAGTCTTTTATTTTACCTTCATAGGAAGGAGAGAAAGCATCATACAAATGGAGATGGCAGAAGCAGCATGCAGTAGTCATCACCACTATCATGACGTACATGTGACATGTTGAATGCAACATAACAATAAGTTTGCAATAATTTCACAGAAATTAATCTCCTTATTGTGTCAAATATTAATTTTTTTAGAGTAAGATTGGAAATGGGCTGGGCTGGGCCGGGCTTGGGCCAACAAAATACCTAATTGAGCCCAAACTCTACTAGAAGCCCGATCAGGCCCAGCCCAAGTTCAATTACTTTCTTTTTTCAATCTGAATTTTGGAAACGATGTTGTTTTCACTTGATACATCCGATTTCGGACAAGGTTCAAGCTTGGGCTGAAAATTTGAAAAACAAATCAAGCCCGGTCTAAAACCAAGTTAGTTTGGGTCGAGCCAATTGACTTCAGGCCAGCAGAGCCAAGCTGCACTCAAGCACAGATGCCATCCCTGGCTTAGAGGTGATACTTTTGACTAAAGAACAAGACAAACACATTTTCTTAAATTTTGGATGAGTATCGCAATTACTTAAGGGTTGACTGCCAGATCAACAAAATTAAAGATAAGAATTTTCCACTACAAAAATGGATAGCATGGCCAAAATTAAAGATAAGAATTTTCCACTACAAAAATGGATAGCATAGCAACAAGTAAGAGTTGTCACTCTTCAAATGCTCACAAAAGTACCGGTCCAGGAAGAAAGCAGCCATAGATTTTGCTTCAATTGTAGCAGATGAGATGATCAAGCGTAGTTCAGGTCGACGCCGCTGGATCTAGAATTCAAGAAACAGTAATGTCCTGATTATGAGTGTATTTAATTACTTCAATAGTACTTAGACAATGTTAAAACAGAAAATATACCTTTTTCAAGAGACCTAGCACTACATCAGTTGAAATGGATCTTTCATGAGCTTCATCCACCATTATGACACTGAAACACCATATGCAGAAAAGAAATTTATATAAATAAACAGTAAACCAATAACATAAGAGACATACATATATAGATAGATGCTCCTAGCAAGAGATGATCATATTGAAGACTTCTTGCTATGCAATGTAGTCTGCTTTTCATAGTCAATAGTATGTGATATGCATGCATTTATCCACAATATGGATCTATTCCAATAAACATAATCTGCCTCTTATCCTTTTAGGTAGGGGGTGGATGGGATGGAGAGGTTCAAAACGAATTTAATAATGAAAGAAAAAAAGGCTAACAAAAGAAAAGGAAAATTTGCAGCCTTCTTCTGAAGTTTCAAAGATAGAAAAAAATTGTAAATTTGAAAAACAAAAAGCAATATGAAAATGGTTGGAATAATAACTTATACCTATACTTGGTCAAAAGTGGATCTTCCATCATTTCTCTAATCAAGACACCATCGGTAAGAAATTTTATCTTGGTCACATCCTGTACTGCCAACAGAAGATATTGAGCATTATTCATCAAAGAAGAGGGAAAAAGAAAAAAAAGAAAGTGTTCAACATCCATAACAAAGAGTACAATAGGTAAAATTGTAAAGACGCTCTATGGTGAAATTTTATCTTAGTCACATCTGTACTACCAACATAACAAAACTATAAGCATCATTCATCAAAAAGAGGGAAAACAAAAAGAAAAAAGTTCTCCATTCATAGAAAAAGAGCAAAAGTATAGATAAAATTGCAAAGATTCCCTATGGTAAAAGGATAAAATTGAGAATTGAAGTCAAATGAAAGTGAAGCTCCTAAAGGAACTTAATCAGTCTCACTGAAGTGGTAAGATCCTCAAATCGGATTGTGTAGCCAACATCATCTCCAAGCCTGACTCCCAACTCTTCAGCCACCCTTGAAGCAACAGCCTGAATGATCATGCCAGCAAATGCTATGAACAACAGCCGATTCACAAACATAAAATGCTGATAAAATTGACATGTTATCTATGCGCCTAAATTTAATCTTTTGAACAAGAAGAGAAGCCGTAACCGTCATTCAAACGTTAGTTTCAAAGAGCAACTTGAAACAAAGGAAGTAGATCAAATTTGAGGTGGATAACATCCAGAAGTACAACAACGATGCTTGAGAACTCAAAGCAAACAGAAAGCACACTGAGAGACGTGTAATGACTACAGCACCTGGACAGCAAGTCGCCTAGGTTGGGTGCAAGCAATGACACGTCCACCCTCGGCCCAACCAGCTTCCTTAAGAAACTGCACAAAAATCAAAGCAAATAGCAATCGACTTTTCAATGCCTCAGAAAGAATTTCCTACTCATATCCTAAGCTTAACAGAAGGCGACCTGAGGAATCTGAGTAGTTTTGCCGCTACCAGTCTCGCCGACGATAATAGTAGTGGCGTGAGTCTCTACCAGATACAGAATCGCATTCCTGTACTTGTAAATTGGTAATCTCTGTCTCTGTTTGTCTATGTTCGCATAACCAAACCTGATATATGTATATATGTAAATGCAATCGCAAAAGCTCATGCCAGTTTTTAAATACAGTGACAGAAATGTGAGAGCAATTAATTACCCAGAGGTAGAGGCAGAAGACAGAGCTGCGGAGACGAATACGACGCCGCCGTCTTCGTCTTCCAGAATGCGTGGCTTATCGGCTCCGGGTTTCCAGAACTGAGCCATGCTCTGCAACACTGGAAGTGGGTTACAGGCAATTGACTAATAAATTCAGTATTTTAAGGTCGGAAATTAACTTTCATTAGATTATTTAATTTTATTCCAGATAATATCTTTAGTCTTTAAAAATTTGGAGTTTAACTGAATACAAAATTAATTAATAAAAATTAATTAATTAATTTTAATTTTAAAATATAAAAATTAAAAAACTGATTTTAAAAAAATCACTCCATTAAAAAGATCAAATTAGCTCAATTTTTTAATTATTAATAAAAAGTTACAAGTTAAAAGGCCTAAGGCTTAGGGATGGCAATTGTACCCGAACCTGATGGGTACCCGATAAAATTACCCGAATGGAGGCAGGTATGGGGAGCAAATTTTTACTCGTGGGGCGGGTATGGGGGGTTAGCAAAAATACCCGTCGGGTATCGGGGCGGGTATGGGGATACCACCCCCCATAC
>JANIHY010000002.1:39826640-39840965 GCA_027479065.1 Erythroxylum brevipes
AAAGATAGGTATATATATGTGTAAAGAGTATGCACTATCTCAATGATTAATAAAATTATTAATTATAAAAGCAATTATATTATAACTCTCATCATTTTGCATACTAATTCAAATCAATATTTAATAATGAAATATAGTATTGATGGACAGATTTCAACTAATTCAAGATATCAATTCATAAAATTGTACAACCATGATTATAATGAGCTTAAAGAAATCATTAAAAAACATGAATCCTTTCCCAAACTTAAAGTTGTACATTGTCCCAAATGTACATAATATAAGTATTTATAATAAGTGAGAAGGTTTGGTGGTACTTTCCTATATATGATGATTTTTTTATTTTTTAATCCATTTAATGTGATATTACATCATTGTAAAATATAAAAAATTAGAAAGAAATAAGAATAAAAAAAAAGGAAATTAAGAAATAAGAACATAAAAATAGTATAACAAAAGTAAATCGTAATTCTTGTGTTGCCTCCCAAGTAGTGGTTGGTTAACTTCTTTAGCTCGACATACCTTTTATGCTCAAGTTGGCTTAGTTAAATTGATGTTTTCACTATTATTAGCGAACTCACCTCCAAGATATAAATTCATTTAATGGTCATTAAATTTAAAAGTACCCTTGTGTGGATGACTCATCTCGATTACACTGTATGAAATACTTTCTCCATAATAAAAGGTCCAGACCATCTTGATTTAAGCTTACCAGGAAATGCAAGAATTGTATAAGCGAACTTGATCTCCCTCCTTAAATTCTTATGCATGCTTAATCATTCGATTATTATAAAGTCATCACCTACCCATTTATCCAGTTCACTAAGTTAGAAGTTTCTCTTTTCACTTGCACTTTGAAGATCAAAATTCATGAGTTTAATGTCCCAATATGCTTTATGTTTGAACTCAACAGGTAGATGACAAGCTTTCCTATAGACCAACCTATAGGGTGTACTGCCAATAGGTGTCTTGTACACTATCCTAATCTAATTTAATTAATAGTCTTTCCTCTAACACTCTACATTCTTCTCCAAAATTCGTTGTAAATCCCTATTAGATACCTCAACTTGGGCAGTAGTTTAAGGGTGATATGTGGTGGCAATTTAATGAATAATTCCATGCTTTTTAAACACCTTTTCAAACTGTGTATTACAAAAATGTGTACCCTTATCATTTATGGGTAAAGCTTGTGCTTCCACTCATTTGGAAACATAATCAATAGCTATTAGGATATATCTGTTACCAAACAAACTTGGAAATGGACACATAAAATCAATCCCCTAGACATCAAATATTTCATAAACAAGAATTAAAATTTGGGGTAATTCATCCAAAAAAGAGACATTACCTACTTTTTAGCATCTATCACATGAAGTTACATACCTTTGGGCATCTTTAAAAATTGATGGCCAATAAAAACCTAACCCTAGAATCTTTTGAGTTATCCTATTTACACTATGGTGCCCTCTAGTGGGTCCAACATGATAGTGTTGTAGTATCTCCCGACACATCTCCTCAAAATTTGATCTGGATAGATAGAAAATAAATATGGATCTTCCCATAAATTGTCTTGAAAATCAATAAAGAATTTCTTCTTTTACTGATAAGATAAACCTTTTGGCAAGACCTTCAGCTTCACTTACCTCCTTCAAGAGGCAATCTTCTGGGAAAGCATCTTTAATGCCTTCTTCATTTAGTTCTTCCAAGTTTGGATTTTTTAGGTGAGATAAATGGTCTGCTATCATATTTTCAACCCCTTTCTTATTTTTAATCTTTAAATCAAAATCCTGCAATGGTAGAATCCATTTAATCAAACAAGATTTAGAATCTGGTTTATTCAACAAGTATTTTAGTGCAGATTGATTAGGATAAACAACAACTTTAGATAATACTAAATAAGATCATAATTTATCAAATGCAAAAATCACGGCTAGCAACTCCTTTTCAATCATCATGTAATTCTCTTGAGCATCCATCAAGGTCTTAGTAGCATAATAGATTTGTTAAAAGTGTTTTTTCCTTTCGCTATCTAAGTGTTACACCTACTGCAAGGTGACATCACACATTAGCTCAAAAGGTAAATTCCAATTTGGTGCAACTATAACTAGGTTCGTAGTCAACTTTTCTTTTAGAATGTTGAAAACATCTAAACATTCTTTAGTAAATGCAAAAGACATGTCCTTTTCTAATAACTTGGTTAAAGGCTTAGCAATTTGGTATTGCCTTAACTAAGGAAGAGAGTGGTTGTTTCTCTATGAATTCAATTTTGGCCTTATCTGCCTCAATCCCTTAGTGAGAAATTTTTATACCATAAAGTGACACTTTTTCCAGTTCAGCACCAGATTCATCTTTTCACATCTTTCTAACACCTTTTCTAAGTTTCGGAGGAATAAATCAAATGAATCACTAAAAATAGAAAAATTTTCTACAAATACCTTTATTATGTCCTCATCTAGACCAACAAAGGTGGCCATTATGTACTGCTGAAATGTAGCAGGTATGCTACACAACCCAAATGGTATCCTTCTATAGGTGAACGTACCATAGTGACACATGAATGCTATTTTTTCTTGATATTTCAAAGAAAAATAGATTTGAAATTAGCCTGAAAGTTTGTCCAAGAACTAGTAGTACATATGTCCCACCAGTCATTACATATGTCCCACCAGTCATTCCAACATTTGATTTATAAAGGATAAAGGGAAATGGTCCTTTCTAGTTGCATAGTTAAATTTTTTTTGTAGTATATGCAGACTCTCCATCCAGTGACAGTTCTTGTAGGAATCAACTCATTCTTTTTTGTTGTAGATTACCATAATTCCTCCTTTCTTTGGCACAACCTACACAAAACTGTCCCAAGGACTATCAGAAATGGGATAGATCACTCCAGCATCTAGGAGTTTAATTACCTATGCCTTTACCACGTCTTTCATATTTGGATTTAGCCTCTTTTGAGTTTATAACATAGGTTTAAACTCCTCCTCTATTAAAATTTTGTATGTGAAAAAAGAAAGGTTGATCCTTTTAATGTCAAAGATCTTACATGCAATGACCTTTTTATATTCCCTGAGAACATTTAGCAACCTTTTCTTTTGCACCACCTCTACAGTTGATGCAATAATTATTATTAATTTCGAGTTCTTTTCAAGAAATGCACATTCCAGATAATCAGGGAGTGTCTTTAAATCTAACTCTGGTGGTTTTTCAATGAAGGGCTTTAACCTTGTCTTTGTATTTCTGTTTATTTTTTCTACTTCTTTTGAAAACACAAAAGTCTTATTATCTTTATGTTTATCCTCGTATTAAGTCATAGACAATTCCTGCATGTCATTAGACATACTTTCTTGCATAATTTTTGAAGTTATAGAATCATTAAAATCAATAAAATAAGAGGAATCATCGCACTCAAGAGCATGTCTCATAGCATCAGATATCTTAAAAGTTATCTTTTCTTCTTCTACCTTAAGAACTAGTTTACCATCACAAACATCAATAAGGTCTCTAGATGTAGATATGAAGGACATCTTAAAATAAAAGGTACTTCTATTTCTTTGTCCATATAAAGTATAACAAAGTTAAATGGGAAGAGGAACCTGTAATAATACATCCTCAATGATTCCCCTAAGATATTTAACAGATCTGTTGGTTGATTGAAAACTCATTCTAGTAGGTTAGGTTCCCCTAACCCCAGTTTTTTGAACAATTTATAAGAAATTAAGTTAATGCTAGCCCCCAAATTAGATAAAGCTTTCTCTACTGGCGAATTACTAATAACACAAGGGATAGTAAAACTCCTTGGATCCTTAAGCTTCTCTAGTAACTTGTTTTGTAGGATGATAATTCTTCCAATTTTTTCTTGTTAGATATTAACTCCTTTAAAAATGTTATATACTTAGGCATCTGTGCTAAGTTAATATAAAGGTTTTTTTAAATAACTTTAGGAATTTACAGAATTGCTCATCCATGCAATCCTTCTTTAACTTCATTGGGTATAGTATGGTGGGATAAAATTCCTTTACTTTTAGAGGATTCACTACATTTTTGGTCTTCTCTTGACTCTTTTTGTGATCCTCCTTTTCATTTTAGGATTGGCATCTCCTTGTAACTCTTTCCTACTTTTAGGTATGACCACCTTTACATGGTCATTAGGTTTGGTTTTTGTGGTACCCAGCAGATTCCCAGTTGCCTTTTAGCTAGTATCATTGTCAATTGGTTGAGTTGAACCATCAAGTTACTTAAGGGCACTTGTTGTCTTTGATGTTTCTTTGTGATTCCTAAATAAATTCCATTATCATTTCCTCCATACTCGACTTTTTAGGTTGTGATGCTTACTATTGGAATCCTAGAGATGGGTTGTTTTTTGTCTAACCCAAATTTTCTTATGAAAAGTAGGGATTATTATGGGGTCTCAGAGCATTCCCCAAATAATCCACAAGTTTGAGCTTATTGACACTCATGTCCTTGATGATCTAGCCTCACACTTGACAATGCATCACCCGTCCTTGTGGAGCCATAGTCAATCTTTCCATCTTCTTGCATGGGGCCTCCATTTGGCTCACCAACTACTTCACTACTTCTATTTCATAAACTCTCTATGGCCTATTGGTTCATGCTCTAGCCAAGCACTACTGTTAGTTATTCATCGCCATATGCTCTATCAAATCTTGAGTAGCTTCAAATGTTTTTTTTATTTAGTGTCCCTCCAACTACTACATCTATAGACTGCCTTATGCTTTAACTTAACCCATTATAAAAGTTTTGGATTTGCATCCATAAGGCTAGTCCATGATGTGGGCATTGCCTGAGTATCTTTTTAAATCTCTCCCATATGTCATACAATGATATACCTTCAGCTTGGGAGTATGAGGAGATGTTGTTCCTCAACTTTGTAATCTTAGTAGGTGGAAAATACTTCATTAAAAAAAATTTCCACCACTTGTTCCTATATAGTTAGTGACGAATGTGGCATGGAACTCAACCACTCCTTTGCCTTTCTCTTAATAAGAATGGAAATAGATGTAGTATGATGGCATCATCATTTGCTCCATTTATTTTGAAATTATTGCAGGTGTCTAAAAAGTTAGAGATATGTGCATTAGGGTCTTTGTCTCGGAGTACATCAAACTGGATTGATTGTCGTACCACCTAGATGATGCTCGACTTGATCTTAAAGTTGTTCATTAGAACAGTTGGTCTCACTATGTTAGAATTCTTTACTAGTTAAGTTTAGCCTAGCGTAGTCAAACTTGGTACGAGGTTGGTCCATCATATTGTAGGATTCTTCTGTGCCTATGTTGTAGGTTGGTCCACCACATTCTACGCCTTTTATCTGACTGGCTAGTTCAAACTCCCGCATTTATGTCCTATAATGATTCTTTCAAGCAATTCTTTCAATTTTTAGGTTTGTGTTTATTAAGCTCTTAGATGTACTCTAGATCATAAATTGATCGGGAATCTAACTCTAAATATTAAAGAAAATAAAACTAAACTAATTAAAAAAATTAAACTATTGTAAAATAAAAATAAGAATAAATCAAAATAAAACAAAATAAAGCAATGTCTAGAGTAATAAAACCAAGGTTTTCCTAATATCAATATCCCTGAAAATGGCACCAAAAACTTGAAATGGCACCAAAAACTTGATTAGTTATTTCTATACCAATATTAACTTATCCATAAGTGCACGATGCAGTTGTAGCTAGCATAAACAAGTAAGGATATAATCCCATGAAGAAAATGAATACTAATAATTACCATTATCCTATTATCTATACATGAATTTGGTTTTGACTTTTAATAAAGAAAATAAAAGTTAAACAATTAAAATAACTAGGGAAAAATATTGAGCATAGCATAAAGAAATCACTTAGATATAATCAATATCAAGAATTAGTGTCTAGGTTATAAATCCTCCTAAAACCCTTAAATAGTTGACCTTTTATTATCAAATTATTTTATTAACTATTGGACCGTGGAAATTCTTATTGGAAATTCCTATTGTATGTGAATAACTAACTTAAGACTACTACCAAGTTTTTAAAAAATGTGCCTATTGGGCAAACTGTTTTTAGTTCATGAATTACATGTTATGTGGGTTTGTGGTAATCCCTTAAGACCTGTCACGTGCATGTTGACCAAGAAAAGGCTTCTCCTACCTGCCCGCAAGTGGCACGGAGCTCCTTCATGGACTCCCTCAAGTTTAGAACTACTCAGGACCATTATATGGGATTGTGTAGTTCATCATGTTTTATGGATTTACCCAAATCATTATGATGTGTTTATGTGTTTGCATGTGTTGACAAGTTTGATGATTGTTTGACTTGTGTGAATTGTGAATTTTCTTGACAAATTGACAATTTTAAGAAATGAATATTTTATGGATTTTAATGAGGTTTTGCTATAATTATGAAAGTTTCAAATAGTTTTTGCTTATTACCATTTATAAAACTGTTACCCATAAGCATTACGCTCACCCCCTCCCATTTCGTCCCATCTTCAGGTGAGGAGCAGGAGATCGAGTGATTGAGCATAAAGGCATTACTCCGAAATTGGCTTATTTTGTATTTTAAGTTAGTTTTTGTAAAATAATGCTTTAGTCGCATTTTGAGCGATTCTAGTTTTTGTAAAGTTTGTAATTTTGGATTATCATGTAAGTGGCTTGAAATGCCCACTAAAGCGTTGTAAAACTCTTATTGGTTTTGATGTTAATGAAATACATATGCATTATGCTTTGCTCATGATTCTCTAAGTCTTTACATTGCATTTTCAAGTTTTTCATAGGGCAAGAAATGTGTTCTGAATTTAGGAGGAAAACTGTATTGATATAGGTAGAACTAGACCAAGTTGTCTTTAGGAAAGTTGTAGATTATCCTCTTAGCTTTCCAATGCTATAATGTTTGTAAATTTTGGGTATGGGAGTCAAGAGATATGAGCATTATAAGTGATGATGCTACATAAGAAGTTTAAACATGACAATCATGGTGAATGATGAGAGTTTGTGTTTGTGATGAGTCATTTGAGTTGAATTTTGGGAGTTTGATGCACTAAAATTGGTAATTGAATGTTTTAGGAGTGTTATTGCATTAGAATAAGTGAAATTGAGAAGATTATGGGTGAATATGGTGTTAGAATGGAGGTAGGAAGCATTGGAGGGGCTTGGAGGGGTTTGGAAAATCCCCATGTCCTTCACGGGAAAAAAAGACCCCCAGCTTCGCCCATGTCTGTTAAACGGACTTGTATGTCCGTTTAACGGACATTCTCAGGTGAAAATGGCTCCCAGCCTTGACAATGTCCATCAAATGGACATGGATATCCGTTAAACGGACATTCATGGGATAGCTACAGTAAATTTTAATTTTTGACCCTTTTATAAGTAGAATCTTACTTTGTGGTCTCATGAAAGTTGTATATCTAGAAGTCAACTTTCAAATGGTCCAATAATTAACTCAATACAACATTTGTAGAAAAAGTTATCCCAATTACGCCAAGAGAGGTACAGAATGATTAAGGACATAAACATGTTGGTTTCTTTTGGCCATAACTCCCTCATCCGACCTCTGAATGAAGTGATTCTTGAAGAAATAGCTTACTAACAAATGTACCTATCTCTCCAAAACAATTTCCATCTTTTGGATTTGATTTGAAAAAGTTTGCGTTAGATAAAGTGAGGTGATGGTTGGGAGACCATGATTGAGGTGTGAACATACTTTGGCTTTTCAAGCATAAGTCCTCCTATAAAGTTCCAATTGAGAAAGTCGTTGCTTCAAATTAAACTAGAGACTTAGAGCCTCAATTGTTGTGAAGAAATCAAATTATGATTTTGGTGATTGACTAGTGTGGGCTCACCACCCTTATGAGATGATGACCAAAAAGGGTTCTTTGGAATAACCCTACCGGTTTATAAACTCAAGATTTATGACTCCGAATGTTAGGCTCTGGAAACGGAGTCCAACAAATTGCTCTATCTACTGCAGAAGCTAAATATATGTCAACTACAAGTTGTTGTTCACAGACGTTATGGATTAAGTATCAGTTGGAAGATTACTCCATATGTGAAGATCAAATTCCAATTTTTTGTGACAACACAAGTGCTATCAATCTATCAAAGAATACAATACAATACTCGAGGGCAAAACATATTGAAGTTAGACATCATTTTATATGAGACTATTTACAAAGAAGAATCATCAATCTATAATTTGTTGAGACGAATCAGCAGTGGGTAGATATCTTCACTAAACCCTTGTGTGAAGATAAATTCAAGGAATTTAGACAAAACCTAAATATGGTAATGCTAAATGATCATTCGTCTATCACGTCATGATCTAGACGATTCATACAAGAAGAAGATAAAAAGTTGTAAGTTTTCAAGTAAACAGCAACGATAAGTTATGAACGGTAACTTTTCAAGAGTAAGTACAAAAAGGATATCTTCTCAAGATTCTAAATACCTTCTACTCTAGAATTTTCTTTAAATACTTTGAAACCGACTTGCTTAGTGCTCTCAACCAAGACGATTCATACTCTGTTCTAAGCTTCAAGTTGATTTCATCTTACACTTTTACTTTTAGAAACTAACATCGCTACTTTGAGCAAAATATTTTTGTGTGTTTAGTTTTATTTATTATAGATCACAAATGGAGCAATCACTTATCTATGGAAGACACGTTGATTTCATCTCATTAAAAGAAAATCAGATAGACATTAAACCAGAGATTAAAGCAGTTGGCTGGAAAAACTTCTTCAAGGTTCGTAAAAAGGTCTATTTCAATGAGATATATGAATTTTGGAAGAACACAAAGGTGGTAGATGATACCTTAGTATCAATGGTAAATGGATTATCAGTTATTATGATAGAAGATATTATCGAAAGGGTCAGTGGATGTCCTAGTATTGGAGTAAAGCTGTTCAACAATACAAAATGGATTACTCAAGATCGTGTAGATAGAATGTACATTAATCGACAACTCTATGGAAGTAGTGATCTTGAAGTTAAAAAGACGGTAACTCTTGTTTCGAAGGCTAGGGTTCTTCATTCGCTACTTCTTCACTATATTCTACCAAGAGCAGGCTCGTAGGGCCTTTTGACAATGAACGATGAACATTGTGTGTATCACCTACTAAATCACCAAACTATTAATCTTCCCTACTTGATTTTGAAGTATATGATGAAGGCAAAGGGTGATTCTAGCTCTTTACCGTATAGAATGCTATTGACAAGGATTTTTAGATAATCAAGAATCTTTCTCGATAGAGGTAACAGGATAAAGATGGATGTGAAAAGTGTTTATTAATGCTACAACTATTCACAGAATGGGGATAAAGGTTGATGAAGAGACAGATATAAGTTTTACTCCTAAAGCAAGGTCTAAGGGGGAGCTCATAGTAAGATAGGGCAAAAGTGAACATGGTATGTCTGCAAGAACTACATAATCTAGTTTGACAGAAAGAACATCTGTAGAAGAAAAGACTGAGAAATCGTATGATGTTTCAATAAAACTTAAGACGATTCTACAAAAAGAGGAAAGTTGGGTTCAACAATCATCACAAAAGTGTCATTAAAGAGAAAGTCAGACAAACTTCAATGAGAATAATCCAAATAGTCAAGAAGGTCAACAAGACTGTTGACCTTACGACAGTAAGAACAGAAGAGGAGGACATCTCTGATTGGTGATGAAGATTCTGAAAAAACAAGAGAAAAGACAACAGCCTACCAGATCAATTGTCTCTATTTTGCAAAACCAATCAACAAAATCATCTAGAGAGACTGAAATTAAAAGGAAGTTAGTATTTGAGAGAAAGAAGCCTCAATAACAACTTTCTTCTAAATCGACAAAAGAATAAAAGAAAGTGAAGCCCATTCAGAAGAAGGTTTCTTCATCTGAGGTTCAACAGAAGGCAAAAATAGTAGAACATCAATTAGAACTTTATAATCTTGCTAAACTAATCAATAAAAAGGATTTGAGAATGGAGATTATAGATGAACCGGTACCTGTTCAAAGCAGAAGCTCAATTATTATCAGAGAACCTTCAAAAAACTCAGTCAAGATACTAGTCGAACCTATACCGATTAATGATCAAACGATACATCTTCTAAGTCATAAAGAACGAAGATTATATGGTATTCTGTGAGATGAGAAGGCATAACCATATCCATTGAAGATGTCAAAGGATCGGTATACAATATATCCAATTACGAGCATAACTTTGATAAAAATGTGCTAAATGTACAACCAATATGCTCAACCTTTGTGAGAAACAAAGAAAAAGGGAAAAATAGGATGTTTCCTAGGGAAATAAAGATGATATTACAGAAGAGCAGATTCAAGTAGCTGTGAAAAACATAGATGATGCATGCAATGCAATTTAACCTAGAGGTATCTATGTTCCACACCACATTTCAAAAACATCAGGAAGCAAATTTGGAGTTTCGATTACATATGAAAACTTCATGGTAGTTGAGAAAGTGCAAGAAGGATAGGACAAAAGAATCATGGATGAAGGTATCAATTTTCAATTTAGAAACTTTTGTGCATTTGGTCATGCATTTTAGAACTTTAGGTTTCATATCTTCAGTCAAGGATATGTTACATCTTCTTGGAAAACCAATTCTGAAACTACTTAAACATGATGATCTTGATCTCCCAGAAGGAAAACAACCCTTTAGTCTACCCTCTATCAAAATTATAGACTTACACATTTTACCTTCAGAACCATCTGCTATTGAAAAACTTCATCCACTTAGTGAAATACACCAAGATCCTACTGTTAATCCAGAGTTCTTGAAACATTTCATAAATTGGACGGAAGCAAGTCACAGTTAGAGGGAAGTTCAAAAAGCATTAGCAAAAGAATTGAGGAGGTTCATTCTAAGGTAGATAAATTGGCTGACTCAATGAGTGATCTTCATGAGGAAGTAGCACTACTACGGGTTACTATTGAATAAGACCTCATGGCTATCCACTTTGACATGTAATGTATGTTTTCTAAAGTTCTGAAGCATCTACAATGAGAAATTTTTTGATTGCTAACAAATAGGGGGAGAAGGAGAAGGAGAAGGAGATATAGCGGAGAACAAGAGGAGAACAAGAAGAATAGATAGAAAGCATTATATATGTCTAGTATGCAATTCTTTTCTTATATTTTTCTTTGGTTTATTATTCGTATAAATACTATTCATCTATAAAGTTCATTTTACCTTCTAAAATTATGATTATTTGTTGTCATAAAAAAGGGGGAGATTATTAAGTCAAGAGGACTTCACTTCTATTAATTTTGATATCAATCAAATAATAATAATCTTAGAAATGTATGAATTGTTTTGATGAGTTTGTTAAGTATGCAGATAAATGTAAGTAATACTTAGGCAACATAAGACGAAACGCAGCAACACAAGATAAAACGCAACATAAGACGAAGCACAACAATATAAGACGAAACACAACATAAGACGAAACGCAACATAAGATTAGCAATATAAGACAAAACGCAACATAAGACAAAGCACAGCAACATAAGACGAAGCGCAACATAAGACGAAGTGCAGCAACATAAGACGGCAACATAAGACGAAGCTTAAGACGAAACGCAACATAAGACGAAGTGCAGCATAAGAAGAAGCAGAATAACAGACGAAATGTTGTAAAAGAAGAAAAGTTATTCCAGATGATGTAAAAGGAAGATATTCTAGAATGTCAGTCAGTTAATTAGTTGGAGTAGGTTACAGGACTCAACTAATAACTGTTTTTAGAAGATTCAAGAAGTAGTTATCAAGAAGACAATTGGAGACTTAGGCTATAAATATTAGTTCGAGTCAAAAACTACATATAGAGATACACAAATAGAGAATTACTCGTGAACTTTTTTATATTAGCAAAAAATTCTGTATTCAAAGTGCAAAAGAAGTGAGCAAACACATCTGTAACGTGAAAGCTCCAAAATACTTTTCTTAGAGAGAGAAGAGAAGGCTAGAGCCTAGAGAGGCTAATATAGCTAATAAAGAATACTTTGTGAGAGAAAGCTGAAGAGGCTCTACGTGTTGAAAGAATATTTGTAAAGTTGAAAGATTATAGTGAAATCTCATAAAAACTCTGGGGACTGGACGTAGTCTAAGGTTTGGGATGAACTAGTATAAAATCGCATTGTCTATTCTCCAAACCTTATATTTTAATTTTCTTGTGATAGACGAGTAGATAATATTACTTGCGATTGCATTGCTTATCAACTTTAGCAAAGTGTTTTAGTAACATTCCCTTCTTGTGTAGTTTACATATTATATCGGATTTCTATATTAACAAGTGATTTACTTCATACTTGACCTTCCAAGTCTTCTATTTGAGGAGCTAGTTCAAAGTCATACAGTTGCATCTGTTAAAGATTCTTGCACGTTGTTCTTTCAATCTCTAGATCTATGTTTGTTAAACTCTCATATGTGCTTTGGATTATAAACTAACCAAGAGTCCTATTTTATAAAAAGAAATATAACTAAACAAATTAATAAAATAAAATAAAATAAAATAAAAAGGATAAAATAAAATATAAATGACTAGAGCAATAGAATTAAGGTTTTCTTAATATCACTATCCCCTCAAACAATGCTAAAAACTTGATTGGTCTAAACCTAAGGTGAATATTCCAATATTTGAATTAACTGCAAGTGCACAATGTGGCTATAGCTAGCACAGTCAAGTACGACTCGATTCCATAAAGACAATGAATACTAGTAATTGCCATTCTTCTATCATCTAGCTTTGGATTGTATTTGGTAAATAAAATTAAATTAGAAATAATAACAAACAAAGAAATAAAGAAAGTTACTTAGAAAGCAATCAATATTAAGAATTAGTGTTTAGGTAATGAATCCACGTAAAATCATTAGAAAATTAACCTTTTATCATGCAATTATTTTATTGACTAGTAGACCATGGAAATTCCTATCTTATGATAGAAACTATCAGGAGACTACTAACAACTAATTTATAAGCTTATTAACTGAAATCATTCAAGATAAAGTTTTAATGCTTTAACGATTTATGAATTTTGCTATTAGATTTGACCCTAATATAGGGAATTTATGTCGACCTATCTCTAGGTTTGCAATCAACTTTTCAATTATGGTAAATATATTCATACACAAGATTTCTCAATCTTTATAGTATGAAATCAGGTTATTTACTAATTTTTAAAATCTAGTAGCATATACATAAAATACATAATTGAATCATAATAGATCAATCAAAACAATTGCATTAAATAAAAGAATAAAAACATATTGTAACACAAATAAGGTTTATCATACCTAGACACTAAAAAGCATTTAGTTACACATGATAAAAAAAGTCAAACATAAATAGGAAACAACAAATAGAAAACTAAGAGTTAATAATTCTAATCCTCCCTTTTCTTCTTTTGAATGTTCTTTTAAAAAATAAGTTAAATATGAGTGTATAATTATATTCAAATATGAATATATCATATAACATTATTTTCTTTGTAAATTTCAAAGAAATTTGAAGTGAACTTGACAAGCTTGAGGAATCTAACTTCATTACCTTATTTCAATTAAAATAAATTGAATATTATAGGCATATGAAGTCTAACTTTGTTAAATTAACAAATTTAAGAGAAATTCAAGTTAAATTTGATAGGCTTGAGGAGTTTAGTTCTATTACCTCGATAAATTTAGGAGAAAATAAACTAAACATGGTAAACTTGTGGAGTCTAGCTCCACTTTTTTTAATAAACTACATATAAATTTAAATTGTGCTTGATATGCCCGAGGAGTTTAACTCTATTGCTTTAACAAATTCATGAGAAATTTAAAATAAACTTGATTGGCTTAATAAATCTATCTTCGTTGCTTTGATGAATTCCACATCAATTAAAATGAACCTATTCCTCTTAAAGAATCAAATTACATTTCTTAATAAATTTCAATGAATTTGATTGTCATTCTGATATATTTCAACTTGTTATATTTATAAAGGTTTTTGATATTCATGAAAGCAACTATTACCTTAAGACTCTTAGACATAAGAGTTTGAATTTTTATTCTAGAGAGTTTAAGGGAGTTTTTTCGAGCCTTAGCAGGGATGGCAATGGGGCGGGTATGCCATCTCCTGTACCTGCCCCATGAACTCGCCCCCACCCCTATCTCCGTCGGAAATTTTTTGGCACCCCCCATACTCATACTCGTTGGGGGTTTGACCCCCATCGGGTACCCGTTTATCCGCTTCTTTTTTTTAAAAAGATAAACTTATTTAATATGAATAGATTATTTGTTTTTCTTTTAAATTTTCATGCTACATTCATACATACATACTGAAT
>JANIHY010000002.1:39870350-39882976 GCA_027479065.1 Erythroxylum brevipes
TTTGTTTTGTTTCTGTCATAAGATAAAAAAAAATTTATCCTCCAATTTTAGAAGGAACAAAAAATTTATATTTCTATAATCTGGAGTCATAATAAAAATAAGTTAAGTCAACAACCAAACACTCATATTACCAAATACTGTAAAATATAAAATTTTTGTGTTTTGTTACCCGGGTCTGCTAACAGACACGGTACCCATACACTGCGTTAAAGTCGGAAGCTGCTTGTTAGATAAGAACTAGAATATGTGGCTGGGATAGTAAGCAGGACTGATTCATGAATATACTAATTATTAATATCATGAATAATTAAATATTTTTATAAAATAATTTTTATTTAATAAAAGGTATGACTAACTTATTTTATTATTGTTTTTTTTTTTTTACTCTGCTAAGAGTTATGCCTTATTATAGTTACGTCGTAATAATTGGGATTTGCATATGGGTGCTCAATCTTAAATTCTCAAACGGAAACAGAAGAATCTCCGGATAACGAACATCCATCTACTTTCATAAGCTATAACTAGCCAAACCAGTACAAGGTCTATGAACACAAGCATAGATAACACTCCGACGTACGGAATAACACTCTTATGATATTCCTCTTATTTAAGTATGCATCATTGCCTTTATTTAAGTATGCATCATATGCATCTTAACTAAGCCAGTCATACATGGGATGACGACTCAGTTAGCTGTCGGAGTCGAAGGTGGATGGTGGTAAGGTGGACGGTGGTGGTAAGGTGGACGGTGGTAAGGTGGACGGTAGTGACCATATTGAGGCTGTGGAGGTTCATATGGGAGATCATGACCTCCCTCGAGTTCTGTAGCTGGTTTCTCTCCTTCATGCTCAGTAGGTGGTTTTTCTCCTCTGTGTTCAGGATCAGCAAAAGACAGGGAAGTGGAGAGGATCACTGTCCCGGTTAGGAACAGGAAGACTAAAGTCAAGTGTTTGAGAGACATTTTGTTGATTCGTTTGCTGTTGCTTTGGTGGTGCAAATTTTGAAGGGTCTTGACGGCTTTTTATAGCGCACAAGGTGGTCCACAGTACTCGTCACCAGGGCCGTCGGCTACACTGAGTTATATATTACACTATACATATACAGTGTATCTCTATAATTTGCGTCCTTTTCATTGGCTCCAGTTCGGTTAAAATGTTTGACAATTTGAGCAACCCTGACGTGTACATACATATAACCACAATAATCCGAGGTAAAGAAGCTGGAAGTTTTCTACTCTTTGCATAATTTAACATAAAATTTCATATCGAAATAAATTAGCTAGGCACCGTTAAGATCAAGTTGAGTAAATCCATTTTTCCTATTGGTCAGACCGTTGGTTATCTGCACTTATAACACAAAGTAATTACATGTTATGTTGCATGTGCCTCTTGCTTTAAAATAATTAGGATTACAGTATATATACATCTTGAGAGTACTAGTTATGGCGGTCTATTAATCTTTCAACCCAGTTAATGTTGGTATAAGAGGCCCTTTTTTTTTTCTAGTATATTGTTATATGTGACGTTATCCTCTCCCCATCAAAAAATTAACATTGTTCTCATATAGGATTGTAACGAGATGATAATGCTGTAATTGCCGACAACATATGTTAAATGAAAAAAACGAAGTAACATGGATTCAGATAAGCAAAGAAGGAAATGTGAACGCGACCTCTGAAAAAGATAAAGAACTAATATAATATTGCTCGACAAATAGTCATATCTCATCATATCTGTGTTTGCCCCACTACAAGAAAAATGTCGTTTAGCGATAGATATTACCGATAGAAAAGTTAAACATGTCGTCAGAAAGAGAGTTTAGTGATGGAATTTTTCGACGGACCAAGTCGTCGTAAAAATAGCCGTAGGTAATATTTTTTGATAAATAACAAACAATTTATGTAACCATCACTAAATATATCAACAGTTATTTGTACGATCAATCATCAGTAAATTTTCGACGATCAAAATTTATCCGTCGGCAAATTTACAATCGATATTGGTTATTTCATCAGTAATTTTATTACAACATTACCAATGGTTATGTTTTTCCGTCGGTGAGTATACCGACGATTATTTTGCAGCAAATCCTATCAGTGAAATTGGCGACAGAATTGATTTTTCTGTCTGTTGTTTATTGTCAATATTACCGAAAATTTGTTATTTTTTGTCGATAAATAGAATTGATTTTTACCAACATAATTCTGTTTTTCCATCAGTAAATTAGCAAAAACAATTAAAAACAATTCTCTTTATTAAATTTTATTTGATGATCTTATGTTGATGTATAATTTAAACAATTATGAATTATCTGTGCATAATATTTTGATTTATTCATACATTGAATTTGTTTAAACAGAAAGATGATTGATGATATAAAATTAAAATTATCTTATTTGATAATAAAAATATTAAATTGTACATAGTAAGTATTTGTAACTCAAATGAAATGACTACAAGTACATTTTTGATTTGGTGACCACGGATGATTTGTTTGCTGCGAAAAGGTGATACCCCTTCCCTTCAACTCATCCATCTTATTACGGAGTTGAGCTATATACTCTATCGACTGTTGCAACTGAGTTGCCAATGTCTGCACTGTGCTCCGAAACTCATGGACTTCATTGGTTGTCGACCGCCTACTAGATATTGTTGTACTGGACGTGAAAGATTGCGAATAACATGTGCTCGCAAATGAACCTAAATCGAATATCCTTCCACGACAGTCCCTACCACTCACTGCATGAAGATAAGTTTGAGTCTTATCAACATCTTCAGACTGCTGAGACTATCATTAAATGTTTTCTTGTATTTGGTCCTAGCAAAAGGCAATGTTTATATTAGTAAGTGATAATTATTAAGCCTTAATATTAAACCATAAATTTCACATACATTTAGTTCTCTACATCGAGTGTTGACAAATGTCAAATCACGCAATATAAGAAAAAGTATAAGAAAAATCACAAATTGAAAGCAATAATTGAATCTGAAAAATTAATGGAAAAAATACCTTAGTTTTGAGTCACCGATGTTATCACGTTAATATGGATCCTCGACATAAAATTGCAATCATTAATAAACATTAATCGAGTATATTTTCTCTTAAGTGTAATAACTAGAAACATGTATCCTAGCATTCTTATTAAGCAACAACCTAGATACGATTGTAGGTTTAATTGAATAATAGCTTTACGAACCAATAGCCAATGAGCAAGCGAAATACATGTACGACATGCAATCAATCAAGTGAATATCTCCTTAGAATTTTCCAACTCTAACGTAGAGAAGACAATCCTAATTGCTACTTGCGATTAGCGAAACTGAACGTCATATTTCGTTAATCTAGCAATTAAACACATTAATCCCTAGTTGCGCACCTAGAAACCAACGAATTCAAGTAAAAAGAGTAGATCGGAAGATATTCAATGTTTATTAACAACATAAACTTTATTCAAAACATCTTACACATACTAGCTGATAACACAGATCCCCTTATCCAAGACAAAAAGTTTAGCTACTCATAATAGAATTGAAAACGAAAGAAATAAAAAAGCGTAAAGTCTCCATCCCTGGTCTTTATTGAAAAACACGAAAATACTAATGGAGAAATCGTAGAAAATGTAAAAAGACTGAAAGAAAATAGCAGAAAACGAAAATCTCCAAAAACCAGTCTGCGTGAACAGTGATCTTCTCTCCTTTTATGCTTATTTTTCTGATTTCCCTCCTATCTTTCCTTAATTCTTGTCAGATACTATATCCCCAATTTCAGGTGGTCAATCCTCTTGAAAGATGGCAATATAATCTTCAAAGATTGTGAGAATCTCGAATTTGACATTTGAAAGATGGCAATATAATCTTCAATGATTGTGAGAATCTCGAATTTGACATTTGGAGGGAGAGAAGGTGATTTAGTTCCAGCTACAGAATGTGATGCTTCACCTGGATAGTAAGTACCTCTGAATCATTGTTTGAACCTTGATCGCATTATATTCTATTTTCTCTTTGGTGGCATATTTCAACCTCAAATTCATATTTGATTGAATTTTCTAGAAATATAACAATTTGAATTCAATATTTTACACAATTTATTGACAAGGAAATAATTTATTTGTTGAATATAATATTCAATTACAAACACAAATTATTCGCTATCATCACTTAATTGTAAATTAAAATCATCTTCTTTTTCTGAAGAATTAGAATCAAAGTCATGCTCCTCTTTCGATCTCTGGCACTCATAATCCTCTCTAGATGAAATTTCAACATATTTATTAGATGGATTGTTCAAAGGTTCATTATCGTCATATATGACAGATGCATTTATTTCATAAACATCTTCCTGAAACGCTTCACTTTCTATTCTCTGTTCTCCTTTTCTATGTGATTCACAAACACCTCTAGGTTTAACTTTGCAAAAAGCCAACCAAACTGACCTATCTCGTCACAAGCTAGGAAAAAGGACATACAACACCTAGATCGCTTGCATTGCCAACACGAAAGGTTCAAATTCTCTAAATCTTCTTCACTTATTGATTTCAACTAGATTGTATCGGTTATGTACTTTGTACCAACATTAGGAGTTGGATCAAACCAGTCACACTTAAATATCACACCCCCTTTATTGGCAATGTAGGGTTCTCAATTTCAAGTATTTCAATAATTTTACCATAGTAATCCATCAATTCTCCCTGTATGAAAACTCCATTATTTATTGTTGTCATGTTGTGACCATGATATTCTGTATGATATTTATATCGATTAACGAAATACACCGGATACGATTTAACAGTTCGCAAAGGTCCCTTCGCAAGATCACATATGAATTTGTTCTCTATTGGATTTTCTAAGGCCTACACAAAAGAAATCATCATATTAAAGAGTATAATGTCATTTGAACACTTAAATCTTATAATTCATTCATTTCAATATTTGTAAGTGAAAACTTACATATTTCTCGAATCATTGAAGAAAGTGTCTTTTAACTTCTTTATTGATATCATCCTGTGTTTTATTGGGCATTAGCTCGTGTAATAATTTCTCGTATAATCTAAAAATATTATTATGTATTTTAGTTATGAATAACACTAAATTTTAAAACCTAAATAATCAATTTCAACTTACTACACGAAAGGTTGAACCTCTTGACAGTTTAATAAAATGTAGCCACGGGCATCCTCAATTTCTTCCTCTGTTAACATTGTTCTTGTTAAACGTCTTTATGTTCATCCAGGATAAGTGAAAATGGATAAGTAACCATCAACATCACTTGTTCCTCCCCCGTCGTCATTGCAAGGAACTTTTCTTTCTCTTGTGTGAACATACGGTTCAAAATAATGTTAACAAAATATACTAGCTTCTTCCACTAAATAAGCATTACATATTAAACCTTCAATTCTAGCCTTGTTTTTGACATTTTTCTTCAAGTGATGTAAATACCTATATTAGCAAATAGGGTTATTATAATTTAGTTGCGATAATTACAGTCAATTTTGTTGAATTACCTCTCTAACGGATACAACCATTGATATTGAGTTGGACCGGCTAGTTTTACCTCATGTGCTAAATGCACAGCTAGATGCTCCATACAGTCAAAGAAGCGTGGAAGAAAAATCCCTTCTAACTTGCACAAAATTACTGGAACTTTCCTTTTTAGTTTTTCCATTTCAATCAACTTGATTTCAGATGATGTTAAACTTTTGAAAACCAAACTTTATTATGTTATTACTTCCCAAACCTTATTTGATAGCAACTCCCGAAATGTAATTGGAATTAGTCTTTGCATAAACACATGACAATTATGATTTTTCATCCCAAATAATGTGTACTTCCTCATGTCCACACACCTTGCCAAGTTTGAAACATAATCATTGGGAAACTTTAGACTTTTCAATCATTCACACAATATTTCCTTTTATTTTTTGTCCAAAGTGTAACATGCTTTCAGATATTTATTGGTGCGAAGATCTTTATGTAACTCATTTCTTCTGCAAAAAAGTTTCAAAACAGCTCATAATTTTGCATTGTCTTTTGTTCTCCCTTCAATGTTCATTATGGTATTGAACAAATTGTCAAAAATATTTTTTCAATATGCATCACATCTAAATTACGACGTATCAAATTTGTTTTTTAGTATGACAATGTAGCACCCCACTCCCACTAGATACGTATCTGACATCTATGGGTGATATCCGAATCCGTGCCTAGCAAGGGTAACATGCTAAAGCACTAAATCAATCAAAACTCAGTACAAATTTTTTTTGAAACCGTAAACATAGTATGCGAAAATCGATCATCAAATAGGGCCCACTTTAATTCCATAAACTTTTTCATTCATAAGTATTTTCAATCATAACATATAATCGTTAGAATTTCTGTAGCCATTTGGGCCTTTTCACAAAAACAAAACACTTTAGTCATAAAGTCTTTACATTACAACATAAATCATACACACATTTTACATAACTTTAGGAATACATAATTTGATACAAAAGTTACGGAATATACAATTCAATACAAATACAATACAGACGCGAACTGATCCCAACCTCTATCCTTTACTCGTATGCTGTAGGTATACTTCCATTTGCCTAACAGGGTATTCTTCTGATCCTGAAAAATATTTGCAAATTTTGGGTGAGTTTTGCGAACTCAATGAGTGACCATCATCGATGTCTCACCTAGTCATATAAGACATAATTCACATTCACTTCATTTCATATCACACACACTCAATTCACTTTAATCATTCATATTATGCATATGCAGTGCACATGAGACTCAGTTTCTAATTATTACTTTATTATGAACGAGTGTCTAAACTGTCCCATATATGATAACTATCACATATATGGCTCATTAAACGTTGAGCCTGAGGCTCTGAATCACTTTTGAGCTCGAAGCTCATTTTCACTCGTTTAACTTTAAGCTCTGATTGATGGCTACTCTGGTCACAACTCCCATTATGTTTCATGCATTCATGAAATGAAATGTCCCAGTCACATTTGCATGATCCACATTCACTTACTTTTACATATCATCGGACTGTGGTTTGGCATTCAACATTAAGTTGAGAATCACACTTTCACTTATGTGCAAATGCACCTTCAGGACATATATAACAATCACATTAAGTACACTTAGTTCATCTCATTCACATACAAGCAGCACTTCAATATCTCATCAATTATCACAATCATCGAACCTTCTGTCTGGAATCCAACACAATTAATCTCATTCATACAATCATTCAGTAGTTAATCAATATCAAAATTCACATAAAACAAAAAATGAAATAAGACCATCTAGGTCTACTCACAATATGCTCCAGATTTGCATTTGCTTCCATGGTCTGGAAACATCTAGATGCAAACGTTCTATCCTGTATCACCATTATGCAAAACAC
The DNA here is from genome assembly GCA_027479065.1 of Erythroxylum brevipes. NCBI lineage: Eukaryota > Viridiplantae > Streptophyta > Magnoliopsida > Malpighiales > Erythroxylaceae > Erythroxylum > Erythroxylum brevipes. The sequence goes on from JANIHY010000002.1 coordinate 39,877,752, forward strand.
ATATTTCACTCACATTATTAAATGCACAATCACATAAACATTCAGTTTTACATATATGTATGTTTATAACGTATAATGCATGCTCAATGACAATCCCGGGTATATTTTCTAAATTCATATCTCATGCTTATTCCCATTTCATAACTCATATAAGTCTAATTGAACTTAGATATACAATTCATTTGCACAAGATCATTCTAAATTCTCCATTCAATCTTTACCCTTTTTATGTGTCTAGCTTATTCATAAGCTTACACCTCAAGAACACTTGGTCACTCTATATCATAACTCAATTTCTCGTCATCTCTTTTCTAACCTTATATGATCTCATAATATCCAATTCTCATTCAAATTAATCACTTAATACATATTACTCAACTTCCTTGAACATAAATACAATCATATAAACATCTTCATTCCCATTATACTCATGCATTTGATACTTTGATCTCATCCATTCGTTCACTAAGTTTTAACCTCCATTTTTTCTTCAAACATATCATACGTTAGTCACATAAACCAAGGATCATCCTAGGTTCACTTTAGGACCCATTTAAGCCTCAATTAGGGTCACTTGACCCATGAATGTTCGTTATGTGGACATCCATATCCGTTAAACAGACTTTTACAGGTCACTTACAAAAACTTGACAATTTGACCCTTTAAACATCAAACTCTCTTCTCTATGTCTTCATAGACGTTGTAGATCTTGAAGATCTATTTAAAACCATACCTAAATTACCTCAATCCGAGTTCTACAAAAAAAATTATGCTTCTTGCACCAAAGTATGTCCAATAGCTTTCTATGATTTCTAGATTTCTAACTCTTTACTTACAACATTCAATTTCTTATGCTTAGTCTATCATTTATAGTTCAATACTCATCATTTATCCATTTTTCTAACTCCCTTTCAACTCAACATCATCCATAACTAAATTATAGCCCATGATTGATCATAAACACTAATAACAGAACATACACATATATGTGCATTCATCATCAATTTTCTGCACATATTCAACTTCATTTCTACTTTCATTTCACTTCTAACTATCACCTAGTCCTTCACATTTCAAGATACCAAATTAATCCCTCTCTTTATCTTTATACTCATTTTACATCATCACAAAAAACCAAAAAATATTCACATTAATTCGTCAAGAAAAACATAACAAAAACCCAATATGTATCCAGTTTTTCTGCACTTTTTCCCTATAACTAGTAATGAACTTCAAATTGAAATTGGAAACTCCAAATGAAAGAATTTGAATTTGACATCTACATAAAAAATGTAGTCCTATGTCTCTAATTTAATCCAAATTAAGAATCATCTCAATTGAACAACTACCAAGCAAGTTGTGGCCAAAACACAGAAGCATACTCATAGGTCATGTTGTTGCAACATTTTTCAGCTCAACTACCAAAATTTTGTTTCCAAAACTTACCCTAACATAAATCATACCAAGATCACCTTTTCTACCTAATCACTCCTAATTCTCAACTCCATTTCAAATCCAAAACATTCACAAATCAATTCATGATCTATATTTGATCATTAACCAAAAACAGAACATATTCATTAACCCATTCATAGTTGATTTTCTACACTCATCCTAACACCATTATATGGATCATCTAACTTCCAAAACATATCTATAACAAATCATAGGTCTTTCATGATCATTCACAATTACAAAAACATAACATTTACATAGATTTTTCACCCTCCACATCACACACATTCAACTCACAAAATCAAGTCATCAATCCCACATTTTCATCATTCTAGTTTCATTTAACAATACCCATAATATGTAAAGCATAACTTACTTGGTATCACTTCAATTCTTCAAGAACAACACTAGCCCTAACTCCCAAACATCACACGTTCATCATCTTGAAGGTGGGTAGGCTAGGTTTTTCTTGTGGAAAAGAAGAAGACATTATGGAGGAAGTGGCTAGTGAAAGATGATAGAGAGCTAGGTTCAATTTGAATGGACATTGGCAACATAAATCATAGAGAAGGAGAGAAGAAGAAGCCATGAAAATGGAGAGCACAAAAATAACTCCAATAGCTCTTTAAGAGAGAGAGAATCGAATGACAAATCCAAAAAAAAAGGTAATTAAAAGAGTAGTGGGCTTGAGGCATTATTTGGCAAGTGATATTTGTCACTTGTCACATGTCCCATTTCTAAGCATTTGATTGGTTCTTTCATTTAACTAGTCCAATCAATTTCAATTCCTACTCCAATGGTTCCCCAATTTTCAATGGCACTTGTTAATAAATCCTAAAGTCATTTATCAAAATTTTCATTGCCATTGGACAGTAATTTCTACTACCATTTAACAATTGTTTTGTCACTTGGAAATTTTTTCTAGCTAAAATAACCAACAATTTCCAGAAATTACTCCACAAATTTCTAAAAATTCTAAATCAATTTATACACTCCCCAAATCAATCTTCAATATATAAAAATCACATTTCCCAATATACTCACATATATAACCAATTATACCCAGAAAATGTCAAATGAGTGCATGAATAATTATTTCATGTGCAAAAATCACAGTTCACGTGTGTGCATATGTTGTCATTATGCGTGAACATGAAATGCATTTTCTAAATCTTTTTGATCTCACATGTACCAAATTTTAGGATTCTAACCCTTAGTTTGGGAACGGGATGTTACATGAAAAACCATATATCAATTCTCAGCAGTTATACTCTTCAAATTCTATCGATTTATTTACTTTTACGGAAAAGAATAACTTTTTTCCCTTTTTCTCCTTCTTATAGTTTCTTTCTTTGACTAGAGGATATTGTAATTTCATATGGTTGGATTTTCTACGTTCAAAGTAAATAACGATAGAGAATTTATGTTTTAAAATACCATTACCTTCCTTGAAATTCTTTCTTTTGGAGAATCTTTTCTTCAAGAATATAAAATTTTTGGTAGTTAAATTAATGTCTTTTTCAGTTCTTTCACTAGTTGATGTCTATTCCTCTTTGCTTGATTTTTTATTTGAGAATTTGAATGCTAAATTCTTTTTCTTTGGGAACATTATTTTTTCTTGCATCTCTTATAGTATCATTATGTATGTAGGAAGAGATCCAATAAGTTCCCCCATAGTAGTGTTGTTTGATCCTTGGCTTCTTGGATAGTTGCCACTTTAGTTTTCCATGTCTTTATAAATGACCTAATTAACTTTCTTGCCAATTTTAACGTTAGTATATCCTTTCCAAGACCTTTGAAACTATTAATAATATAAATAAATCTACTGTACATGTTATATATGCTTTCATCGTGCTTCATTTGAAATAATTCACATTGATGTGTTAACATGTTAACTTTGTTCTACTTTACTTAATTTATTACCTCATGTATAACTTCTAAAGTGTATTAAATTTTTGAGCCATTTTACACATAAAACCCTTATTAAATTCATTTCTTCATAATGCATAAAATATGATGTGTACAATCTTACTATCAAGGAAATTAATCTCTTATTTTGAGGTTTCCATTATTTCTTTAATTTGGGTACCTTTTTGGTATCCGTACTAAATTGTCAACGCATCAATTTAGTTAGACTGAGAGAGAGAGTTCCTGGTAGGCCTGTTATAGATGAGCTTATTTCTAAAGCGTGAAATCCTTTCATTATGGAGTAAAAAGATTCATGGGTCAAGAACGTATACAAATGTGACTATGTGAAGCTTTGTTACTTGATGCTACCTACTATAGTTCTCTCAATTTTTTACTTTCCTTTCTACTGGGAGATTGTTCATAGTTGTAGAGTTTTTCAATACTTATATGGATCACTCATGAGGAGTGCTCAAAATTATATTTCTAATTGGACATAGTGTTTATGCCTTTTTTATTTCCCTTTTTTCTTTCTCTTAGGAATTTTAATATTGCTTGTGCAGATCCTATTACAAATTTATTTCTTGAGTTCAAGGTTGGTATGTTTACATCATAATGTGATATTGGGAGCATGGAGATATGTAAGTATTGATATGAAGAATGGGCTGTAATTTATTGTTTTACTACCTATCACAACTACAACTTTCTTGTCATACAGGGCAGAAGATTCAAAAAATGCAAATGGTGTTCATTTTCGTGAGATTTTTCTCATATTACTATTATAGAAACTTGCACTTGATATTTATAAGTTAGGAAAGAATTTCCAATACTTTTAACTTATTTGTTATGACAAAACTCTGTTGGTTTAACTCTTAATAATACTTGATTACTTGCATGCCAACCACATACTTCATCATGATGTCAAAGTATATGCATATAAAAAATAACTAATATCTATATATGATATCTTTTGAATGATTTTTTCACTAATGACCTTTCAATATTTACATCGTGATCAAGTATATTTTTTACCAAAGATTATGACTTGTGTCTATGTTGGATCCCGTTTCTGGAACCCAACTCCACTTAAACTTAACACTGTTACTCTGACTTAATGCTATCATTCTTGAAGCGGACCGAAGATCGAAAACCAAAACGAATGCAATGAAACAAATGAGTTGAATCGAATACAAATGGGAATCAAACACATGAATCGGAAATGAAAAGCGGATAACGAAAAATCGAAACATATTTGACAAGTGGGTCGAAATCAAATTATCGAATAATAGAAATATGAAACAAATGTGGATCGAATCAAAGCAAATAAAACCGAAATCGACATCCGATAAGAATATCTTAATCATAGCGTTGAAAACCTTGGACTGTTCCTATCCGAAACGGATCAAATGCAGGTGTAATTTTTTTTCTTTCTTTTACATCGTATGCATCCTTTCAAAACTCATACTAATCAAAGTAATGTAATTTCTCTTTTGGAAATTTCGTCCTTAATCATACTCAAATTACTTGGTTCTCGAAGCGTTGGATTCCTAAGATAATTAATTTCATTTTTATGGAAAGTTATGAGTTTTAGAGATTTAATTGAGCAAGATTATTTGAATCAAAGTGAGACAGGAAAGTTTCTGAACATAGTTCAGTATTTTGTGAAATTCGGGATCTGTGGAGATCCGATTGAAGCGATGTTTGAGGCAAAATAAAATTAAGACATGGGGCTACAAGTCATATGAAGAAATGAAATTTCAATTTAGCCTTTAAGAATGCCAATTTGTGGAAGGAAGTGAATTGCTAGAAAATGTGTTAGTAGAATGATATGTCCGACATGTTTGGACTATAACTTTTGATGTAGT
>JANIHY010000002.1:40185835-40200073 GCA_027479065.1 Erythroxylum brevipes
AGTGTTTTTAATTTAGAAATAAAAAATAAATGATAGCTTTTTGTAAGAGAAGCTTCAAGTCAACCCATGGCTTAGCCCAATACAATATTTGTCAGGTCAATAAGTCACTCAAATGTTAAATTAAATTTAATATTTTTTTTTCATATTTTAAATCAATTATTTCATCTTTACTTAATCATAATGAATGATACTTATTGACATTTGTACCTTTAACTTTAACTAGTTCAATATATTTAAAAAAAACTTTAACTAGTTCAAGTGGACTACCATAAATAAGCCACCAATTTTGAACACTTACTATAAAATGTCCATTCTTCTCTTTAACAACCTCCCAAAGAAGAAATTGGTTTATGAAATTTTATCATATGCTCAAGCCTAGCTAAGAACTCTGAAATATTGAGTTATATTGTCTATTTAAAACTCAAATATCGAGTATTTATAGGGAGATGCAATTAAGTATTAACAACTAATCCCAAAACATTTGTGTCATTAGGCTTTATAATCTTAAACTAAGGCTTTATATTCTCAAACTAAGCCTTCTATTTATCTTAACTTATGGAAGGTGTAATCTTAATATTTATTTTTATCTTCTTCTAAGAATAAATGTTTTAGAGAAACGAATTCACTTCATTTCCAAGTAAAAGCACTCTTGAATTTCAAAAGGCAAATATTTCTATGATGTTACACTTGTATATGTTGGTTTATTCCTTACAACCAATCACTTGATTATAGTTTAGTGATAATTGTTTTAAAGCATTCTTTGTCTTATACATAATTAGATGTAAGTCGCAAAACAAATTATAATGAGATTATAATTATAAGATTCATATTGTATTTATGTATTATCTATAAATTGTTTCCATTCATTATTTTATTAAGAATGAGCATTAACAGAACGTAAAAAGATTAGCATATGTTTTGTTTTTTTCTTATGAAGAAAGTAGTCAATCTCATAGACTAAAATATTGAGATACTTAAACAAACGTATGAAAGCTTGTTAGAGAACAAGTTCACTAAACATAATTGATATGAGAAATCTATTTGGAGCATTACTTGTATGTATATGGAATTATCATTGTGATAATTGTATATGTAATCCTTTGACTTGAGGTCTCCATAGTTATCTTGTATAAGGATTACTTTTGATATTACTTATGGCCTATTTTATTCATTGGTAGTTCAGTAGGTAGATATTGGATATAACAAGAACAATATGGAGGTAGTTTTGTGATCAAGATATAATTCATAACCCTAAAGTAATTAAGGAGAATGCTTCATTGTTTTCAATTAGTATTAATTTGAGAAATCCTTGACCAAAGTAGAATAAATAAAATGAAGTTTTATCAATAATTTACAAATGTTATTAATTGAATAAATAGCTAATGGTGGAGTATTGATATGAATAGAGCACATTAATTTCATGATTTATATGCAATCAAAAAATTGTGTTATAAAAAGTTTGAATTGTACAAAAAATCATGCACGAAAAGGTTAATCAAAACTACTTTGACATTACTAAATATTTGGGTAGTCATGATATCTTGCTAGATGTTAATCTTGATCTATAGATATAAATATTTTAATTATAGAATTAAAGATAAATTAAAAGAGTTTAATTTATCTAATTTTAAATATGATTTAGGCTTATAATTTGTATCCATTACTAAGCGGAATCTAATGAGTTATACATTAAAAAAATGAGTTGAAGAGAACAAAGATATTTTGATCAAGTTGGACTTGATTGTAAATTTTGAGAAACTTTATAACTAAATATGAGATATTTGATAAAAAGGATCAATATGAAATATTAGATCTTATTTGTACATAATTAGTATTTAATTAGAATTAATTGTAATTTCTAGTTAAAGTTTAATTAAAATTAGAATTTAATTTCAGTTAAATTGCTAAATTATCTAAAACCTATTATAAATAGGCCTAAGTTGTAATGGAGTTAGCACTCCTTGCTTAACCCTCTCAGCAACAGTTGTAGAGTTCTCTCAATTTGTTTTATAGATATCATTAGATGTCGGACATTTGTGCGGCTATGGTGGTTAAGATGAACAAGTTTTGGAAACGGTTTGAGAAACATGACAAGAGTATGATCAAGTTTCGAAATAAGATATGAATTAAGATCCATACTTTATTATGATTTAATTGTTAATCATTTTATATAATTAAAATTTTCTTCGTTTTTGAGAAATAAAAATACAAATTTATTATTATTATTATTCCACTATGGTTGGGATCGAATTCTGTCCAGATTTCCCAACATCTATGTCATGATAGGGGGAAGGCATCAATTGCTAAAGAAGAAATCTTCTATCGCCATTGGTATGTCAAAGTGGGAGATTTTATGTTTAAGTCTATGGGACATCAGGTTTGTGATGTTATCATATTTCCCAACAATAAGAAACAACTTAATGGTGCTGAATGGGAGGCTTATTTTTAATTTTATGATATTGTCATTTTGTTAAAGCTTTAGATAAACTCTTTCATTATTTTCAACATTATTTAACAATTCTTTTAACTTATCAGTTTGAGTTATTTTTCTTTCTCGGTTTAGTGAGCTAGTGTGCATTACCTCGATAGGTCTAGATGAATAGATTTTGTCAGATCAAGTGAGGCCCTAATCTATAGTTTTGATGATAATGGAACATATTTTTATTGATAAATTCACTTTTAGTGATATTAGTAACATTATTATAATAAAATTAAGCAATATGTGAAAGATCAAGTTTAATGGAAGATAAAGTAAACAAATGAACCAATTAAGCTAATTGAGAAATCAAATGATGAAGAAAATGAGTTAAGTAGAGAACAAATGTAACTAAAGATAGTTTTAAAAGAATTCAAGTGAAGAACTAAAAACATGGAGGAATTAAGAAAATAAAGATTTAACAAATCATTGCAATCCTTCTTATAACCTTATCTTATTTTAATGAATAGCAGCTTAACTATCGTATGATCATTTATATGTAGCACATAATGCACCAACTCTTTCATAATTAAAAGAAAAATTGTTTTAATCCAAAAAAATTAATATTCGAATAAGCTATTAGGAATTTTTGTAATTGTTTTCAATCAAGTTTATATCAAAGAAGTGTGTTTTTATCTTTGAAAAGACTTAGGAGTTAAAATTTTCAACTTGGTTTCTATAGGGATTTAACTAGCCTATGAGTTTGAATGAATAGCTAGGTAAAGGACTAGAAATTTCAAAATAGGTACTGTCTATTAGGCTAGGAGATAGGCTATTTGAATACCCAACCAAATAGATATAGGCTAATTGAAGGCAAGTATTCGATTAGCCAAACGTGCCTAAAAACTAGTTGTTATAACAATTAGTTTGCTTATCTAACGACCATTTAAGTTAGTTTTAGGTATAAATAGACCATAATTAAGTTATGAGATAAAACTCTGACATACTAAATAGCTATTAAGAGCTTTGAGATGTTAAAAAGTGCATATGTGTGCATAACATAATGTATGGATTCTTTATTCATTGGTGTAAGAGATGAAGTTTTTGAGTTATATGATTATTGCAATTAGAAAATTGCTTGAAAGTGTATTTTATTAGGGTTCCTCTTGGTCTCAAACTAATTTCTATAGGTTTCCTCTTTACTTATGACAAAGTTATTTCATTATTTGAAAGTGTTTCGCTTCACCTGTAGAAAAGAAAATGTTGAATGGAGGATTTTTCTTCACCTATTGAAGATAGGGAATTCGTAATTGGAGCTCGGGAAGTAAATATAAGCCAAAGGTTATTTGGCCGAACCATTATAAATAAGTTTTTGTTTCTTTCTTTACTCTTTTGGACAATTATTGTGCTTATTATGAATTTGTTTTATATGAATTTTCCATAATCTTTTAACAGAATTGGTAATTTATTCATTAGTGTACAAATAGAAAAATAATGAACATATAATTCATCTCTCTTTTATGTGGCATCTAAGAACCAATACACATTTTATAATTTTTTTAGTAATTCAAGTGTATGAATGATATGTGATTTTATATTTATTTAATCAAAACATAAAAATAATACTAAAAGAAAACACTAAGGCAAGTGCACATATAATTTTTTATAGTATAATTTTAATGAGTTAGAATGTCAATTTAACGAGGATTGTAATTAATAGTATTAATTTTTTCATTATTTAATTTAACAAAGCGAGTGATTAAATTGGACAAGGAAAATTAACAAAACTAAAAAAATGAAAATGAGATAACCAATTAAAGCGATAAATAAGAATTAAATAATTGGTAGATAAATAAGTTCTAGAAGAAAAAAAAAATCCCCTTAGAACCTTTCTTATACTTGAATTTGTCTTGATTCAATGATTACCTCTAGTTCATTAGAATGATAAGATTTAAAGTTACAACCGTACTCTTTGTCAAGAATAGAGTTTGTATCCTTAAGTATTTTGATCGAAAGTTCTCTTAAATCAAAACCTCTTAAGAATGCATTAGTTCATTTTATGAATTCCCATTAATAAATTTGATTCCAACTCAAAAGGATTATGTGATCTTATATCAAATACCCCTCTTAGCTTCTTTTTTCTAACAATCATTGCTAACATGAGACTAACATGACCCCATAATAGTATCATGTTGCTTTATTATTCTAGCAAAAAATTAGAAGAAGTACATTGAATTAGCAAAGAACATAGGTTAAGCATAGTTCTATGTTTGACTTGTATTGTTGAAAATGGGTCCTTATTTCCTATATGTCACCAAACAAGGTCCTCAACTGTCCCTATGTTGCTAAGTATGGGTCTTTATTAGTGCCATATTTTGAGTAGTTTCTTTTAAATAATTTCAAAATAATTCCAACTTAACTTGTTCTTGCCCAAATTCGTTCCTTGTTTATTAGAGAGTAAGGATATGACCTAAAAACAAAACATAAGGCAAATTAAATAAAAATCCAATAAAAATAATCTAGTTACAACTAAGATGCTCTTAGAATCATGCTAAACACATAATGTAATCATCCTTATCAATTTTTCCCATATTTAAATAACTTTTTATGCTTAGGCAAATCAATCTCATTACTTATAACTAATATAGGTGATAACTCTTGGACATAATTCAACAAATTAGTTGAGATTCCCTATTGTTCATCCAATTACAAAGTTTATCGAATTGTCAGATATTTAGCTACTTGCATCAAGTCATAAATCAATTTTATTCACTTTACAATCCTTCAAAATTTAACTCAATCCATAAAAATCAACCTAATGTATAAAATAAACATATAAGAAGCTTTGACTTTCAAGTATTTTTATAACCCTATTTATTGAAAATTAAAAATTATTTTTTTGAAAATTAAAAGAAATTTCATTAACTATAGCGAATACCATATACAACATTACAATGAGGTCTTCACTAAGGAATCATAAATATTACAATGGCCAATATACAAAAGTTATAATAGTTTGGAAAATGAAGCTAGTATGGTATAAGTTCCAACTCAATCTCATGTTATCTGTTAGGTTTTGGACTACTTCGATGGATATTACAAGGCCTCAAATCTCATTAATGATGTGCCTTCGATTCCTCTCTCGTCAGATGTATATTGAGAGAGTGAAAGTATCAGCATGGTATCTTCCGTGCGGTTAAAAATAATAATTTCATATAACATAGGAGCATTTAGAAGCTTATTTGAAAAGTCACCTAACCTATTGATACAAAAGTATATACATTGTCTATAATACTCACGGTTACTCAATTAGGCATATTATTTTCCGTTGAACACCTAGTAGATAAATTATGAATTAATCAACTTGGGACTTGGTCATGTCCCAATGTGTATACCACTAAATTTGTCTATAAATATATGTTAAACCAAATAAGGTTACAATCAGTGTTTTGATGATAAAAAAACATAATTTATATATTAAGTTCATTTTTCGTAAAAGATATATCCAAGTAAATTGTAGCCATGCATAAATCAAGAGACATTTTATGAAGTTGTTAAGGAAAAATTAAAGCTCGCATCATTTGAAGTGAAGGACAATGAAGATAAAGGTATATCAAAGTCATATCTAATTTGTAATGTTTGTTGTACTCTCACTAAGTCAATTTAATAATCTTAAAGGATCACTATGTATAGATACGCTATAATTTTAATTAATTTCACGAGTAGTTTTATTCATCAAGAGGAATTAAAGTTTTAATTTCAAAGAAAAACTTGACAACATTCTTTTGAAAATATGAAAAGCATTTACATTAAGATAATAAAACTTGAGTACTTAAAGTTGTTAAAATCATATTTTAAGGGAGTTGGTCAAACTATATGGGATAATGGTTAACTATTGTAGGTTAAAGTTGTTAAAATTGATATAATTATAGTTTATATCAACATTGTTTGATATATTAGTGGACAAATAGTTAACAAATAGCAAATCTTGATTGTTTAACGAACATTTATCAACCAATGTAGGTCATTGTAATTGTTAGTTTTTAGCTCCAATGCTAGTTTGGATCCTAAAACTTCATAAATACATGTTTTTTTTTTAATTTTATGAACAATATTTTCTCATTATTTCTTGTATAAAATAGTTTTTAAAGAAAAGATGGTCATAGCATATCTAGCTCAATATTCAGCTAGCCAAAAAGGCTAAAGTATTAGTAGGGCTATTTTTGATAAATTTTCTATCTTTATTAGAATTCAAGAATGAATTTTTTTTTAATAGGCAAAAAAATTGACGGAAATTCTTTCAAATCACCCATTCATTCCTAATAAATTTATGGTTAACAGAAAAGAAAAATGAGATCCTCAAGAAGAACAAACTAGATTTCATTTTGGTCAGAACAGCATTCACATGCCGTGTCGAGAACTATATATGATAGAACCTCTGCCGCTTGCCCAATTTAGTGTCGGAAACTGTTACATTCGTATCATATGCCCTTTATGCTACTTAAATTCAACTTTTCTTAACAGCCCTACATTAGTGGTTTAATTTTTCCAATCATCCAAACTGAAAATTGTATAACTTACACATTAAATTATATCGAAACTTGAAATTAAATAACTTAATATATAAAAGAAAAAATAACAACAAAGGAAAACATCAAAATCCGCTTTTCTTTTTTCGCCATCCGAGAGAGAGAGACCCCACCATTTACAGCTTAGCTCTCTTTTCATTTTCCTTTCTAAAACAGAAAACCTTCGGATCGTTTTGAACTCCTCCTCTATGTCTGTCCCTTTCTGTTCTACAACGTCCCATTCAAGAAAATTACAATTTTAAAACGCGAAGCTAAAGACCATAATTCTTCAAGCTCATAAAACCGCCTTCTCTTTTGTTGGTTTATTGTTGATATTTTCAATGGGAGCATACCGAGCGGACGATGATTACGACTACTTGTTCAAGGTCGTGTTGATCGGAGACTCTGGCGTCGGAAAATCCAACCTCTTGTCTCGTTTCACGAGGAATGAGTTTAGCCTGGAGTCCAAGTCCACCATTGGTGTCGAGTTTGCGACCCGTAGCATCCGTGTCGACGATAAGGTCGTCAAGGCTCAGATTTGGGACACGGCTGGCCAAGAAAGGTCCGGTCTTTCTCTTTTTCTTTCTTCATACATTTCATTTTTAGATCTCGATCTGTCTAAACCAAATTCCACGGTTCTTGAACCTTCATGACGGGAACTGAAATGGGTTTTCATTGTTTATTCTGTTGGATTTGTTAATGACGCCCATTGGGTTTATGACGTTGTTTACGCTGCATTGGTGTAGAAACTTTATCATCGTAATGATGGATAAATTTCTCTGGATAGCTTAAATAAGCAAATAGATTGTAATAGAAGGTCGCTTTAATTAACATGGACAAGCCAGCACCCTTTTGATCGGATAAAAAATTTGAAGGTAACAGGATCTACGAAGTTAAATGGATACTGTCGGGACTTCCGATTAAAATAGTTGGTTTTGAGGTGAAATCCTTGGATCGTGATATTCAGAAAATGGACTCTTAGGTCAAGAGATGGATGTATCTTTATGTGAAATTTATAAAATTATGTGTACAGTAGCATATAATATTTCAACACTTACTATCTTTTCTTTGGAATAGATATCGTGCAATAACAAGTGCGTACTATCGAGGTGCTGTGGGAGCTCTACTTGTCTATGATGTCACCCGTCATGTTACATTTGAAAATGTGGAGAGATGGCTGAAAGAACTCCGGGATCACACTGATACAAACATTGTGATCATGCTAGTAGGAAACAAGGCAGATCTTCGCCACCTCCGAGCCGTTTCAACTGAAGATGCCCAGGCTTTCGCCGAACGAGAGAGCACATTTTTCATGGAAACATCTGCCCTTGAATCTACGAATGTTGAGAATGCATTCACTGAGGTGTTGACTCAGATTTATAGAGTTGTGAGCAGGAAAGCTCTTGACATTGGAGATGATCCAGCTGCTTTGCCCAAAGGACAGACCATTAATGTTGGAGGCAGAGATGATGTATCAGCTGTTAAGAAGGCTGGGTGCTGTTCAAATTAAAAGAATCGAACTATGTTTTGAGACAGTAGCACCTTTGATCCAGGCTTAGCGGGATTGGTGGAGGTCTAAACGTAATCTTGGAGACCCAGTTCCCTGTTCATATCATAGATTTGGTCTGCCATATAAGAATGCTATGTGAACACCATATGTGGAAAGCATTTCACATACGTCTTCTGAAAACGTAGAGAACTTGTCAGCCAGAAAGCTAGGATTTGAAATTCTTTCCGATGACTCTGAACTTGTTGCTTGTGTATTTCTCTCTTCTGTGTACTAAATTACTCGAAATGCCATGGTTATGATGACAGTTTATTTGATTACTCGAAGTGCCATGGTTATGATGACAGTTTATTTGTTTGGGTTATACCTGTATTAACTCTTCAAGATTTGCTTCTTAGTATATTTTGGACCGTGTCTTTTGCGTATTGTAATGTACCTGCATCAAATGATTCTAAAAGGAATCAAAATTTTCTGTCTAATATTACCATGTCTTATTCTATCTCATGAAATCTCAACCATTTCTATTTCTATAGGAGAATGTTCTTGAAAGATCCTTATCAAATTCATCAACATGATTAGGATTATATGTATTAAAATCTTCATATTGTAATAATTTCAGTTGCTTAAAATTTATTCCCTTTTCAACAAATTCGACGTGATCAAAGTTAGACGTTTTTCAACAAGCCATTAGTACCAATAAATTCCAAGCCTAGTTATATGCTAATGTCGAGAACAAACACATTTAACCACAAGCTTTACAAAGTTCTATGCTCAATTAGTGCTTTGAAGAAACTCATCTAACCATTACAAACTTTTTACTTCTTCCTTCGTTATGTTTCTCCTAGAAGATGAGTAGGGAAGACTAAGGTGCAAAACCCAACCTGCCTGCTTTACTTCTTTTCCTACGCCAGTTGCGCAGTTTTTAGGGTGATTTTCTAAACCATTCCTCCTGATTTATTTTTTCATAGCAATAGTGATTCTTCATCCAAATCCCAATCGCAATTCAATGATTCTTTAAACTTTTCTCAATCCTTTTTACTTTAGCCGTTTTCATTCATTCCAGTTAAGTCAACACAATATCTCTTAGAATATATTTTGGTTTGTTATTTGATTTCACCCATACGTCCTAACCCTTCGAATACACATAACACCAAATATTTGCAATACAAAGGTATTGTGAGGATCATCGTCAATATAATTAGTTTTGAGTGACTACACGAGAATAACTGTTGTGAAACATAAACAATAATTTTTTGTTGGATAATTACTGCAGAAATAAAAATTTAAAAACCAACTACAGCAAAAACTCTTTAATCAAGTAGGCACTGCATATCTTCATGATCTTCCGACGAAAAATCATTTCCGCGCTTCTGCTTTCTTCTGCTCTTTTGCTGTAGCGACATTTTTGCCAACTTTAGCATGCTAAAGTATAACATAAAGAATAACAGCTTTATTGAAGGTAACTAAATATTACCGGCTTTTTCTTCTTCTCGCTTCTTAGCAGCTTCCGCTCTTTGTTGTCGAATAAGACTCAGACGCTCTGAATGTGAAACAAATGAATCAAGTAGAGCCATAATGGACACAAGCAGAAGACCTCAAAAACAGAGATGAACAAAAACAAGACAAGCCATTCATCCCTAGCTATATTGGAGCACAAATGGTAATACCAAAATACATGAATGCCACAATCTTAAACATTTAACCATGGTGATAACACATGTACCCTTTTGTGTGTGAACTGTTACTAGTACCAATAAATTCCAATTTTGCTCTCTATCGTAGAAGTTATTTTCACTGTCAAACAATCAAGGAAAAAGCAAACACTAGCCAACCAAAAGCATTATCTAAAGATATGTATTTGCTGCTGATTCCATTACAAACTAACAGAAGAAAGTGCTGCCAATAACTCTCAATGCTCTTAAATCCACAGACAAACAAAGAACTAAAACAAGAAAAATTACTTTTAGAAAACAAAAATTAACCAGATTACCTAAGTCTTTCCTTGCTTGTTCAGTTTTGCCTTGTTCTTGCAGCTTCATGTATCGCTCATGAGCTTTTTGTTTCTCTATCTCCTCCCTGCAAACAAACACAAATCAAAAGTCAAACCAAGTACCGTGCTTGCGAGTTTAGGATTCCAGTAACAATTAGAAATTGCAAACCTTTCACGTCTAGAAAGCTCTGTTGTCTTACCCGCCTGCAAAAGAAGAGTTGGAGCATTACTTTTACTTGAATTCAACTCAAAGGGAATATAGAAGTAGCATTGTAACTCAAGACTTACATCAATGTCTCTAGCCTTCAAATTTTTAGGCTTTATCATATTAGGATTCTCAATCGCAATAAGCCCTTGTGTTCCTTTACGCTTTTGCTAACATTAAAAATGAATAGAAAATTGTTTGGTAAAATTGTCAATAAAACCAAACCAATTCAGCAGGTAAACTCATGTCCTGGTAAGATACTAGTATTACTAACTTCGGATTCGTCTTCGGAATCTTCTTCAGACTCCTCTCCAGATTCTTCTTCCACAGTTTCCTCTTTATATGCTGCTTCCTCCTAAGATGATCAAAAATAAAAACACAGCAATAACTTTACTAAACTAAAGATACAAGTTAAATTCCAACAAGTAAATTAAAATTGAATATTATCCACACAACCATATCTTGAACTTACCCGTCTAAATGTACGAGGCCTAGAGGAGGAGCCCGCAACTGCAATCAAATATGAATCGCAAGAGGAAGAGTCGGCCAGGTATTGATAAATATAAAAAAGGATGCAATTTCAAACACAACAAGAAATCAACTCAAACTCCATATGAATACACATGTATTTGAACCAACCAAATTCTTATACCAGATCTAACTAAGTATGAACAAAATACAAATCTTACTCATCTCTTCCGGGGTAGAAAACCTCCTTTGACCGGTGGGCTTGCCCTTAAACTTTCCCCTCCCCATCGTAACCGTTAATTATACCAAACTAAGAAGTGACAGACAGAGAAACCAATTTGAAATTGCAAATTTCAGATGGATATCCCAAACCCTAATCCTGAGTAAATACTTGAGCAGTGTGCTTAGCTTTATTATAATCTCAACGCTCCATCTGGTCTATATATATATTTGAACGGCGTCTTCCTATATTCCTATTTCTTTCCGATTGCTGTTTTATTGATCGTCCAACTCTAAATAGAAAATTGTAGGGAAAAAAAAGGCGTAAAATAAGTAGAGGAAGCACGCTCGGATTAAGTAATGAATACTAATTTGACTACTAAACCTACACGTCCAAAACAAGAATGAAAATATAGGCACTTGTAGAATCTTTAAGTGATTGAATATTTTTAAATTGAGGGATTAAAATTTATAGTTATCCATTAATTATAAAGTTAATTTTTTATGAAAATGTAAATAAATTAAATTTGTAAATTAATTGTAAAATAAATATATTAAAGAGATGAAAAATAGTAAGTAAAATTAATTGGTCAAACTCACTTCTTATCTATAAAAATCTTTTTTTCTCCAATTTCTCTAATTTATCCTTATTAAGATCAATATTAGTTTTAGAAAAGTAAGAAAGTTATGCATTAACAATGAAAAGATTATGAAATATTAGTCTAGTTTAGTAATGAGTCAATATGTGAATAATTGGACTAGAATAAAAAGAAATTACAATAATGGAGTTCTATTTGATATTGGCCATGAGAAAGAGTAAGATTCTTTGTTTATAGCTTGTAGTTGTTCATGGAATTGATGATCTCATGATGCAATATTATTCATTTGACATGGAAAAGAAGTAATTCTTTATAAGGATTGCAAGATCAAGAGATTAGATCTATTAATAAACTTACTGAAAAATGATTATATGGTTTTTTTTGATATAAAAAATGATTATATGGTTAAGAATAAGAAAGATGGTAAATATGCGATGGTGTATTAAGGTGTAATTGATGTGAAGGGATGTATTGAAGACATTTTATCATGATTAACTAGTAGAGTGGAGCAATGCTAAGGCATTTTCTAAAGAATGGATGAGATAATAGAGAAATAAGTTCTCCCAGTTTGGTGCAAATAGGTGGGGGTGTTAATGAATTGGTGTAACATCCCATCACCGATGTGATGGGCATATCGATAATTTGGATGGGTGAGCAGTGAGTGCATTCATAATTGAACTGCACGTATATTTTGCCTCTGCATCAGTGATAAATGAATAAATTGCACATGCATACATAGTGACATGCATTCATGATTGTTCCAGCATTTAATTGTGTTTATGAGTCAAATTGTGAATTTTGAGATAATTGAGTTAGATTTGATTTAAAGTGAATTAAGGGATAATTTGAGTGGAATAGTTGATTTAGAGCGAGAATTGAATTTTGGGAGTTGGAAATTGAGAATTGAGTATGAAATCGAGTGTTTTACATTTTAAAGGAATTATAAGAATTTTTCTGGAATTTTTAGAGTTATGAGATCGGACCGAAAAATTGGCCAAAAGACTGATAGATTGGTTTCCGATTCCGAAAGTGTCTAGCAAATGGCTTGAAAATTTAGATTTGTGAGTTTGAGAATTATTGTGATAAGCCATTGAAATTAGAGATTGAAATGAAGTGAATTTGAGGACTTGTGGATTGTGAGTCTAGGTTTAAATCAATTCATATATTTATATATATATATGGTTTTGAATTTGGGACTGAAGCATTTCTTCTTCCCCTTTTTACTCTCCGTCGACGATCTTCCCCTTTTTCCCCTTTGGAGATTTTCGTTTGTTCTCGTCATTGTGGCTGATGAGCTGCTAGAAGCTTTGGGGAAGTTGATGTTTTGCTTGGCTTTGGAGAATCACCGCGGGTGTTGAAGTTTGAAGGATATTCGAAAGTTTTTAGGGTTTTCGATTAAGAGCTTGATTTGGTAAGTTATGGCTTTAATGTTGTTATTAATTGTTGGCTGATATATTTATGAGATTAAATGCTATAGATGTGAGTAGTTGAGTGTGTTTAATTCTGGTTTATAGAGAAAGAATGGTTGAAAATGGCAAAAAAATGAATCGGAGAGGACGAAGTCGCTCACACATCGCGACATCTGAAATGGGGCCATGCCGCGGCGAGAAAAGGTGTGCTCGCTGCTGCGAGCCGCGCAAGACGTCGCGGTGAGCAAGTAATTTAGACGTCGCGACGAGTTAATTGTTAGGTGTCGCGGCGAGGAGATGCGAGGTGGTCGCCGCGGCGAACAGTTCCACGCCGGGACGAGCGTCCCTTTGTACGCCGCGGCGAGAAGCTGTAGGTCGCGGCGAGGGACAGATTTCTGAGATAGGTTGTTTTGGTTTTTAGGGCATAACTTTTAGTGTAGACCTCCAATTGAGGTGAACCTTGATTCGTTATGAACTAGAAAAAAAGGTCTACGATTGTGGTAAAGATTGAGAGTTCGAATTTTGATTGGTGAGATTGCAATTATCGAAAGTGAGTCAATTTCAGCTTCAAGTGAGACCTAAGAGTTATGTTTTGATTAATTAGAGTTTAAATTGGAGAATTATGAAATCAAGGGATATTATGGATCTAGTGAATAGTGAATTTTGGTTTTGAAGTAAGAGATAGCGGAATTGGATAGAGCGCTGGAAAATCATGATTATGCATCGTATCATTTTAAATTAAGACATGTGCATTAGTGAATTCTATTGATTGAGCATCTGGTGATGAGAATTCGTTTGAATTGTTATAGAGGCACCGTTGGATCGTCAGTCCACGGATATTGCTGGGACTTCCAGGC
>JANIHY010000002.1:40346774-40357699 GCA_027479065.1 Erythroxylum brevipes
ATTTTGAATTATTTTCTATTTTATTAAAATTTTGAATTTTTTTTAGAATTGTTGTTTTTTTACATTACATTTAATTAGACATAATCACAATTTTATTTAATATATAAAATTAATTTAATAATTATTAATAAATATAATTAATTTTAAAATATATAAATTTTGATTTAATAATTGAAAATAAATAAAATAAATGTCACATTAACATTTAACTGACGGAAGCTTAACTCCATTAGTGGTTTTATCCAGTTAAGGGTTGTTTTAAATGTTTTCTAAATATTAAGGATCATTTTAAACATTTTGCAAACGTTTCATTTCATTTTGAACGCACTGAAATATTAAGGTCCAACTTAGACTTTAGAGTAAATGTTGGGGACTAAAATACTCTTTTAGCCTTTTTATACGCTCCAAAACATTAGGATATAGCCTATATTTTGGTTTAAATACTAAAGTTAAAAATATTCGTTTTGCCTACATTGTTTTAAATTATTATGTTTTTTCAATTTGCTTTAAAAGTGTGTTATACTTAGAAAATATAATTTTTTAAGATAGTATATACCTTTTGCAACTGTATTACAAAATTTAACAAAATCATAAAATCAGTAAAAATTAAAGGAATTTCATTCGAATATTCAAATTATTTCCTATCAAACATCAAAGTATACAAATAATGAGGTTTTATTTCAATGGTTAAAATATATATCTATAGATAATCTATAAGTACATTAATAAATAAAATAAGAATATCATATATTAGCTTTTTTAATTTATCATTAGCACTCAATGATATCTATTATTATATGAAAAGAAATATGATTAATTTTTGTTCTTTTTATTCAAATAATTGAATTGATAATTTTAAATATAAATTAGTTAATGCATGTTATTAAATGTGTTATTTGATATATAAGAATATAAATACCATTACTAATCTTATGAATAATATAATTTTTCTCTAAAATATGATGTCTAACTGTTTAACATGTTTACTTCTAAAAATTAACATTATATGTATTTATCACTAATACAATATGTCAATAAATTAATATCTTGAAATTATGTCAAATGTGATAACTAAATATTAATTATTGTATTATACTTCTCTCATTATTTTTTAGTTTCAACTTCTAAAACTATTTTTGTCACATTTATTACATATATAGTAATGATATTATTCTAAGAATGGAAAATTATATATTTAAATATATATTTATTTTAATTTTACATTAAAATAATAAAAATAGTAATTAATTTTATTATTTTAATAGTTGGGTTGTTATACATTAAAAACTAGCAAATAGAAGAAAGTCTTTCGTATTTCTTTAATTGTTGATTTTTAGTAAAAATTAAAAAAGAATAATCAACAAAATATATGTGACAAAATTAAAAGTGTTTACAATGTGCTAATAATGAGGTTTGCTTTTTATTCTAAAGTATATGAATTATTTTCAAATTGACCAAGTAAATTTAACTTTTACTAGGTCTTGTATAGTTAGGTTTGTCATTAAATGGTCGTTGGTCATGATTCTAATTAAATTATTTTAAACTTAGGTACAATTTTAGAATTAAATATCATCATATTTAAACTCAAACTAAAGCATCGTAATTATGTTATTCAATAATATGTTAAGAAAAATAATTATTGTTATAGAAAGATATATTTGCAATATCACATTAAAAGTTATCAAAATATCCATAGATAAGATTCAATAACATATTAAATTTTATGATACTAATACAATTTATCTAAAAAAATTTTTATCAATGTTTTGCAAGAATATTATATTTGTCAATTTTTATATTGACAAAAAATTAAATGAATTCAAAAACATAAAATTGAAATGATTAATAAATTCTTTTTATATAAGTTAAATATTTTATTTAATACGATTAATAAAAAATTATTTTATAAATCAAAACAATCTAATATTTATGGTTATAATTTATTTATTGAATTTCTAGAGGGAAAGATAAACAAACTAGACTCTTATTACTTTTTTTTTTTTTTGTAATTGAAAGAGTAAATTAGCATTAAATCTACCAATCGGCAAAACAACACAAGTTTTAGACTAGAAACTGACACAAGAGACTATGAGTCTCTTGAACCACAAATTATTCATGCATCAACAAATGTATATCCCATATGTTAACTTCTATGTTTTACAATATCAAAGAGCTAAGCAATATGTTCGTTCATTATTGGTTTTATCGATCACCGCATCAGTTAGTGGTTAGTTTGTTAGCGATTAATATACATACCAATGCCTAATCTCAATAGCATATCACGACTAAAGTCTTCCCCCAACTTCTCTAACGCTATTCATTCTTTAATTTTATTTACAATATCAAACTTGAACTAGTCAATGTTAAACCTAGGAATAAAGTGCATATATGACGATCTATGAGTCTTCCATGAACTAGAATTTGGAGTTACTTGGTTATAAAATCAAATTATCCTAATTCAGTGATTGATAAAAGCACAACTATTCTTTATAACCCTGATAAATGCTAACAATTAAAGAAAAAGTGGAAGAAATTTTCTTCTCCCAATTTACATAGAAAGCATTTTAGTTCACTATTCCCCCTTATCCTATCATTTATTTTAAGCCAATGTTGCAAGCTATATTATGAACGGTTTTTTAAAACATTAGATATAGTTTTAGATCAAGGAATAACTAGTTTATGTTATATGACCATGTTAAAGTATGATCTATTTGCAAACCCCTCGAAATTATGTCTAAAACCATCTAATTGTGTCAGGCTAAGCTAAGTTTATAGAGTAACGTGGCAAGTTTTCCCTTATAATCGTAAAACTTCTTTACAAACAACTACATTAATTCCCTTGTATAATCTCCCTTACCTTGGTCTTTTACTTTTAAGGGCCCTAAATTATACTTGTTATTATGCCAAAACTATGTGCTTTTTTTTACTCCAATAATAGCTTTAAACTCCCTTCTTACCAAGCTCCTTAGTTTAAGCATTTGGTTGAATGTCTAAGAGTTATTAGACTTCTCCTGTAGGTTCCAAAAACTGTTCAAGTGATGAAAATGGATCCATTTAACCTATATAGATTATTCTTCAAATCCTTTTAGTTATAAGCATCTTATTCATTGAATGTATTTTATGAAAACTAAAACCATCCTCATTCTTAGGAACATAAACATCAGTCCAATTTGCCTTAAAGGCTTTATCTGTAGGTATATTTCTAGACCAAAGGAAGTTTTGATGCTCTTTTATACAACTTTAATAATATTATTTGGAAGCATAATGTGTGAAATCTAATATACATGTAACCTATTAAGAATAAAAGCTATCAACACATCCTCCCAATATAAGATAGTGATATATGCTTAATTGTTGATACATTTATTACACTTAATGATTAATGATATGAGAATTCTTAAGATACTCATTTTAGTTCTTATATGGTTTTAGGTACAATTTGGATGCGAAAGAGTTAAGATGAGTCGAAAGAACTATATTTAAGTCGTTTTCTTAAGAATCACACTTGTCTTCATGGACCAAGAACAAGAAGAATCAGAGCAAAAGGAGATAAGAAAAAACCAAAAGGAAAGAACGAGAAGAATTAGAGCAAAAGGAGATAAGAAAAAACCAAAAAGAATGAAGATTAGCACAAGTCATGGCCATAAGATGCATATCACGACCATGACAAATTTGTCATGGCAGTGAGAGGTGTGTCACGCCCATAGGCGTGACACTAGTTGCATGGGTGTGACAGCCCATAACACGCCCATACAAGGTGTCTCACAACTGTGAAACACCACTCACAGTCGTGAGACACTTACAGCTCACCTAAACCCTACTTTTTAGTATAAAATCATGATTTTTGTGACGACAATTTTATGTTTCGTCTGGGCAAAGTTTGAAGAGTCAACAGGGAGCTTTAGGGAGAATGGGTATGAAATTAGTTGCATGGGCATGACAGCCCATAACACACTTATGCAAGGTGTCTCATAGCTTTAAACTCCACTCACAGTCGTGAGACACTTATAGCTCACCCAAACCCTAATTTTTAGTATAAATCATCATTTTTGTGATGACAATTTTATGTTTCATCTAGGCAAAGTTTGAAGAGTCAACAAGGAGCTTTAAAGAGAATGAAGAGGGGCAAACCTCTCATCCTTTGGAGACCCATAGGGAGCTAGATATTTCAATACTAGTTCGGAGGTGACATCGACACCGACAACCTAGTTAAGCATTTCTTTCGTTATTTTGTTGTTCTTTCTCTCTTTAGCAATTGGTTAGGCTATCATATGCATACGAATTTGAGTTTTATGTATGAATGATAGTTTTCTCCTTATCATTCAATTGTTTGTGTATAAACCCATAGCTAAAATTTCAATATAATATGTAATTATTATATTTAAGATTCATTTGTACCGACTAATGGTTCGTAATCATTAAGGATAACTTAACCTAGGTTAAATAACCTAAGTGTATATAGTTGTTGCTTAGGTTGGTCTATTTTTTTAATTCGTAAAGCAACTATCCAACTAAATCTAGAAATTGTATCGTAAGTTGTTTGATGGCTATGTTTAATTAACAAGTGTCTCTTAATTAAACATGACCTAAGGAAAAACTAGGAGTAATAGAGCTTTTTGTTAATCCACGAACAACAGTTGCTAGGAAAGGTTTAAGAATAATAAATTAATGAAGTAGGTTCAATTAAGTGTAGGCTGAGATTAAACCAAAAAATCATACTCCCATCGAATTCATCATTTCATCATTTTTGAATGTTTTCTTTAATTAGTTTTTATTAGTTTAGTTTTGTCTTATTTTCTTTTTTAAAAACCAAACCAACCCCCGCCCAAACCTACAAATCGATTGATTTCAATTCAAAAGCTTTACACATACTCTCTACGAGATCGACCTAAACTCACCATTACTATAGATGCAAGTCTAGTTTATTTTAGGTAGCATTACGATGCGCTAACTTTAGATGGGAACTTATTTTACTATTTTCTTATCCTCTTATGAATTGAGTTAAGAAGTGGTAAGCAATTCAAATTAAGTTATTCTCATTGTAGTAATAGGAATACCTAAGTATTTAAATGTACTTAACATTTTGATAACCATGAGAATACATTATCTAAATATGCAGCATCCCTAGAGACATAAAGATGACTCTTCATATAATTAATTATTAGCCTTGATAGTTTGCAGAACTCTTATAAGGAATTCATTAGTAACTTCATTTAACCACTATGAGCCCTATTACATAAAAGCAAATCATTAATGAAAACTAAACTAAATAACTTACTTTTCTTGCACTTCTTAAGGAATTTTAAACATCCCTCATGCTTAATCCTATAATAGATCATGTTGATTAGAACTTACATACAAAGGATAAATAGGTTAGATAAAATAGGATTCCCTTACCTAGTACCTTTAGCTCCATTACATGTGCAAGTAGGTTCAACATTCACAAGGATCTCAAAAGATGTGGTTATTAAACATTGCTTAATCCAATCCATAAATAAACTTGGAAATCTCAATGCCTTTAAACTATTAAGTATAAACTCCATTCTAAATAGTCAAAAGCCTTAAAAAGTTCAATCTTCAATTCAAAACTATATATAGGTTTTTTAAGGTGATAATTCTTAAGGAGATTGTGAATAATAAGTAAGTTATCTCCGATGCTTTTACCTTTGATGAATGCACTTTGACTAAGATGAATTAGACCTTTCAAAGCTTTCTCTAGTCTGCAAGCAAGAATCTTTGAAATGGCTTTATTTATAATATTAATACAATATATTAGCCTAAAATCATGAAGAGAAAAAGGGTTAGCAATTGATCTATTAATAGGGTTTTGAGTTAGGAAAAACATAGAGTAATGTGGTATTGTGGTATAAGAAGATTTGGATGAGAGAAAAATGGGTTATATGTGAGATGTGAATTAAAGAGTTAGAATCTGGAAAAATTGAAAGACAAGTTTTGCGAAAGTTCACCGTGGCCAACTCCTTGGTTCACCGCAGCCAACTTCCCTTAGTTCACCGCAACCAACTCCTTGGTTCACCGCGGTCAACTTCTCCTTGTTCGTCACAACAAACCAAGGAACATGCTCTGGTATTTTAGGCATAACTTCTTCTATAGTTGTCTAAATAGAGTGATTTTTATTTGGAATAAATTAGAGGCATAGGAATACAATTTGTCTGAAGGAACCAAGTTTTAATTCAGTCTCTAAAACTTCCAAGTTCTGGATGGAATTTGAGCACATAATATTGTTTTAGTATAAGAATAGTCCAAAAATTTTTGGGGTATAACTTTCAGATTACTAAACCAAATTGAATGATTTTGGTGTCATTAGAAACTTAAGACAACGGGGAACATTTTTCTCTAAAAATTGTTATCAATTTTCTTCATTTACCTGATCATAATGATCATGAAAAAATTGACCCGAAGGTCTAGATTTTTGGGAGGTTATAGTTTAATTTTAGCATTTTTATATTATTGAAGTTTTATGAATTTTCATTTGAATTTAGATTGAATTAGAAATTATTTGTGTTTAGGAAATCAAGAAAACCTTACCCAAGAGCAAAAGGAAAGGCAATCTTGAGCTTGGATTTCAAGCGAAATTAGGTAGGTAACATATTTATGGTTATAGTGTAATCGAGTAAATTCTTGCCTATGTGTGTATGTTGGATTGATTGGATTTGATTTGTTTGAAATTGACTTATTTGAAAATGTTTAAAAATGCATGATGAATTATGACTATATATACCTCGAAAGAGGTCATGACATTTTGTATTAAATGAAAAGAAGAAAAAGCATGAAAGTATGAGCATATGAAAAAACAAATATATGTGCTTTTGTTTGGACAAAAGTGGAACCATTCTGTTCGTTACGTGCGCATTGACAAGAACCTTCTTCTGGCTACTCGCTTGTGACATATGAGCTCCAAAAATGAAATCTTTTTGTTCATGGTAACTGCCCGCTTGTGGCATATGAGCTCTAAAAATGAACTCATTCTATTTATGGTGTAAATTTCGGTTTCTCCATTCTGTTTCCATGGAACCCTCGAGTCATTTGTTTGTGCATTGCATCTTTAAGGTGTCAAGTATGATGTATTTGAGTGTTACACTTAATGGTTAAAGCCCATGTTATGAGTTATCGTTAACTTGCTTAATTATGAATTTTTGAGCTAAATTAAGAATGCTTAAATTGTTATATACACATGCTTGAATTTGTGGCAAATTACCGATAACTATAAATATATTAGCTACTGAACTCTTTAGCTTAACTCATCGTTTTCCCTGCTCAGATACAAAACGAGATGACAGTTGATCCTTACAAGGCATCGAAAATTCCAAGATAGTTAGAAACTTTTGTACTAAGTTAGTGACTATTTTGGATAGCTTTATAAGCATAACAACATTGAGCATCCTCATGTATTTTGTTTTAAGCTTTGATAAGTATGATGTTATGTAAGTGAAGCTTGTATGAACTCTCTTTAGATTTAGTAATGAACTCAAGAATTGAAGTTTCTTTTGAGTATGTCTATATTTATCTTATGGTTAAGTTTGGATGGTTAGATTTGAATGTATATATTTGTTTATAATGTTTGAATATTGGAAATCTAGGTCTCGGTTCTTGGAAGTTCGCCACGGAAAAGTAAGAGATTGGTCGCGGTGAACTTCTCCTGAGAGTCGGGCAAACCCGCCACCTTACACGCTGCCTATCCTTTGAATTTGATTCCTTTCAACCCTATCCTCGCGTGATCCTTACCTGACGGCCTCGAGAGGTTGGCTCGAAGTAAAGGAACGGGACTCGGCTCCAACATTGTTTGGTATTAGAGAGATAGTTGGACTCCGGAAACGGGATCCAACACAATCTCTACTTAAACTTCTCAAAACACTGATTAGTCCACTCAAACTGAACTCCATTCTTCAGCATCTTGGGCAACAAACTAGTTATCATCGAAAATCCTTTTACAAATCTTCGATAATAACTAGCAAGTCCTAAAAAACTTCTTATCTCTGATATATTTCTAGGTAGTTCCCACTCTATAATTGCCTTTACCTTAACAGGATCAAGCATCACCCCCTCTCGAGACACCATATGCCTAAGAAAAACTACTCGCTTCATCTAGAACTCACACTCACTTAATTTAGTAGCAATTGCTTCTCTTTTAGAATATATAACACAATTCTCAAATGTTGCTCATACTCCTTTTTACTCCCCGAATATACCAATATATCATCAATGAACACTATCATAAAATGATCTAGATACTCTTGAAAAGTTTATGTTCATCAATTTCTTAAATGTGCCTGATGCATTAGTCAATCTGAAAGGCATCACTAGAAACTCCAAATGGCTATATCGAGTATGAAAGGATGTCTTAAAAATACTTAGCTCAGGTATCCTCAACTACCGGTATCTTGATCTCAGCCAATCTTGGAAAGTATGACAGCTCCCTTCAGCTAATCCAAAAGGTCATCTATCATTGACAATGGGTACTTGTTCTTCACGATAACCTTGCTTTAGGGATGACAAAAGGGCCCAAACCTAGATTGACCCTATTGGCCGGGCTCAAAGTCAATAGGTTAGATTCAGTCAAGTTGGGCCCAGTTTAGCCCAAGGCCCAACACTTTGAAGCAAAAGAACATCATTTTGTTAAAAATAATGTCATTTTTTTATTTTAAAAGAATTAATTAAGAAGGGTTTGGGCTCAGGCTACCTTTGCCCCTACAGGGCTTAGGCATGGGCCTGCTGCCCCATGCCCAATTGAGCCTTAAATCGGACCTGGGTCACAGCTGAGTAGCCCTGACATAACCTAGCCTATTGTTATCTCTACCTTGTTTAGCTACCGATAATCCATGAATAAGTCTCATATTACCATCCATTTTCTTCACAAACAACACTGGAGCTCCCCATAGTAATGTATGTGATCTAAGTAATGTATTTGGTCTAACAAATCCCTTTTCCAACTACTCCTTTAATTGATTTTTTAACTCATGTAACTCAATTATAGTTATCTTATAAGGTGAGGTTCCGACACAATCAACTCTCTTATTTAGTGCTTCTTCAAACGTGTCATTGTATGAGAACATACTTTGCAAAACATTTAGTTTAGGGATGTTTCTAAAAGATCCAGGGTCAATCTAATACTTATTCTAAAAGTTTTTAGTATCCCCATTCCTAATTACATATTTGATGAACCCTCTAATAAATTCCCTAAATTTGAGCAATCACAATATAGTTAGTGAAGCTTTTGTTTTAATAGTGATTTTCCAAAAACTATCTTGCCTCAAGAAATGCACATAAACCCATCTAGACTAAAGAGTTTTGCTCTAAAGAATCAACCTCCAAACCTCTTAATGAGTAGTAACTTGTTAGTAAGTTTGAAAGAGTAGATGCCTAAACCCCTTTCCTTCTTGGGGAGGCATAGCTTTTAATAACTAACTTTGGTAAAAGTTTATTTGTTAGAATCCCCTAACAATAAAAACCTTTTTCGTTATCTTATTTACATATTTAATTATACTAATATGGATTAGCATATGCGAGGACTACAAATCCTGGAGATTACTGATTATTGAATTAATAAGCTAGACTCATCTAGCTTGAGAAAACAGATACCTTTCTAGCTTTAGAGCTTATTTGAATAATTTTCTAACTTGAAAGCCTTCTCTGATTTTTTTTTCTATGAGTGGGAAGTAATCAGTAAATAAAGGTCTTCTCAAAGTAATGGAAAGACCTCAGTAGGTGATTAGGGGCTTCATAATTTTCATATTTGAATTAGATGAGAACAAAGCCTTCAAGTGATGAGCACTCAAGGACAAAATCATCTTACTCTTTTCTTTATTAATGGCAAGACCAAAAAGATGAGTGAATAATTTCAATGCTATTTTAGCATAACACTCTATAAATTTGCCTCTGTATTGGAAAAAGTAGAATATCATAAATTGAAAGTTGTTGTCCAATTATAAAGTGAATGATAGGCAGTGAAGAGGATGTTTCTAGAGAAGTTCCAAGAGTTTGAGATAAATAATTGAAAGCTTCTTCTAGCATATCCTATTGTGTATCAATCCCTATCCTCGTATCATTCTTGATAGAGGTGATCATGTTAGAATTCTTCCTTTATATTGCAAAGTTGTGGAAAAAGGAGTTATTCTATCATCATCCTTAATATATAAAACTCCAAGCTCTTTGTTTCCATATCAAGTGGTTATACTTAACTCTCTATTTATAGTTCAATAATTATGATTTCTCCTCGTGAAAAAAGAGCCTCATCAATGGATGAATTATAGGAGTTTGTCTATAAATTACAAACAGATCATGACAAGAGTCTTTTAAAACATGACATATCTTGTTTTTAATTATAGAAAACATTGTTGCATTAAGACATAAACTAATGATGGTTGTTTACAATTAAAAAACTAAACATTGTTGCATTAAGACATAAACTAATGATGGTTGTTTACAATTAAAAACTAACTTACATGATTTGTTGCAAAGCACCAAGTGTTTAAAGTCATCGTTTCGTAGGATTTTGTTAATTTTAAAATAGAGAACATTGATAAAAATTTCAAGTGACATCTAATAAAAGAACATAAAATAACTGATAGTTTTCAAAAATTAAATTAACCTATTTTATATATTAAAACATTTTAATAAATAATTTCAAATTAAATACATTTATTTATTTGTAAATATTCACTTAATTTAAAGGGCGAGCCTTGGAGCAACTAGTAAAGTTACTCCTTTGTGATTATAAGATCATGAGTTTAAGATACAGAAACAGTTTCTTTATAAAATACAAAAAGAAGGTTGCGTACAATTGATGACCCTCCCCCGATCCTCGTAAAGTGGAGAGTTTTGTGCATTAGGGCAAGTTAAGGCTGAACACCAGGCACCGTCAGGCATGCTAAGGCCATTGTCCATTCCTGAATGGAAGTGGCAAAGGA
>JANIHY010000002.1:40405129-40425032 GCA_027479065.1 Erythroxylum brevipes
TGAAATGTAGCTGAAACTGATAGCTTCTCATTGAAACAGACTCTTTACGTGGTTAAGTGACATTCAGGTTTCCTCCTGTAAAACATGGTCTAAAATAGATACTAGAATTAAAATCCCCCTGTTGTAAATAATGGAGAGTAAAGTTATCTTTCTCATTTTTCATTAATGAATGCAAGACAAGGTTTGTACAAAGAAGACTTATTTTTTATATTAGCCTTGATTGCTTCCTTCGCTATCTTCATGACATTATAAAAATAACCTGTTATTTCCCTTTTATCATTATTAGTTAGATGACATACTTTCACTAAAAGATCACAAACTCATATGAAAAATTGCCATTAAGACCAAACTTTATGATCTTCAAATATAATTATAGAAACCTTTAGCCTAGCATTAGATCTAGCATGATGAGATGCAATCTACTTATCACTTGTAAACATTTTTCTTAATTCCCTCCTCATAAAATAAAACACTAAAGTGATAATAATTAGTCACAAATATAGTAATATTAGGATGAAACAAATTTCTACCATTGATAAAATCCTTTCTTATCAAGTTTATGATCCATGCATGATTATAGATAAACTTGGTCTCTTTTTTTTGGCATTCTACACAATTTTATATATTTTTCAATATCAGATTAATGAAATGTGTATCACAAGTAATCCAATAAAAAGAATTATACTTGCTTTGCAATCTTTCTTTGACTACTTTATAAGTAAAATCATTGTCATTAATGAACTGAACAATGTTTTTTCCCTAACTTAATTCATAACTTCATCAAATATCTAAAACAAAGAATTAGTATTTCTAACAAGATCAGATGCATCAATAAACTTAAAAACATTGTTCCTTAGTAAAATAAACCAGAAAATTATAATATGCTCTTGTTTTCTATTTATCTTACCATCACATATGATTGAACAACTATAAGTTGTCTAAATCATTCTTTTTTCATCCAAATAACTATTTATTTCTTAAACTGAGCTACTCAAAAGTTTACCTCTGTAGTTATAAATTAAATGAGCTTTGTATCTTGGAGGCGATAATGTCCATCATAAGCTGGTAATAATAAGACTAAATATTATTAAATGATGTACCTAAATCATACCATCATCTAGCTATTGACATCTCTACAATATGTCACTTCTTTAAATTGTAAGACACTACGAATTAAAGGTTGATCTCTAAAAGTTGTTTGAGATGCAAAAAGAGTTAGACATCTATTTTCTTATTTTCCTTACTTTAAGTGCAACATTCCCTTCTTATTATGTAGGAATATTATCACCTTCAACATCCCCACCATCATCATGGCCATCGGAAAAAGAAGTTTCATTACTAATTTCATAATTCAGTCTTTCTCTTCTATCTTTTTCATGCTAATTCTTTTCAATCAAAGTCTTCATTTACTTATCACGTTGTGAGTAACTTTCTTACAAAGCTTTACATCACCTTTGATCTCAATTAAACATTTCTTTAATGGTGATTTTCCTACCTTTCAAATGCTTGTTACAACATAAATAAATAGTATGATTCTTCGTTCCAATAACCAATCTAGCATGAGCACAAGCTAGATCATTAAATCTTTCTAAAGCTGCCGAATTATCAGGAGTACTTAAAGTTCCCTCCATTTATTTGTAAAAATCAATGAAGAAATATGTTAAAATTAAATTAATAAATTCGTATAAAGATAAAATTAATGCATACGTAATTATTTTATATAATCTATGTTCTTCCTTAAAAAAATCACAAGAATCTCTATATAAAGCCTAACTCAAACTCACAAAGCAATAGAGTTAGAAGGAGATATTAATGATTGCTTTCCTTTCTTTTAAAAGATACATGTTTAGATCAATAAAGAGAATCCAATGCCATTAAAATTTATCATTTGGTAATATATATATATATATTCTAACGGGGGATTATCTTATGAACAAAAATTGAACATTTTAAAAAGAATTTGAATTAGTTCCCTTAAAAAGGGAAAAAAGAATAGATAACATTAGCAGAGCTTGCACATTATGAAAAAAAAAAGAGAAGAAGATTCATTCAATTCATTCATTATATAATTAGTAAGGCCTTTTTCATATTTCAACTCTACAAAAACCTAACAAATAAGTAATATAATTATAAAACAAACATTATACAAAATTATTTTCATTAAGTCATAATTAAATTCCATAAAAACCTTTGCTAATAATTAATATAATTATAAAAACAGACGTTGTATATAACTACCTTCGTTAAATCATAATTCAATTTCACAAAAACCATAACAAATAATTATAAACATGATTATATATGATGACTTCATTAAATAACCCTATTGGCTATTGCCCTAATCAGTAATTATATATAATTATATATATAACCCTCTCTAGCAGATGTTACCCTAGTCAATCATCACTGTACAAAATACATATAAATGATAACATTTTAATTTTTAACAACCTTGGTGGAGTGGAGGCAAAGAGCTGTTAGAGCAGGGATAGGGAATTAGCGCGCAAGAGACGAGAGGGGTGATTGGCGACGCTGTGAAGGTCGACAAAGCTTGAAGCTAGTGGCAGTAGTGGTGATGACGAAGGAGCGCGAACTGGTGATACCATGAAAGACTAACGAGAGAGCTAGCGAGTGTTGACTTCCGACAATGGGACTCTGGAGCGTACTGGCGACGACAGTGGATGGAATGGGTGTCTAGGTAAGAGCTGAGACTGAAAAGTGAAAAAAGCTGAGCTCTGAAGAGTTCCAAGTTGAGGGCAACTGCTGATTGTGTTGATGTTAGTAGTATGACAAAAAAAATTTCTACAATTTGGTCCTCATTGTTTTTAATTTCACCAATTTGTCCCATGCCTTACTAGTGTTGTTTTGAAAATCGGATCGGACAGGCCAATTCGACCGGTTTGATTGGTGATCGGTCGATTATTCAGTCCGGTTCATCCTTAAAAATTGATTCTTAATTAAACCAGTGAGAATGAGTCAAAACCGGTCAATTGACCGGTCAAATTGATCCAATTTGACCAGTCCAACTACTGATTCAATAAATTTTTTGTATTTTTAAAATATTATTAATATTATATAATTAAATATAATTATTGCATAATTATGATGTCACACCTATTGAACCAGTTTAAGACCTCCGGTTCAATGACCGGTCCGAATTTCAAAACACAGTTATCAGTATTATCATACGGCACCGGTCGGTACAATTAAATAAACTATACACTATTCAGAACCCACACGTATCATACTATTTAATGATGATTACAAATTATTAACTAGGCCATAACAACACGACGACGCATAACAAACTTGAGTTCGTTACATTTAAGGACTAGTGGCCCACTGTAGCAAGAAACGTTAGGCCGATCAGAGAAGGAAGAGAGAAGTCCTAAGCAGAGCAGTAGACACCGTATGATATGCTTATCCTTATTCACAATGCATATATTATGCAAGAAGACAGCGGATATAAGAATATTATATCAAATATGTAACTCAAATTGTTCAACACCAAAACTCAATCCTCAAAGACCTTAACATTGCACTTACAGTTTCTATCTCTGCTCAGGATTTTCAACAAATCTTTCTTTCACCCACAGTGACAAGCCACTCGAGTCATTCCCAGAAATTAAATCAGTAACCCGTGAAAGAACACTAATAATCTCTTTTACAATATTAGGTAAAGAAGACTAGAACAAAAAGAATTATAAACAAAACCACCAAAAACAATATCATCATAATCTGCCCCTTCGCCCCAGCCTTCTTCATGACCATAGCCACTTTTTTCTGCAATCAAATACAAGTTGCAACCGATGTCAACAAATAAGAGTATAAGACTACTGTCTTTTATAAAGCCACGAAAGAAAATTACCTGAACAAAATCAAGACGATTTGATGTACTGTCCATTTCCATCCCTAAATCATCTATTATCTTTTCCTGAAATATTATAAGATTATGTCTTAGCACTCCAGAAGGAACAATTCTTGGCGGAGTCAAACCAAACTATTTTCCAGGTGAAAGTTAAAACTGAAATCTCCTAACTCATGAACTGTTAAAATTCATAACAATAAGAAAAATCATCCATCCAACAAATAAGCAAAAAGAGCATGACTTTCACATTTCTATCTGCATAGTGCTTTGATGGAGAGGCAACACTTCATTAATTAATAAACTTATAACCTGTGCAAGGAGTTCTTCATGTATGGTAAGCCCAACACCACCAATCCTCTCCACACTTGCACTGAGTTCATCCAACTCCTCATCCTGTTGCCTGCAGCCACCAAAAATCAAGTTGATAAGAATCACAGACAAAGACAAAGTTTACGAACTTTTAAGCAATTAAATGGCTGATCTAGATCCATATGTTAAAGAAGAGTTGATGTTCTAGAGACAACAAACCCAAAAATCACAACATCACAGCCAAAACTTTAAACATGAGGGAACAGTCACCTCTTACTTTCTAGATACCTCATGTAGCATTCAAGCATCAAGTTTTCACCACCGTGATACAAGGTAATTTTGTTACATACTAAATCCTAACCAAGCACAAAAGTCCAGTAAAAACAACTAATACAAGATAAAGTGGAACTAGTTAGAACAACCTACTTTATGAGAAGTAATTGCCTATCTGATTCCGATTGAATAAAATCATCATTATCTTGAGTGTACTGGTTAGATCTGCCTGTCTGATTATTATTTGGCAGTCTCATTAGCTCCCTTCTCATCCCATTCAGGCCAGTGGTCCCAGTACCCCTGGTATCTTTTCCAGCTACCACCGCTTTCTTCACATTGCCAACCTAACAGTATAACTCTTATCAGTAAAGGGCTCATTGAAAAGGGCAAAACTTAGGATCACATACACAATGTAGAACATTGTGGTAATATAACAGTATAAGTCAATCAGTAAAGGGGCTGATTGAAAGGGCAAAACTTAGGATCACATACCCAATGCAGAACATTGTGGTAACCCTACAAGTAGAATAACGCCAGCTAATTTATTTAATACTTCAGTTTTCCTGGTAACATTATTATATATGATGCACCTGCAGTCGGGCAGTGCTGGTCCATCTTCTCCGTTTTTCAAGCTCCACTTCATTAATGCCATACCAAGCAGGATCTTTTGCAGCTACTGCAATTGCTTTGTCCAACTCATCCACCTTCCTATCAAGAAGGCTTTCAGCAGTTGTGGACATGGATTAAAAAAATTCAATAGCAGAAAAGAAGCATCATTTAGAAGACAAAGGTGGTTGCATTTGAGCTGCATATTGATTATGTAATTGTTAATAGAGTCTCAATACAATACAATCCATAAGAATACACGCATCAATAGATTACACCTATTTTCTCACTCCCTGCCCATGCAACTGAACAGAAAGGGGAAACCAGTTGGTTTTCAATAAACTGATTTACTAGTAGCAACTAAAGGATGTTATGAGTGATACCTGCCACTCAATGCTATCACACCCAGTAAGCAGCTCGTTCGTAAGATGCACTTGCTCTCCAGTTTCAGAAGAAATCCGTTCCCATTGGTGGAAAGTAGATTGTAACTTATCAATCTATAGGATCAATCCAGACCATCGAATGAAATGAGAATCGAAAACAACAAAAATCAAATTCCAATGTCAAAAGCATCTCCAGAAGATAAGCAGTGCCCATATGAACCTTAACAGACAACAATTTCAACTCATCTACAAATCACGAATCACATAGAATAAATTTCTACGTGTTTCAATTATCAAATGATACCCTGATATCGTGAATTACTTTACATCCAAATAAGACATCAAAATACGTATAAATAACTTAAAATTAAACCAACAATCGATGGAAAGCCTTACAGAATCTTGAATTTCTTCCTTAACAATATAAAACGGGTCCTGAGCGGAAGACATCCTCGTCAAACAAGTCCGACAATTGGCTTGCCCCCCACACCTCAAAACCAAATCATATAAAAGCCTCAACTTTTAGCATCGAAGCTAACATAGGTTAACTAATTGAATTTCTCTAAAAAAAGAACAGCTGAAGCGGTGATACTACAATAGCAAGGCAGTAACATGGTTTGGGTTAGGAATCTTGTAGAAAATGGTTAATTACATAAATCCACATATGGGAAATCGAATTTACTAACTAACCTGTTGGTAAATGCCAAGGTCTGGAGATCGTGAAGCAACGAAGGAGACGAGAGAAAACGAACCCAACGCTTTCTTATAGGCTTAGCTGTCGGTTATGTAGTTTGGCATGGGCTCACAGGTTATCCACTTGTGTTAGCATTTGAAGATTGGGCTTCACAAGACATGTGGGCTTGCGCATATTTTCTTCAATTTTTACTAATCACAAAATTACATAATTAAATTGTAGGTTTTGTGATTTTTTTTTGGGTTTATAGTTGGCATAACTCAAAACTTTGTCTGTAAAGCCTTGACAATTTCAAAACTAACATTTACGATTTCAAATGTTTTAGCACCGATGCATGAATTCTGTGAACAAAATATGTTGCATCCCATATGAGTGTTCTTTGTACGATTCCTGAGCATGATGTACAACAAAATTTTACATAGCAATATAGGCCAAAGCTAAGGTGGTTTAAACATCTCTACCTTCTGTTTCGTGGGCATTAAATCAATATAGGACAAAGCTAAGGTGGTTTAAACATCTCTGCCTTCTGTTTCGTGGGTATTAAAGTTAGGAATAGATCACTTGTTCATATTATTTTGTGTCTATGATGTTGTTCTATGAGCATTTATCTATCCAATAAATAAGAACAGATGAT
Source organism: Erythroxylum brevipes (assembly GCA_027479065.1). Classification (NCBI taxonomy): domain Eukaryota; kingdom Viridiplantae; phylum Streptophyta; class Magnoliopsida; order Malpighiales; family Erythroxylaceae; genus Erythroxylum; species Erythroxylum brevipes. The sequence continues at coordinate 40,411,897 of JANIHY010000002.1, forward strand.
CTGAACCCGTTAAAATCATAGTGTGTCAAATAAAACCATAAATTTTAGAATATTTATCAATATCCGACCCTAGTTTCCTAAGGATTCATTTGGACCAAAGTTTAAACTTTTTTGTGTTTAGCTACATCTTAAACTATAAATATATTTAAAATAATGTATTAAGCCCAATAAAAGAGAACATAAGAGTAGACAAGGTAATTAGTCAAAATTTGTTGCTAAGAAAACTGTGAGCTATTGCAACTTAACCATTCTATGAGATCAAAACAGTAGTTCAGGTGCTGGATCTAATAGCTTGAGACATTATCACATTATTGACCATTTGGGAGATGAACATTCCATCTCATAAACAACTCTAGGCTCATCTCCAAAATAAATATTCTTTACCAATAGTCAACAATGATTGATGCCCAAAAATTTGATGATTAAGGTTTTTATTATGAAATGTTCTCCTTTTTCTCTCTCTCTCTAAATACCATAAGTGTTGTAGTTGATGACCAACTTGAAGATTGCCAGGTCTCCCTACTAAGTGAACCTAACATTTCCTGCCTAGCTAACAAAAGAAGTATAGCAAGTAAATTCTTTAGAGATAAAATATCTTGGCCTAGAAGGAGGTATAAGAGCACATATGAAACAAGTGGTTTGCCGTTTCAAGTTACTAATTGGCATAGCTTGCACAAGGTGTTGGTTGGTAAAGATCTTTTTAGTTTACCTAAATCTTTATTTAACAACAATCCAAGGTATAACGGAAGCTTTTGGACAATTGTCCCTGAACCATAATAACTTCTACCATGAAACTACTTGTTTAGGAATTTGAATAAACTGGAGCCAAGACTTGTTAGTGAAGACTTTAGAGCTGTGATTTTTCTAAGTAACTTTATCCTCCTCTTCACTATTTGGCCCGTCATTTGTAATATTTTTTACAATGGTATTAAAACCTCTAAAGTGCTACAATGCCAAGTTCCATTTTCTAAAATGGCATTTAAGTTGACTTTTAGGGAAACTAGAAGTTGGAGATTCTCCATATTATGGAAGATGAAGATATCCTAAGATCATTCCAATCATCGAACCAAAACTAAACTTCATTACCATTGCCTATAATAATTCTCATTTCCTAGTTCATGAAGCATCTCAACTTTAGTGTTTAGTTTACATACTAATAATTACTTTGACTTGGCTTAGTATTTTGGAAGCTTCTTCTCTTGAGGATGTATGAATGCATCCATTTAAATTAAATAGATTCTTTATTTGTAAAAAGCTTTTAGATGGGTTTAGTATAAAAAGCTTTTAGGTGCTTTTAGTAAGCAACATCTTATTGAAATTCCTTTGTAAATTTATTCCTAACCCTTTTCCTTCGTTAGGTAGTAAATTTCAGATAATTTCACCTTAGCTTTTTATGCAACATTTTACTTCCTAGTCCATAAGTTCTTTAAGATCTTCTTAATATCCTTTACCATGTTTTGGGGTAGGAGTAAATGACAACACTAGTGAGTGTTAAGATTGTTTAAAACTAAAGAGATCAAGTTAGGAACTTATTTATCCAATGATCAATTTTCTTCATAATCGCATCATATAGAGGTTGGTAGTCTTTATATGATTTTCTCTTATTTGAGATTAGAATCCTTAGATATTTGTATTGGATTTCCTTCGCTTTTCAGATATGAGATTCTTTAAATCGTGATCCTTAGTTTCCTCTTATCTATTGAGATAAATAAATTACTCTTGTCTTCGTTCATAGCTAATCTAAACATAAGAATGAATAGATTCAAGATGTCCATCAGCTTCTTGATTAAATTAACATCAGCCCTATAAAAAATATAAGGACATTTGTAAAGGAAAGATTGATTAATCCCACCATTTTACATTTATGATGGTACCTGAATGTGTTATCCTATCTAAAGAGGCAAAGGTTTCCCTTGCTTCAATCCTTTGGCATCTTTGAAGCACTCAATGGGCTCACTGTTTCCTGGAATTGTAAGGAAGATGCATTGCTCTATCTAGGTGTTAAATTCATTGGGGAAATCCAGGTTATGCATTGCTCTATTCAGGTGATAAAGACATCGAGAAAAACAAAGGCTCTTAGTGCATCAATTTTGAAGCTTCAACTAATTGAGTCAAAAAAATTTCAAAATCAATCTTTATTGAACAAATGTCCAAGGCCTTTTGCTTTGATAGCCTCTCAAAAGTTCATGAGAAAGTTGTAGATTATCGTTTATGCTTCTACTACCATAAATAAAAGTCCCTTGATTATGGTTGATTAAAGTCTTAAGCTCCTCCTTAAGTCATCTTCTTGGAAACGGTTTTGTAGATGAGATTGTAGTATGAACTCGGTCTACAGTCATTATGATGCTAGGATTAAGCTTTTCAAGGACTAGACAAACATAAGTTTTATTAAGCTCCTTTAATAACTTTCCTTTGGATAAGAATTCTATAATAAAAGTTGTTTCTAAGTTACCTAAAAAATGTGGTGCCTATAATTAATGCTAAAAAGAGCTATCTTGATGTTTAAAACATTGAAAGGATTAATTAACATTTCCTTTTGCTAATAGGAAATAGAATAAGTGATCACATTTACACATGGAAAAAGTTTTGTTAAGAGACCACTGGGCTTTCTTAAAGTAATTAAGGACTAATTTCTTTAGTTCCTCTTGGTCACTAATGCTCCTTCCATATTCATTCTCTAGGGAGTAAATTTTGTTCATGTTTCTTTTGCCTAAAATTGAATTATGAAAGAATGTAGTATTAGTGTATTATTATCTCCATTTTTGTTCCAATTAATTTTGAGCTTCTACCTTAAGATCAGATAATGATTTTGCAAACTTTGAAGTAAGTATTATACATTTTAAATCCCTATTATCCTTATCTCAAGGAGAAATTTTGAGTTTTAGATGGGAAGATTCCATCTTCTCTCTAGCTTTGTTGATAGTTTCATTTTTGTGTTGAACTTTCTTCTTTTAAAGATTTTTCAATTCCATTTTCATATATTGTAATTTCCTCACACATTTGTGTCTTTCATATCCTTCAATCTAAATATCAATTCCTCTTTTCACCTTTAAGCCTTGTAATTTTTATAAGAATTTGAAGTATCTAAAGGGATATTTTAAATTTCCTAAGTCCAAGCCTATATCAATTTCAATGGTACTATTATCATAGCATAAGGGAATATGAAAATGAGTCTTGCTCCTAGGGAAGTTTGCGAGCCAAAGAGAATTTATGATAGCCCTTTCTAAATTTTTTCCTTACAATCCATTCGCTAAGTTTTTTATTACTCTAGGAATAGTAAGCACCATTGTACTTTAGATCACTTAATCCAATGATGTTGAGAAAATTGATAAAATATCTATTCTTGTCAACCGATTAAAGCCGTTTAAGATCATCTATGGGACTTAGATAGGATAGCTGATAGTGATCAATTCCCTTCAAACAAACACTCCAAATTATGTTATGGTAGTTATTATTTTGACCTAAAACTACTTGATGGATACTTCAATTTGTATGAATTGGTGTGATAACATATAATGATACACATTCACCACGATAGGGTTGAGAATAACTACAATCCTTCTATTATAATGTAACTGGTACTTATTGAGTAGTTCCTAATGCTTGTAAAGATCTATTTGCAGTCTTGAACTTTACTTTCCTTAAATTTTGTTGCTAATAGACCTACTATACAAGATTTTTTTGGCTAGTAGGTAGTCATATAATACCTTCCTTTTATTATGTCCATTTATGCCTCTCACATTCCTAACTATAGTCATTAATTGGGATAGGGATTAGTATCCCTTTCTTCTTCATTTTCCTTTTAGATTCCCTCCTTGCCTTATCAATTAAGGAGTTTATAACACTAACTTTGTGTGAAGTGTCCTTTTCAATCTTTTTAATTTCTTTCAGTTGGAATTGGGTCTAGCTTATTACTTTTTTTCAATGGCTAAGTTCTAATCCTTGATGTTTGACTAGTGATTTTTGTTTTCATTCCCACCATTCTTTGTTATTTCCCTAGTTTAATTAATGTTCCTTGGATTCTTTACCTAGCATTTAATATTCCATATTCGTTTTGTCAAAAGACTTGTAGTAATTAGAAGGATTAACTTCATTCTAGAGGGTTTATTTTTTTATTTCAGGTTGAGTGTTTTTCACTTTGGTGTTTAGTTAGGGATTTGTAGGGCTTGAATTCATGATTTATGTGATTTCCCTTTCAGTAAAGGTTTTTCTTATAGGCTCCCATGTCTTTTTTTTTTCATGATCTTAGGCTTCCTTTCATAAGATTGAGCAATTTCTGAATCTGGTAAACTATTATCCTCATTTTAATGTTTTACCTTCAATATGTCTAGTACTAGTTTTTAAAGTTCAACTTCCACACAAAGGTGAGTATATCCTTTTCTCTTAAGTTCTACTATGCATTTTTCAAAGCATAAAGGTCTCTCATTGAACTGGTTGGGTAGCTTAAACCTAAGGTGGACTAACATTCAAGTGATTGACCTATTTGTGAGTTGGTCAAAATTGTAATAGCCGCAAGTGCATTACATAGTTGTAGTTAGTACCAGCAAGTATGGGTCGATCCCACGAATACTATGAATACTAGTACTTGCCCTTCCTCTATTATCTAGCCTAAGGATTGATTTTAGATTTTTAATAAAAAGAAAATCAAAACTATAATAATTAAAGAAATAGGAAATGATAATGAATGCAAAGACAGTGGAATTCACTCAAAAAACAATTGTTATCAGAAATTAGTATCTAGGCTTGAAGCCCCCTAAAACCTTAACATATTGATCTTTTATAATCAAATTATTTTGTTAACATATTGATCTTTTATAATCAAATTGTTTTGTTGATGTATTAGACCATGAAGACTCCTATGATATGTTAATAGTTGACATTGAGTCTACTAACAATTAATCCTAAGGTCTCTAACCGAAATACTCAGGTTAAATCTTATAGTATTACATTACCTATTTATGAATCCCTTTATTAGGTTTGACCCTAATCGAAAAGATTTATGTCCTTCTATCTCTAAGGTTGCAGTTAACTCCTTCTAATTACAGTAGATCTATTCACACTGGGATTTCTCAATCTATAAGTATGAAATCAAATTATGATATAATATTATGGAGTTATTAGAACGTAAATAAAACTTGTAATCATATCACAATATAGCAAATAAAAAATTAAATTAATAAAAGAATCAAATTATATCAAAGTATTAACATAAGGTTCATCTAACCTAAATACTAACTGGACATTTAGTTATACATTATCGAACACGAAATCAAACATATAATGAAAGAAAAACAAGTAAAAAATAATGGAATCATAATTCTAAATTTCCTTGATTGTCTTCTATTGAATGTTCTTACGATGTAGAGGCTTGATCTTGTATTCTGATGGATCTTTCGATGAAATGTTTGTGTTTTCCATTTCTTTGGAGCAAAATTGTACCTAGAGAATGAGTCTCACTACTAGAAATCACCTCCCAATTTCTCCTACTTTCTTCTCCTCCTGAAATCATCTTTTTATCATGAAATTTAGGGTTATGGGAAGATGCATGGTCTCTTGCATGACCGTGCATAATCGAAAATGTATGAAAATCACGAAAGTGCACGGCCAGATACACAGCTGTGCATTCCTTCAAGTTTTTGACCTTAATAACTTCATATTTAGGTCTTGACATCTTCACATAATTGTAGCTCCACTTCTCAGCTTTTGAATAGATCCCCTTTTTCTTGAAAAAACCCTATAGCTAAATTTATTGGCCAAAAAGAATACGCCGAGACAGACTTCATATCTCATTCTTATCCATTTTAACCTCTCAAAAAAGAACTTTGGGGCCTTGAGTTCTACATATGAATTATTTCTAAAAATGTTGGATTGAATTTGAGCTTCTAAATCGTCTCATTTGGATATCATAAGCTTTAGATATGTCTATGTAAAGCTCCAGTGGATAGGTTGCCAATTCTGTAGAAATAAGTTTTACTTTGAACAAATGGTTACTGATCTAAACGAATTTGAACAACTATGAATCTAGGCTTTCTGAAAATATTAAGATGTCCTCTAATTATTCTCTAAAGACAATGTTTAGATTTGGACTCTCCATCTAAGCTAAAAACCATGCATAGCTTTTGTGCATCAAATCTTCTCTTTATGCCATGTTTTCATCCAATTTTTTCTCCTTTAAGTCCATGAAAGCAATTATAATCTATGAAAGCACGTGGATAAGTACCCAATATAGGATAAAAATATAAAATATCAAGCAAAATATATCAAACACATGTTTAAAAATATAGTCAAATATCCATCTATCAAACATCCCCAAACTTAAGCTTTCATTTATCCTCAAACAAACCATAATCAAAATTATAAATTTTACAGCATCAATCCATCATCAATTGTAACCTGTCCATTCATACTATACATCATCATATCATATTGAATCAAATTAACATACAGTTAGAGTCAAGTTGTCTTAAAATTAACTTCCTATGCAATATTAATAGTAACCATATCAATAATCGCATTGAAATCAAAAGCATATCTCTTTACACCCTCACGAAGATTTCACTTAATGCGCTAAAGTGTTTAGGGTGAAAAGCATTAAAATCTCAATCAATGCGTAGTAGAACTCTTAATGGCTTGAAATAAAATCACATCTCCACCACTTATGTACAAACTAAAATCAAAAATCAAAAGGTCTTTATAAGGTTATAATAGGGTTTAGGTATAATATGGTTAGGGTAACTAAAGGGTTAAATTAAAGGAAATTTACTATATAATATATTATAGACTTGTTTACAAATATACACACTTCCTTTCAATGCAACTCTAATTGTACCAAAAACTTCTTCTTTCTTTCTTTCTTTCTTTCTTTTTTATACTTTTCTTTTTCATTATTTAACAAATATTGGACCTTTCACAAATTTCAAATCTTAACAAGCAAGTAATGTAAATAACCTTCAAAGTTCAAAACAATAAAAGGTCTTTAAAGAAAAAATAAGAAAAAAGGTTTATATTTTGGGTTTAATCAATTAAAAAAAAGATTAAGGTTCAACTTGGTTATTCCTAAAGGTAAATTTTAAGGTGTGGTGATTTCAAAGAAATAGGCTAAGCAAACTGGTAAATCTAAATGCCATCATTATATTAATGCTTCTAATTTAACAAATATCGTCTCAATATGCATAATAAAAGCAAGTTCTTGAATTATCCTACTATAAACAATATCACATATATAAAAGAATAATAAGAGCTTTAAAAATTTTGAAAATTTTTTTTTAGGCTTAAAAGCTTACCAAAAAAATTGGGTATATATGTGTGTAAATAATATGTATTTTTTATTCAACTTGAAAATTTCAATGATTACAAAAAATATGACTTGGAAAGTTGATTTCATTATAACCATCATCCTTTCGCATACTAATTCAAGTTAATATTCAACAATAAAGTAGAATATTAATGGATAAATTCAATTAATTCAAAATTCAATTAAAAATTATAATTAGGATTGTAATAAGCTTGGAGAAATCAATTAAATTTTTTTAATAAACCTATCCTTACACTTAAAGTTGCATATTGTCCTCAATGTACACAATATAAATATTTATGAAAAAAGTGAGAGGGTTTAGTGGTACTTTTCTGAATATGACGATTTCTCTTATTATAATCCATCCAATATGAAACTAACATATGATGGGTTGCCTCTCATGTAGCGCTTCTTTAACATTTAGCTCGATGTGTCTTTTATGTTTAATGTCATCCTGGATCAATAATTAGAGGCTTGCTTTTACCCTTTTCTCCACAAAGTGGTTTCGTAGCCTATAAACAAGCCACATGTTGTAAGATAATCACAAGGACATAATTTATTAAATTAGTAAGTCCAATTTAAAGCAATAATGCCTTTTTTAATGACAAACTATTAATGAAAGAGGGAATAACGAAACTCCTTGAATCGTCGGTAAACTCGAACAACTTGTCTATGAGGAAATGCGAACCTTTCGTACATAAGGCTACTACCAATGCCTCGTTAGTAGTTTCCTTACTTGTTGGTTCCTCCGCTAGTTCTTCTTCAACCACCTCTGTCCACTCTTCTTCTTATTCTTCCTAGATAGAGGCTTCTAGCTCATCTTCTTCAATTATCTTCAACCACTTCTTTACCTCCTCTTCTTGGATGGAGGCTTCTTCTTCTTCTAGAAACTCTTTATGGAATCTCACTCCGTTCATGAAGCCAACCATTGTCATTTACTCACATTCGAATTTGCATTGCTCAACTTTCATGTCAACAAAGAGTTCTATTAATTTATTTGTAATAGTTGCTTCCTCTTCCTCTTTTAAGAGACCATCTTCACTACTAAGGGTGATTGCCATTCCAAGTTCATTAGGATCTGTTTCATTAGGACTAGGCAAACTCCCTAGTTGTTTATTAGATAATATCTCCACCACTATATTTTATATATGAGCCTCTATTTCCTAATGCCTCATGTTGGATTCTTAAAAAAACTTAATCGTCATATCTTTCAGACTAACAATTACCTCCTCACCTTCTTAAAATGTTCGTTTATTTATGAAATCAATTATTGTCTCTTATTTATTTTGAGACGATTAGAAGCTCAAATTATACTCATCATATGCAAGTGAAGGAAGTCACTTATCAAATTCACATTTTTTGGGTACTCTCTCAACAAGTGTAACGTCCTAAAAATCTCAATTTCATGGATAGTACACTTGGGTTACGAATAGTGTATCTCGAGGTGAATAGTGACACTAGGGACCTAAACTATATTTTATTTTATTTGGCATTGGATAATATTGTTCAAGGACAGCCCGAAGATCAAATTAGAGTTCCAAATGAGTTTGTTTTGAGGGTTTGATTAAGAGTTGACCAATGGTCAAAGTTTAACCAAAAAAATGGTGAAAGTCAAACTCAAAACTATTAATGAAAGCAAATGATATTAATTAAGGTCTTTATGCGAAGTTGATATTTTTCTTATGGGTATTTTTATTGAGAAAAAGAATGAATGAATTTCAAAAGTTTAATTTTTGAAAAAAAACGAATTAGAAAACTTTAAATGAGGGACCACATGCCAACTACCCTTTCTCTTCTTCTTCAACGCATTGCCCAGAATACCTCCCTCCTTCTCCATTTTTCTTTCTTTTCTTACATTTTCAAGCCAATTTTCTTCAGTTTTAACCCCAAAATCACCTATTAAACACTAAATCATCAACTTAGGGTCCCTAAACTCACCATATCAACAAAACAATTGGGAAAAGATGAAGAAAAGGCATATAGGTGTTCTTGATGAATAGTACCATGAGGTGAGTTAATGGAGTTTTAATTATTTTTAGTACATGATTTTGGTGTAGCTGCATCCATTATTGAATAAAATGCATGAAATTAAATTTATTATGCAATATTATGAAGATAAAGATGATGAATTAAATGAGAGAGAGAAAAAGAAGGAATAAGGAATTGATGATGAAATTGAAGTTTATTGAAGTTTAATTTGAAGATTTGGACATCAATTTGGTATGTGTTCATGCAATTCTACTTTTTCCTAAAAAATGTGTATAGGAAATTTAGGGCTCTTTAGTAAAATTGGGGGTTTATGAAATTGTTGTTAAAAATATTTAATTGAATGTTAAATGAAGTAGTATATATGATTAATTGACATTTTGGACTTTTAATTTGTATTTTCCCCAATTGGCATACATTATGTTTGAATTGAGAAAATTGTTATGCATGTTATTTTGACTAATTAGTGAGATGAATATGTCTTAAATGTTGTATGAATTAAATTAAAACCAATAACAAAAAACACATTTACTTTGGTTAAATATGGAATTACTTGACTTGGTTATTATGAGCTTTTATTATGAAATTTCAATCGAATTTAATTAGATTTGCCCCTAGTAAAATAAATAGGAATTGGAGGAATGTGATAAGATTGGCATGCCAATTAGGGAGTTAGCAGTATTGCGTCATGATATATGTTACCAGATTGTATGGCCCTAAGAGCTCGGTTAGTAGTATTGCGTCATGATATATGTTACCAGATTATATGTTAAAAATGCGTATTTATAGTGTTTGTGTAAAAATGAGTATTTGGTAAAATAGTAATTTGGAACTGGTTAGGAGTGTTTAAAATTGTTTTGCTATGTTTATGCATTGATATATACACGTGAATAGTAAATTTTGCACATGTAATGATTGTACATACATTCATGACATTTCCCGGTATATATGTCTCTAATGTGTTTATTGTGAAAAATATGATTTTTGTGCTTGAAAATTGAATTGGAGTGAGTCTTTGTGAGTTTTGAATTTTTGGAGAATTTTAAAATTTTTTTTGAAAATTTTCGGTGTACTTTTTCGAACTAGGAAAAATGCCAATTGACAGACTGACTGGTTACCGGTAGTAAAAAAGTACTATCCAATGGTACTGAAAATTAGATACATGATTTTAGGATTTATTAATTTTGAGCCATTATAATTTTGGGAAGAAATTGGACTAGAAATTGGAAGTGAATTGGAAGGAAAGTAAATGAGTAATTGAGAGGTTGACATGTGGCAAGTGACATGTGTCACTTGCCTAACATGCCACCTTGATGCATAGGTGAAATAAAAATCCTTCACTTTCTTTTAGTCTTTCACGATGCTCCTCCTCTTATAAGGTTATTGTTGTTTAAATGAAAATTCTCCATCATACGAAGCCACTCTTTTTCCTCCTCCTTCGTTGGTTTCCTTCTCCTTGTAAATTGCTACTCTTCTCCACCTAAACAAAAGCTCACATATCCTACTTATTTTCTCTTCTTTTGCTTACAAAAAATTACAAACCTAAGCTTTTCCCCTTAAGAAGATGATGATTGTGTGTGGTAAAGACAATTAGAGAGGATTGTGAGATTTTGAAGTTTAGAAGATTGGAAGCTTGATTAGGTAAGTAATATGTTTTATATGATGGTTTTGTAGTTAATTTGTGATGTTTGTACATTAAATTGCATGAAATTGTGCTTTGATTATATGGGTATGTTAATTCCTTGGTTGATTGATGATTGATGAGGTAGAAGTTAATGAATGATATGTCATGTGGTATAGGTGAATTGAGTTGTTTTGGATTGATTTTAATGATGTTAGATGAGTGTTTATTAAAGAAAGATGATTGAGTGTGTGGGCTGCAATTTGTGGACTAATGTTCAAGGAGAGGTTGTGATTTAGTTATGGTTCATTTATGGAGTGAATTGAGTGTTGGTTGGTTTAGAAGTGGTATGGAAGAGGTAGAATTTAAGTTAGGTTGAGAATTTGGAAAAATTGGATTAATATATGTTTCAAGGATTTGGTCATAACTTTTTATATGGTTATGCAATTGAGATAAGGTTTAGCTTGAATTAAACTTAAAAAGCTTGGATAGAATTCTTATGAAGGAGGTGCTATCCAATTTTGGCTTGAAGGGTTCTAAATTTTGATTTGAAGGTGGTAGTGTATGTACAGGATGAATAATGCTATTTTGTGACACTAACATGGAAAATTGTGATCTGAAACTTTAGGAATTTTTCTAGAAGGATTGAGACAGATTTTGCGAAATTGTTCTTCATGAAAGTTGAAGATTTTCTTGTTAGCTTTCTATCGCCACTAAGTATGACATTTTTCAATTTTGAGGTTGAAAGTTATGACTTGTTAACTTTCAGATGGTAATTCATGTATGAATGTGCTTTGTGTGTGAAATGTTTCTAAGTATGGGTTTTGTGGTTACTGTGTTTTGAAGCCAATTTTGGACTGTTATGGTTTAAATTAGCTCAAGTGGTCTTATGAAAAGTTGTAAAGAAATGTCTTAGCTTTGTAGTGATGTATAATATGCTATTTTTGGATGTAAGAATTGTAAGTTATGGATTTTTAAAGTATGGATATGGTTTAGGTAATATCTTTATTTAACAATCTTTAACAGGGTAGCTCCAATCATGTGAGAATTTGACCTAGTTAGAGGTGGAATTTGCTTCTAAGTCCTTCATGAGAATCGTATCATGTTTTGTGATCTTTTCATTGATATAAAGCATAGAATTTTTGGACAATGGGATAGGAAGTTATGAGTTTGAGAAGATTGTGGTATTGTTAGGATGACATGTGTAGGGTAGAAACTTTGATTGAGATTTTGACCTATTTAGAGGTTGAATTTGCTTTCAAGTTGTCCTAAAAGTTGTATAATATGTTCTGATCTTTCTTTTGATATAAAGCTTAGAATTTTTGGCAAAGGGAATGGGAAGATATGATTTTGAGAAGAATGTAGTACTGTTTTGGAAAATATGTGATTAGGCAGAAACTTTGATTGCATTTTTGACACCCTCAGAGGTGAAATTGATTTTCAAGCCCTTCATGAAACTTATAGGTTTTTCTGTGATCTTTCCAATGAGACCTTATTTGTGATTTTTGGACACTTGTGTGAAGAGTTGTATAATGTGGAAGAAGAGAAGGAATATTAAGTGAAAAGATTAAAAAAAAAAGGGAAATTGGCGGAAGCTCGCTCCTCGCGAGGGCGACGGCTCTTGAGGAAGCTCGCCCTCGCACTGGGCTGAGTGCAACGCACTCAACCCATTTTCCTTTATTTTATTATTTTATGATTTTGTTATTTATTTTGGCCCAATTTCATTCTTTTTTAAATAACTTTTTTATCCGACCTTCGATTGACCTGATTCTCGAGGCATCGGATTTGTGAAATATTTAATTTCATTTCTATGTGAAATTGGGAATTTTTAGAGGTAAAATTGACGTGGATTGATTAGATCAAAGTGAGGGGACCGAGTAATTATTTTTCAGGTCCGTGTTGTAACAATAATTGGACCTATAAAGGTCCAAATTGAGTGATTTTGGTGTCTATGAATTTCTGAAATTTAGAGAAAAATTTTGTGATGAGAATTTTTGGAAAATGTTGGGAATGTCACGAACATGCATTGTACACATTATAATTTCTCCATGTGCATTATTAAATATTTCTGATTGTACAATTGGTAATATTTGTGTATTTTAACTGTTATAGAGGCTCATTTGGAACATCAACCCACAGACGTTGCCGAGACTTCTAGGCATTAGCTTCGGAAGCTATTGGTGAGTGACCTAGACGGTTCTCTCAATTATTATTTGCTTAGAATACTGTGGTGAA
>JANIHY010000002.1:40433658-40446660 GCA_027479065.1 Erythroxylum brevipes
ATTGTTTTCAAAGTAAGTCTTGTTCATCATGTATCTATTTTTAATAAAATTTAAGTAAACATTATTATGAAATCAACAGAGAACTTGATACAAAAGAAACAAGCCAATAAATTAACTTATATATAAAGAACAGTACCAAATATTAGATACTAATGCTCTATAATAATTAATATACTTTTAAGGAAGTGGTTTCCTAACATGAAAGTCTACATCATTAGAGTTGGATCACCAATATGCATGGTACTAATCTACCAAGTGAAATCAATATGATTCTTCCAAGTACATTAGTCTATAACTAGTAGAAATTTTTACATAAAAGTTAATAAATCAATAACTTGATTAAGCTCCACTATTAAGGCTTCCACTAACATTTTGAGAGTCAAAACTACTTTTGTTATATCTTTAATATAACCCAATTGTTAGCTAAGCTAGTAATGCTTTCAATATGAAGGATACTCAAGAAGATTAGTTTCTTTGTTTTAACTGTAATTACTCCAAATGTCTGAGCAGTAGAGCTACTATTTCTCCTAAAGATCCTTATTTCAAGTGCTACCCTCATTATCATGTCATTAGTTAGATTCCTTGTTCTATTTTGATTTAACTAAGTGGTAATACTATCTTGGTCCTTTCATTAATAATTCCATCTACATGAGTTTTGAATCTTAACTAGTAGGGAGGATGAGAATGTTTAATGGAAAAAGAGATGGGTAATAGATTTAGAGTCATTTTTACAAAGAGGACAAAAGTTTATTAGGTTTAGTGAGCTATGGATGCTATCTAAAGTAGGGATCTCACCTTTAATGAAAAGCTAAAGGATGAACCCATCTTATGTGAAGCCTACTTAAACCATACCAATCGATGCTAAGAAACTTTAGGAAAGTATGTTCAAGAAAAAATTTCAAGATTTACTTGAGAAATTCCATATGTGGTTGATGAATCCATTTAATGGAATTAGAATAGGTAGAGTGAGCTAAGAAGCTTGGAGGCTTAGAAGATCATTAAGAGTTGAGGGACCAATCTGTTACATGCTGCCATAAAGAACCTCTCTAATTATTGTATTTATAAAAATGCTTTTCTTTAGGAATAGATGTGCATTCTTACCATATAAGGGCATAAAGCTATCTAATTATCATACCAAAATCTTATGCTTTCTCCATTGGAAATAATAGTTTTTAATTGGATTATGAGTTGGCTTTTAAGTCAAAGGATATATACCATTTAACCCATAAAGCTTCTTTGCCTTTGAGAAGTCTCCATATTATTTTGACAATGAAGACTTTCTTGGTGAGTTTAATAGGCCAAATACCTAAGCTCCCTTCCTCTTTAATTATAAAGATTTCACTCCACGTCACTTTTATTACTATTTTATTTATTGCCTTAGTATATTATAAGAATGAACTTAATATTTTATCTATATATTTCATGATTCCTCTTTGGAAATATAGATGAATGGTCTAGCAGATATACATGGAATTTAATACTGAATTAATCATTTGAACCATTCTAATATATGAGAGACTCATATTGCACCAATTACTTATTCTCTTTTGAATTATTTTAATCAATAGCATGAAATATCTATAATTTATCCTCTTATGAGTTAGACTCACTAAATAGGTGAAAGAGAAATCCTTGTTTTTAAGACCATTTAAATAAGATATCTAAATTACTAAATGAGCAACTCCTACTGAGACTATAAAGTAACTCTTATCCTTATTCATTAAAATGCTTGATAGCTCTTTGAAAATTTTGAGGTCCTCAAAGTAGTGGTTGAATCAAGGTAACCTCCTTATAAGAGGAGTACATCATCTATGAAAGATAGAGAGTGAATCTTCAGGAGTTTGCATTTGTTATAATTCCTAAATCTTCCTTCTAGTTTGATACTTTTTTCAATCAATCTGTTAAGGAAATCTATGGTCAGGGTAAACAAGTAGGGGGGTAATAAGATCCCTTTGCCTTAATCCCTTTACTCCCTTAATGATCCTAATTAGTTCACCATTCATTAAGATACTATAAGAAATAAAGCTAATGTATTGGTTAATGCACTTAAATAATTAGTTTGGATATCCAAAGGTCTCTATATTGTGAACAATGAATTTTTAATTAATATTATAAAAGGTCTTGTGGAAGTCTACTCACAAATTTTGAAAACATTCTTCTTATTATAATTCTTAAATTTTTTTGAAGCATTCAATATCTTATTAGCAATTTGCCTCCCCTTTATGGAATTAACTTAAGATGGTTGATTGATTAAATTAAGAACCAATTTGAGTCTATATACTAAAATCTTGAAAATGATCTTGTAAATAGTGTTACAACAAAAAATTAGCTTATAATCTCTAAAGGAAGAGAAATTAAGTGATTTTGGAACAATAATAATTAAAGTCTTATTAATCCCCTCTAGAAGCTTACTTTTTTTTGGTAATGCATTAGTAATAAGGCTTGTTATAAATCTCCAAAAATTTTGGAAAAAGAAAGGATTTAGGCCATCTGGCCTTGGTGCTTTATTAGGATTGAGTTTAAAAAGAGCTATTTCAACATCAAATTTAGTAAAAGGTACGAGTAAACTTTTAGCTTCTAAATATGAAAAACTACCAAAGATAATTAACCTTAACAAAATGAGGGGATGAAGAGAATTTAGAAGCTATACATAGGCTATTGGAAAACTAAACATGAAATGCTACTAATGGGTCCAGCTGTGTTCAAGGTATAGAACCAGAAGAGTCTTGAAAAGAAGAGATCATGTTGACATTTTCCTTAAGAGAATTGACTTATGGAAATAGGAAGTGTTTCTATATCCTTTAAAAAGCCATAAAAATTTTGATATTTTCATGAGTATTGAGAAGTTTATGTGTAGAGTTATAGTGTAATTAAGGAGAGCAGTCATCTCTGCTTCTAGCTTAGTTGGGTTATAAAGGTCTTAATATAGGTATTATTAGGACTAAATGAAGGATTTTTGGAAAAAATTATTGCTTGTAAGCTATTTCTGTACTTCTAGTGGTTTAGCATGTAACATCCCAAAAATCTTGATTTCATGAATAGTACTTTTTTGGTCATAAGTAATATATCCCGAGGTGTATATTGAGACCCGGGATTCAAATTGCATTTTATTTTATTTGGCATCATATAATTTTGTTCGAGGATAGCTCGATGATCAAATTAGAGCTCCAAACGAGTTCATTTTAAGGATTTAGCTAAGAGTTGACCAATGGTCAAAGCTTGACCTGAGAAAGGGTGCAAGTCAAACCCAAAACTATTAACAAAAATGATATTAATTAAGGTCTTTTAGTGAGGTTGATATTTTTCTTATAGGTATTTTTATTGAGAAAAAGAAAAAATGGATTAAAAAAGAATAATTTTTAGAAAAAAATTGGAAAAATTTTAATGAGGGACCACGTGATATTTTTGTCAACTTCTCATTCTCTTCTTCTCCAAAATATTGCCGAAATACCTCCTTCCTTTCTGCTCCAAGTTTCTTTCATTCTTACATTTTCAAGCCCATTTTCTTTAGTTTAACCCCCAAAACACCTATTAAACATTAAATCATCAACTTAGGGTCTCCAAACTCACCAAATCAAAAAAAATTAGGAAAACATGAAGAAAAGGTATATTGGTGTTCTTGGTGAATAGTACTCGAAAATTTATAAGGTGAGTTAATGAAGTTTTAATTTTTTTTAGTTTATGATTTTGACATAGTTGCATACGTTGATGAAGAAAATGCATGAAATTGATTTTGTTATGTAATATTATAAAGATAAAGAAGAGGAATTGAAGGAGAGAGAGAAGGAGAAAGAGAAGGAATAAGGAATTGATGATGAAATTGAAGCTTATGGAAGTTTTGATGATGAAATTGAAGCTTATGGAAGTTTACTTTGGAGATTTAGACATCAATTTGTTATGTGTTCTTGCAATTTTACTTTTTCCTAAATATTGTGTGTTAGGAAATTTAGGGTTCTTGAGTAAAGTTGGGGGTTTATGAAATTGTTGCTAAAAGTATTTAATTGGATGTTAAATGAAGTAGTAAATATGATTAACTAAGATTTTGGATTTATAATTTGTATTTTTCCCAATTGGCATACATTAAGTTTGAATTGAGAAACTTGATATTCATGTTTTTTGACTAATTGGTGAGATAAATACGTCTTGAATGTTGTATTAATTAAATTAAAATCAATAATGGAAGAAAAAACATTAAAGAATGACATTTACTTTGGCCAAATATGGAATAGCTTGAATTGGTTATTATAAGTTTCTATTATGAAATTTCAATGGAATTTAATTAGATTTACCCTTAGTAAAATAGATAGGAATTGGAGGAATGTGATAAGGTTGGCATGCCAATTAGGGAGTTAGCAGTACTATGTCATGATATTTGTTATTGGAATATATGACTTCGAGAGCTCAGTTTCAGTGTAAGATATTTGATTTGGGTTATAAACTGCATGGCTCTAAGAGCTCAGTTACATTCAAATTGATCGTATGGTTACCCGATCTTGCATTTTTTAAAATCTTGCTAATCTGACTCAGTGATGCAACTCCATTGGATTTTACTTTGGGGCAATTACAAAAAGTAGATAAATGAATGATTAATGATTAAAGAACTTCAAATGAAAGTAGTAATTGAATGTATAATTTATTGATCATTGTATAGTTAGATATGAATTATTAAAATAGATATATGTTGTATTTCATAACTTGATTTTAAATGCCTATTTATGCTTAGAAACAATGAAGATATTTATATGTGAAAATATTATATATTATGCATGTTATGGTTGAGTGAATTGAATTGAATGTGAAATTGAATTGCTTGAACACCATTAAGTCTATAACTTAGCGTGTGGATTTTGTTTCTGCACGTAGGCTTTGAAGAGAATTATAAGAAAGCTATGGTAGATTTACTACAAGACAAGAGCATATAGAGGATCTTAAAAGAATTGGAGGTGGATGTACTACAAAATTTTATTTTGTTTTTGGTTATAGCATGTATACATAAAGAAGGGAAGGATCTTATAGGATTTTATTGTTAATTATATATGAATAAATGAAAGTTATGTATAAAATTTGGTTTAAATGTGTTGAAATGTATTAGAGGATGGGTAAATTCTTTTGTCAAGTAGTTTGAAATGGAGATGGATAGTTGTTAACTTACATGAGAAGTGTATTGAAGTTTCTTGTAGGAGATTTTAAATAAATATAGAAGAAACTCCGTCAAAATTTTATAAAGTGAATATTAATTCCTAGATTAACGAGGTTTTAAATAGAAAATGTTGTAGTTTTAAATATTAGGTATTTAAGAATATCGTAACACTCAGTATGTCAATTCCATTATCGGGTACGAGGTGTTACATTTAGTGGTATCAGATCCATTAGGTGGTTTGGGGTCTATAATTAAATAAATAAAGGAAAAGCGAATTGTGTACATGCTAAATGAAGGATTATATAAGAAAATGATGT
Organism: Erythroxylum brevipes; assembly: GCA_027479065.1. NCBI lineage: Eukaryota > Viridiplantae > Streptophyta > Magnoliopsida > Malpighiales > Erythroxylaceae > Erythroxylum > Erythroxylum brevipes. The sequence goes on from JANIHY010000002.1 coordinate 40,439,116, forward strand.
AACTCTAATTTAGATCCACCCTTTCTATGTGTTATAGATTGAAGAATGGAACCAGGTGCTCTGGGAGCTACTAAGAGAAAAGGAGGAAAGTCATGCCTCAGCTAGTGATACAAATAGGGGCATGGCAGGACAACCAACATAACACGTACCATCACTTGCCGATTACCCAGTTGCTAACTTGGTAAAGTTTCTCCAAACTATGGTGGATTATAAGTAACAACAGATGGTTGCTATTCCTCTTGTATAACCACAACCACCTCTTCCACTATAGAACCTTAAATTGGAGAAAGCCAAGAGATTGGAAGCTAAGGGTTTTTAGGGGGAGTCATCAATTACTGCTCTAGATGCCAGGCTATTCAAGATAAAGATAATTTTTTATCTTCTCCATTGCACACCAAAAGAGAGATTGGAATGTGCAGATGGTCTTCTTCGAGGACAACATATCAGTGGTGGGAGTCCATTAAAAAGTTTGTTCCACCACAGGATCTTCCTTGGGACCGAATTTGCAGATAAATATGTAGGGGAGGCTTACAAGGATATGATGAGGGATGCATTCCTTCATTTGAAATAAGGGTATAGGATAGTATCAGAATATAAAAACGAGTTTGATAGACTAAGTATGTATGCGGAGAGATTAATTCCTACAAGGGCAGATAAGTGCAAAAGATTTGAAGCAAGCCTCCACCATGACATTAAAAAACTCCTTGTTACACTACAGATTAGGGATTATAGAGAGATGGTGAAAGCAACCTTGAGGATTGAAAGGGTTAATATTGGTGATAGAAATGGAGAAATAGGGGACAACAAAAGAGGAGTCAGGGACAATCTAGTTCATCCTTCTCAGTCAATAAGAAGCAAAAGGGTTCAGGATCTCAGGATTCAGTACAAACACAGGCATCCTATCGCTAATTAGAGTAGAGTCAAAGATTAATGGTTAGGGCAGGACAACTTGCCCCATATATAGTTAATACAATAGATGGGTCAGGACGTGGGGTATTTATCTGATTTGATCATTATGGGAAGAAACATAGTGGAAGAGCATGCCTACGATGTGGATCTATAGAGCATTTTCAGAGAGATTGCCTTGGTAGATGGTATCAAATACTTAGTCAAGTAGAGAGACCAGTTCCTACAATTTTGAGGGGTAGAGGAAGAATTAGTTTTGGTGCTAGTGGTCAAAGGCTGACATTGGAGATAGTTGATGGACATAATACCCGTACTCTAGCTTATGCATATGCTATATAGGTCCGTGATAACAAGGATGCTCCAGATGTGAATACGAGTACTTTTACTATCTTTAGCATTTCTGTTGATGCATTGATGGACCCAGGATTTACACATTCCTATGTATATATGTCATTGCCTAAAAATATGGGGTTACTTGTTGATAATCTTGAAAATGATATTCTAATTACAAATCCTTTGCGTCATAACATGGTGGTAACAGGGTTTACAAGAATTGTCCGTTACGAATACAAGGTTATAATTTTCTGGTGATTTGATTGAACTACCTTTCTGCAAATTTGATGTGATCTTTGGTATGGACCGGCTATGTAGACACCATACAGTGGTAGATTGTTATCTTAAAAGAATCACTCTTAGAACCGTTAATATTGATGAGATCACAATTATTGGTGAAAGGTCAAATTTTATCTTCAATATTATATTAGTGTTCGTAATAAAAAGGTTTATTCGAAAGGGGCATGTAGCCTACTTAGCTTGTGTTCTTGAAGCTAGAAAGGATGATCATAAAATTCAAGATCTACTAACTATATGTGACTTCCAGGATGCATTTTCTAATGAGTTGCTAGGGTTACCCCTAAAAAGAGAAGTTAAATTTTCTATTGATGTGATACCTAGTACAACATCAGTATCTATTGATCCATATCAGATGACACGCATAGAACTTAAAGAATTGAAAAGAGTTTTATATACCCTAGTGTATCTCCCTAGGGTGAATCTATGTTATTTGTTAAGAAGAAAGATGGGTCTCTTAGGTTATGTGTGGATTCCAAACAACTGAATAAAGTGAATGTGAAGAACAAAAATCCATTGCCTCGTATAGATGACCTTTTTAATTAGTTTAAAGGTGTAAGTGTTTTCTCTAAGATTGATTTAAAATTAGGATATTACCAGTTAATAGTAAAGGAAGCAGATGTCCCGAAGACAACTTTTAGAAAGAGATACGGGCATTATGAATTTTTAGTGATGCCTTTTAGACTCACAAAAGCTCCAGTAGCCTTTATGGATCTCATGAATCGTAACTTTTGTCCTTACTTGGATCAATTTATGGTAGTTTTTATTGATGATATCTTAATTTATTCTAAGAATCGATAAGAGAATAATGAGCATATGAGAATTATTCTGCAGATTTTGAGGGATAAACAATTTTATGCCAATTTCACTAATTGTGAATTTTAGCTTGATGAAGTTTCTTTCCTTGGTCATGTCATATCAACAGATAGGATTAGAGCTGATTCAAAGAAGATAGAAGCCATTCTAGAATGGAAGCCACATAGGAATGCTACAGAAATTAGAAGTTTCTTAAGTTTGGTAGGATGTTATAGAAGATTTGTTAAGGGATTCTCCTTAATCATAACATCTTTAACTAAGTTACTTTCAAAAGAATGCAAAATTCGTATGGAGTGATAATTGTTAGGAAGCTTTGAGAAGCTAAAGGCTATATTGACTGAAGCACATGTTCTTACACAACCTGTACTTGCTAGAGACTTCATAATCTATAGTAATGTCTCATATAACGGGCTAGGATGTGTACTCATGCAAGAGGGAAAGGCAATTGCTTATGCTTCTACACAATTTAAGCCTCATCAAAGGAGCTACCTAACCTATGATTTGGAGTTAGTAGCCATAATCTTTGCTTTAAAGATTTGGAGGCATTACTTATATGGAGAGAAATGTTATATTTACACAGATCACAAAAGCCTTAAATATTTACCTATGTAGAAAGAGTTGAACTTAAGGCAAAGAAGATGGATAGAGTTGATTAATGATTATGATTGCATCATTGACTATCACTTGTACAAAGCAAATTTTGTAGCCTGTGTTCTTAGCAGGAAGTCATTATCAGTTTTAAGAGTAATGAATGCAAGAGTATCTGTAGCCAGTGATGAAGACATTGTAGCTAAGTTGAGGCTTAAACCAAACTTGTTACAGAAATTCAAGGAGGCACAAAAACAAGATGAAAAGCTAGTTATCTTTCTTAAACAAATTCAGGAGGGGAAAGATAGTGAATACGCAATCAAAACGGATGGTACTTGTATCAGAAAGGTGGAATCTGTGTCCTTGATGATGATGAGATAAAAAAGATCAAAAAGGTAGAATCTGTGTCCCTGATGATGATGAGATAAAAAAAAAATCCTAAAGGAAGCCCATAGTAGTTCATATGTTGTTCATCCACGAAGAACTAAAATAAACCAAGATTTGAAGACACTTTATGGGTGGTTAGGTATGAAGTGAGACATAGCATATTATATTACCAAATGTCTTATATGCTAAAAAGTAAAAGCAGAACATCAAGTTCCATCAGGTTTACTTCACCCAATAACAATACCTAAATGGAAATGGGATCGGATCACGATGGATTTGATGTCTAGGTTGCCTCAAACTAGGAAGAAGCATAATGTCGTATTGGTGATTGTAGACAGATTGACCAAGTTATCTCACGTCTTAACTATCAAAAATGACTACCAACTCTCAAAGTATGCATAATTATACATCAGTGAGATAACGTGGTTGCATGAAGTACCATCTTCTATCATATTAGACTAGGATCATATTAGAAGAAATTATATGAGGCCTTGGGTACTAAATTGAATTTTAGTACAACTTTTCATCCTCAAATTTATGGACAATTTGAAAAAGTTATTCAGGTGCTAGAAGATATGCTTAGGAGTTATATTATCAATCTAAAAGGAAGTTGGGATGAACACCTTCTATTGATTGAATTTGCATATAATAATAGTTATCAAGCAACTATACAGATGGCACCGTATGAGGCTCTTTATGACAAAAAATGCAAAACACCCTTATGTTGGACAAAACTTAGTGAAAGCAAGATTTTGGGTCCAGAATTGATAAAAGAAACCCAGGATAAAGTTAAGTTTGTAAAGGAAAGGTTGAAAGTTACTTCTGATCATTAAAACTCATATGCATATTTAAAGAGAAAGGACATTAAATATATTGTTAGTGACAAGGTTTTATTGAAAGCTTCACTATGGATGAAAGTGGTTTGATTTAGTAAGAAGGGTAAGTTAAGCCCTAAATTCATTAGTTTGTTTGAGATCATTGAGTGTGTGGGACCAGTAGCCTACAAATTAGCATTGCCAAAAGATATGGAAAAGATTCATGATGTCTTCCATGTGTCTATGCTAAGGAAATATTGGCCTGATCCATCACACAATATAAATATGGAAGATATTAAAATACAACCAGATCTAACTTATGAAGAGAAGTCGGTGAAGAATCTAGCAAAAGATACAAAACAACTAAGGAACAAGATAATTTCACTGGTGAAAGTACTATGGACGAACCATGAGATCAAAGAAGTTACATAGGAACCAGAAGAAATCTTGAGAAAGTCTTATCCACAACTATTTGACATAGGTAAATTTTGAGGATGAAATTTGATTTTTGAGGGGAAAAATTATAATGTCCCAAAAATCTTGATTTCATGAATAGTACTTTTTAGGTTGTAAATAGGATATCCCAAGCTGAATAGCGACATTCGGGATCCAAACTGCATTTTATTTTATTAACATAGGATAATTTTATTCAAGGACAACCGGAGAATCAAATTAGAGCTCTAAACGAGTTCGTTTTAAGGGTTTGACTAAGAGTTGATCAATGGTCAAAGTTTGACCTGAGAAAGGGTGAAAGTAAAACTTGAAACTATTAACGAAAATAAATGATATTAATTAAGGTCTTTATATGAGACTGATATTTTTCTTATGGGTATTTTTATTGAGAAAAAGAAACAATGGATTAAAAAAGGTTAATTTTTGAAAAAAAATAATTGGAAAACTTTTAATGAGGGACCATAAGACATTTTTGTCAACTTTCCATTCTCTTCTTCTCCAAAACATTGTCGAGAACACCTTCCTCGTTTCTTCTCCATTTTTCTTTCATTTCTTACATTTTCAATCCAATTTTCTTTAGTTTTAACCCCTAAATCATCTATTAAACACTAAATCATCAACCTAGGGTCCCTAAACTCACCATATCAACAAAAGAATTAGGAAAAGATGAAAAAAAGGTATATAGGTGTTCTTGATGAATAGTACTAAAAAATTTATAAGGTGAGTTAAAGGAGTTTTAAATTTTTTAGTACATGATTTTAATGTGGTTGTATGCATTGATGAATAAAATGCATGAAATTGAATTTGTTATGGATTATTATAAAGATAAAGAAGAGGAATTGAAGGAGAGAGAAAGAGAAAGAGAAAGAGACAAAGAAGGAATAAGGAATTGATGATGAAATTAAAACTTACAGAAGTTTAATTTGGAGATTTGGACATCAATTTGGTATGTGTTCTTGTAGTTCTACTTTTTTCTAAAATTGTGTATTAGGAAATTTAGGGTTCTTAAGTAAATTGGGGGTCTATGAAATTGATGTTAAAAATATTTAATTAGATGTTAAATGAAACAGTATATGTGATTAATTGAGATTTTGGATTTATAGTTTGTATTTTCCTTAATTGTCATACATTATGTTTGAATTGAGAAACTTGATATACATGTTATTTTTGACTAATTAGTGAGATGAATATGTCTTGAATGTTGTATAAATTAAATTAAATTAAATTCAATAACTGAAGAAAAAATAACATTAAAGAATGACATTTACTTTGGTTAAATATGGAATAGTTTGAATTGGTTATTATGAGCTTTCATTATGAAATTTCAATGGAATTTAATTAGATTTGCCCTTAGTAAAATAGATAGGAATTGGAGGAATGTGATAAGGTTGGCATGCCAATTAGGGAGTTAGCAGTACTTCATCATGATATATGTTATTGTATGGCTCCGAGTGCTCGATTCTGGTGTAAGATATTTGATTTAGGTTATGAACTACATGGCTCTGAGAACATAGTTCCAATATGAATGTATATAAAAAATTGATCATATGGTTTCGAGAATCTAATCTTGCATTTTAAAAAATCCCGCTTATCCAGCTCGATGATGCAATTCTGATGGATTTTACTTTGGAAAAATAAAAAATGATAAACGCATGATTAATGATTAAAGAACTTCAAATGAAAGTGGTAATTGAATGTACAATTTATTGATCATTGTATAATTAGATATGAATTATTAAAATAGATATATGTTTGTATTTCATAGCTTGATTTTAAATGCCTATTTATGCTTAGAAACAAATGAAGATATTTATATGTGAAAATATTATATATTATGCATGTTATAGTTGAATGAATTGAACTGTAATGGAAATGATTACTTGCTTTGAAAAATTAGAACGAAATTTTTGTTTATCGCTAAAGATTTTTAATTGTGTAATAATACTACAGATAAAAGTGATTGGGATTCTAATAATAAGAGGTTGGATGTGTTAAATAAGAAGATAATGCATATTATTCTTAGTTTATTTGATATAAATATGCTAAATAGTCTCTTACTATATTTAAAATACTTGTGATATTTGGCATGTAATTGAAGTTACATATGATGAAATTAATGAATTAAGAAAAAAGGTGATAAGAAAGAGAAAGAGGATCACAAAATAAGAAAGACACCAAAAATGATAAGCTTGACCTTCTCCAATTGAGGGCTCCCAATGAACCTATCACCCTTCAACATCATCGTATGTAATACTCTATAAGATTCTCAAGTTTTTTATCCAATTAAATAGGTCATCTAACAATAACATTGGCATGTAAAGCAAATTAGGATTCAAGCATCTTGTTGTGGGTGGCTATAGAGTATCCTTTAAAGCTAAGTTTCTTAATCACATATTTGAACTCCTCATTTTGCATAACATTCTTGGTCAAGAAGTTCTCTAGCATAGACTCTAAGCTAGGTTTATAAGGAAGGGGGTTATCAAATATGGGTTAGAAATCAGGTAGTTGCATATTATTATGAGGTGTAGGGTTAAACTTGTTTTCATAAGAGAGGTATAGATGGTTCATTTAATTAGGATTATAGGTATTAGAGAATGAGACAATCTTCTAGTTAGGGTTGTTAATGAATTTAATCAATTTAATATTAAATTTATGAAAAAATTGGTTCTCTAATTAATAATCTATATTTAAATGTCGCGCAAATCCACATATATGATAAACTACATTAATATCACTTACAAAGTTAACATTTATATGGTTAGAATTTTGAGATAATGTACACACTTTAGTAACTAGAGAATTTAGGGCATCTAGGTCATACTTATTTGGAATGTTGGACCCCGATCTTTGAGTGAAAATTTGAATTATGAAAATGAAATTTAAGGAGTGCTTTGTGTATGTCTTGTATAAGAGATGTCTTAAAATTTAAAGAATATTGAGAAGAAAAGAA
>JANIHY010000002.1:40537911-40551159 GCA_027479065.1 Erythroxylum brevipes
CCCTTTTTCTCTCTAAAACAGCCATAACTCACTCTCAACTACCCCAATCTTTCACATTTAAACCCATAAATGCATTTCACTAACAATAAAACAACATTAAAGCAATTTACTTACCAAATCAAGCTTCCAAATCTTCAAACACCCGAAAACTCTCTAAGCCTTTAACACCTACGGCTCTCTCCCAAAACCACACAAAACTTCATCATCTTTAGGGTTTAAGCTTGGCTTTGCACAAGGAGAAGAAGCAAACAAACAAGAAGAGTCTTGTATAGTGGATGGAGACAAGGTTCGACAATGGAAGAAGAAGAAGAAGACAAGCCCTAAGATGGGGAAAATTTAATTTTCTGCCAACGTGATTTTCGAAACCTTCCAAGGGGAAATTTAAAACCTAAGGCATTTAGGTTACTCTTTTTAACAATTTAAAACCTAGGGCTTAAGGCATATTACTCTTCTTTTCCTCAAATGCTTTTTAAATATCTTTCTCTTTCCAAAATCATTTCTAGTCAAATTTGTTCCCAAATTCTAATGGCTCAACATATTAAAAATCCTAAAATCATGTATCTAATTTTTCCTTTGCCATTGGACAGTTATTTCTAATATCATTTAGTCAATCGGTCCGTCACCTAGAAAATTCTCCGGTCTTGACATTTTCTCCCAAAATTTCCAGAAAATTTTCTAAAGGTCACTAACAATTGAAAATCACTCTTTAGACATTCCAATCCAAATTTCAAATACAATTTTTCTTTTCAGAATTCACAAAACACGTCAGATTCACAAATAAATGCTGGGAAATGTCATGAATGCATGTAGATATAAGTGCATGTGCAAAATGTCTCATTCCTCTAAAATTAGAGCCCAAAATGTATGAACATATCAGAATATGCAATATAAAGTCCTAACCCATCCCAATTTACTAATTTACCCTTCCCATCGGTGATGGGATGCTACAATACCCCACTTTCATCCAGAAATTTGTAAGTCTTAGGGACTAAATTAAAATTATATTCCTTCAAATCATTGGTAGCTATATGTCCCTAGTTTATTTAGAAACAAAATTTATCTCATTTGGAGGTCAGATGATGCAGTTATGGCCAAGAGGATCAAACAAGATTCTGCCTATTTCGAGACAAATAGGATTCCTTTCTCTATAGATATTAGATTGAGGCCATTCTTAGATGGTTTGAAAGAATGCTTCAATATCTACAACTTTCATGAAGATCTTGAAGATAGATTCTGCCATCTAGAGGGTCAGAATTGGACCAAACAATACAAGATGAACAGTACCCAGAAGAAGTTTATGAACAGTACACAAAAGATGCTTTACAATTAGCATAACTTTCTCTAAAGATATCAGATCAAGATCATTATTATATGGTTTGAAAGAGGACTTCAAGATCTACAACTTTTATAAAGATGGACTAGAAGATACAAGGTGAACAGTACTCAAAAGGAGTTTTAGTCCAAGACCTATTTGGAATAATTGACATAACTTTCTCTAGAGATATAGGATTAAGATCATTCTTAGATGGTTTCAAAGAAGACTTCAAGATCTACAACTTTCATAAAGAACTTAAAGACAGATTCTATCATCTATAGGGTTAAAATTGGACCAAACAATAGGGTCAGACGAAACCAGATGAAGGGTCAGACTACACGTCATCACCAGACGACACGTTATCACTAGACGATAGAGTCTATACTCCTTAGTATGTTCCCTTATAAGGACCATAACTTTTAACTCCGATGTCAAAAAATCTTATACTATATATCGTTGGAAAGATAGAAAGATAAACTACAACTTTCTAGAGACAACTTTATCTAATTCAGCCTAGATCAATACATTTTTCCTCCTAAAGTCAAAACATAAAATTTACCCCTATGGAAGACTTGAAAGTGGAATCAACAATTTGGAAATATCATCGATAAAATATAATCATACTTCATTAACATCAAAAGATAAGAGTTTTATAAAGCTTTGATAGGAATTTCAAGCCATAATATATCAATATCTCAAAATCCCAAATTACAAAAGAATACACGAGCAATAGTTTGCTCAAAATGCAACTAAAGCCTTGTTTTACAAAACTAGCTTAAAATACAAAATTATGGATAATCGGAGTGATGCCTTGACCCTTGGTTACTCATTCTCATGCTTTTCATCTGAAGATGGGGTAGAAATGGAGGGGGTGAGCTTAAAGCTTGTGGTAATAGTTTATAATAGAAAAATAAGCTAAATCCTTGAAATGTTAATTTGCCAGTACTAGTTCTAATTTAATTCATAAAAAGTATCATTTTTAAATTCATAACCTGCAAATCATGAATGCATTAAACCTGTTAACATCTCATAAGCACATAAGCATATCATAATGGTTTGGGTAAATCCGTAAACATGATGAACTACACATTTTCACATAATGGTCCTGTGTAGTCGTAAACTTGACATATTATCGCAATCCCACATAGTAGTTTTGTGTAGACATAAACTTGAGGGAGTCTATGAAGGAGCTCTGTATCACTAGCGGGCAGGTGGGAGAAGCTTTTAACTTAGTCAACGTGCACGTGACCTTCTTGGATGGATTACACCAAACTCATATAACATGTAATTCATGAATTGAAAATTGTTTGCCTAAATGGCACATTCTTAGAAACTTGTCTTTCATGAACATGAGATATTTTGAAAACATGATGTCATAAACATGTATCTTTTCACAAAAATCCATTTTCAAAGTCTTTTTAAAATCATCAAACAACTCATATAGCAACATATTGTACTTTCTCAACTCATTCAAAAGCAATAAATACAACACTTATGATGCAATTGAAAATATTAAACTTCTTTGATTCAAAGAGAACATTAGTGGCTTATTTACTCTATTATAAACATGTAACGCACCTTGAATTTCCTTGCTTATGAAATTGGCTTAAGGATGTCTTTCCTCTTGTTTCTCTTGTCTCTCTTGATTCCCTTTTCATAGGAAAAAAAAACCCATGTTCAAATGGCTTGCGAAATTGAAGACCCACATAGTACATTTACTAAAATTGATCTTAGAGTACCTAAACCCATGCATTTCCTAAGCTTCATGAACCAAAACCCTTCCAAAAATCCAAAGCATTAAAATGCTCTTACCTTAAATCTTCACCAAATGAAGAGATGTTTGGTTCAAAAGAAAGCTCTTATCCTCCTCTACCTTTTTCCCTTCTTGCACAACCTCAAAATCTCTCTAGAAGGCTTAGAAAATATGAAACCCTAGCTCAACTCTTTTCTTTCCTCTCAACCACCGAAAACTCTCTTCTTTCTCTTTTTGATTTGTTATATCACTTCCTTCTCTCCTATTTTTGTTCCCCCTTCCCCCTCTTTAGGAAGAAAACAACACTTCTTTTTTTCCATTTTACCCTTAATGATTAACAAAAGTCCACCTTGCCCTTCTTTTAATGCCTTATGGTTTTTAAACTTAAGTAAGCTACCCAAAATACCCTTTTATGCATTCTTACTACTTTTAGTTAACCAAACCATGAAATAAATTATACTAACATAGACATAAATAAAATAAATAAATAAAGATTTTATCCCCCATAAATTCACCTATCCAAATCTCATAATTATCTAAATCATGCTTAATTAAAGAAAAAAAATTGGGGGCCAACATTTCTCTCCCAAAAAAAAATTCATCCTCGAAATTATTACCTGAGTCATTGAAGAGTTGTGAATACTTGTCCCTCATGGCCTCTTTTATAGGATGGTTTCTCCACAGGACTTTTACTAGTTTAACTGTCTTGTTCCTGAGGATTTTTTTCTTAGTGTCCAAGATCTCCAATAAAATCTGCTCATAACTTAGATCATCTCTTAACTGAACCTAAGTGGTCGGAATGATGTTGGAAGGATTTGATCTATATGTCCTCAACATGGAAACATAAAAGACATCATGAATTTGTGATAACTCCGGTGGCAGTGCCAATCTATAGGCTAGTAGTCCAATCTTCTCAAGAATCTCGTAAGGACCTACATATTTTGGAATTAACTTGTCCTTTTTTCCAAATCTCATAATTCCTTTCCAAGGAGATGTCTTAAGGAAGACTTTATCACCAACTTCATACTCCATTTCCTTTCGACGTGCATTAGTATAACTCTTCATCCTATCTTGAGCTGCTTTAAGTCGTTGTTTAACTAAGTTGACCTTTTCCACTGTCATTTGAAGTAACTCTAGCCCTAATAGTTTCCTTTCTCCTTTTTCATCCCAACATATCAGAGTTCTACATCTCCTTCCATATAGTGCTTTATAAGGAGCCATCTGAATACTCGAGTGGTATAAATTGTTGCAAGCAAATTCGACCAATAGAAAATGTTCATCCCAAGTTCCTTTGAAATCCATCACACATGCCCTGAGCATTCTCTCAAAGGTCCGACTGGTTCTCTCAGATTGACCATCAGTCTAGAGATGAAAAGCTGTGCTAAAATTTAACTTGGTCCCCAAAGCCTCTTGTAAGCTTCTCCAAAATCTTGAAGTAAATCGAGGATCTTTATAAAAAAACTATAGAGTTGGGAATTCCATGTAATCTCACTATCTCTTCAATATACTTCTTTACTAGCACATGCAGAGAATCAATTTGTTTAATTGCCAAAAAATGAGCTGACTTCGTTAAACGATCGACAATAACTCATATGGAATCATGTTTCCTACTAGTCTTGGGTAAACCCATCAGAAAATCCATGATTACCCATTGCCATTTCCACTTAGGAATGGACAATGGACTTAACTTGCCTGAAAGTGCCTAGTGTTCAACCTTGACTTATTGACACACTAGACACTTACTTGCATATTTTTCTATATCCATCTTCATGCCTTTCCACCAGAAATGCTCTTTTAGATCTTTGTACATCCTGGTACTACCTGGGTGTATGGCATAAGGCGCATTATGTACTTCATCCAGTATTTCATCATTTTCTTCCTTGACATTTGGGATACAAAGTCTGTTTCCTACAAATATAAGTCCATCATCCCTCACTCCTTGAAGACCCTATTCATAAAATACTATGACAAACTAATCCAGATACTCCTTGAAGACCCTATTCATAAAATCCAAAAAAGCAATTGAAGCATTGGTCAATCCAAAAGGCATGATTAAAAACTCATAATATCTATATCGTGTCCTGAAGGCTGTCTTGTCTACATTAGACCCCCTGATTCTAAGTTGATAATAACCTGACCTGAGATCAATCTTAGAAAATACCTTTACTCCTTGCAACTGGTCAAACAGATCATCTATTAGGGGTAGAGCGTACTTGTTTTTAATGTTCACCTTGTTGAATCTTTGGTAATTAATACACATCTGCCATGTTCCATCATTCTTCTTAACAAACAAAACAGGTGCTCCTCAAGTTGATGAACTCGATCTTATGTACCCCTTCTTTAGCAGTTCCTTCAACTATTCCTTAAGCTCCTTTAGCTCAGTTGGAGCCATTCTATAAGGTGGTATAGAGATGGGTACAGTACCAGGAATCAAATCGATAGCAAAATTGATTTCCCTCACTGGTGGCAAACCAGGTAAGTCTTCTATGTCTAAAAATTTCCTTACTATTAGAAAATCTTCGAACTTCCCTTCATTCACATCAATGTCCACAGCGTGAACCAAAAGGCTTCACACCTTTTTCTCATCATCTTGTCTGCTAACAAAGCCGAATCAATCTTGGTTGATGGTGCCCTTCTATCTCCTTTAAAAGTCACCTTATCACCATTACCAAGATCAAACTCTTCCTTTTTAAGGCCATAATCTAGCTTTGCACAATATTTCTCCATGGCATCCATTCCCAGTATAACATCTAGACCCTTTGACTCTAACGGTAGCAAATCCACTACTAGTTTAGCACCCTCAATAAACAATTCACAATCTCTATACACTTGACTTATTATCACCTTTCTCCCTAAGGGAGTACTAACAATCAAGGGACTATCCATGGGCATCAATTTAACATCATGCAGAATCATGCTTACAAAAACAAATGAATGTGTGGAGCCAAAATCAATCAACAAATATACTGCAGAGTTAAATAACTGAGCCATATCTATGATAACTTCAGGTGTGGCTGCAGCTTCCTCTCTGGTCATAACAAATACCCTGGCCTATGCTTGCCCTTGGCCTTCCTGGAGGAATAACCTTCCTTGCTACTGCAGAACTGCCCACCTCATTGACTGGCCTAGTTCTCACTATTTTAGCCCTCCTCGAGGCTTACAACCGCGACCCCTTTTGTCCCGATATCTGGGGACAGTCTTTGACATGTGTCCCTTCTCCACACATCGAAAACATGCTCCAAGCAACTCAAATGACACTCCTTTGTGAAGTTTCCCACAATGCTCACATTGGGGGTTTGTGTTTCTACTTCTTCCCGTCCTTCCAATGCCTCCTACATTTTAGGCTTGCCCTTAAACTGGCCTTACTTGCTTGTTCTTGGAAGGGCCACTACTTCCTACTTCAGTCTGTGTGTGGTGACTCCTTGTACTCCTTTTAGGAATTGGAGCACTTATTCCCTTCTTAGAAGACTGCTCCCTATTCTTTCTCTTCCTGCTTACTCCTATTCTTTCTCTTCCTGCTTACTTCATTCTTTATATTCTCCAGCTTTTTAGCCTGGAATGCAGCATCTACCAGTTGTTAGTAGTCATAGAAATTGTGGATCAAGACTTTCTTCCTGATCCCCAAATAGAGTCCTCCCTCAAACTTACAACACTTATCCTCTTCATTAGCAACAATGCTGGCCGCATTCTGTGACAGTTGGTGAACTTCAATTCATATTCACTCACACTTATGTCCCTCTGTGTGAGATTTAGGAACTCCCTAGCCTTCTCTTGGGTATAAACCCTCGAGAAGTACTTCCTCCTAAAATATTTCAAAAAGTCTCTCCATATCAATGTCGATGGTATGACCTGATTGTGGGGCATTGACTCCCACCAATGAAGCGCATCCCCTTGTAGTAAACTGACTATATAATCTAACTTCTCCTCATTCGAGGACTTCATCTGAATCAGGACCCTCTCGGTCCTCTTCAACCATGCTTCAGCCTCTTCTGGATTTGTAGTCCCATTGAAATCCATAGCACCATACTTGTGGAGCTTATCATACTGCCCACTCCTCTCCACTGGAGCTTACTTCGGAACTTGAGACCCTTGACTTATGGTATAAGTAAAACCTGAGCAAAGGCTTGAAATAAATGCGGATCCATGGGGTTTGCTTGAGGCATAGGAGGAGGCGGTGGAGGCACCTCATGTTGCACACTAGGTGCCTCAAAATTTGGAGTAGAATGCGCCCCCGTATCTTGCAGGACATAGGATTCATCTGTGCTCCCTTAGAGAGAGCAAGATCGAGTCGTAGCTCCTCGAGTTCTTTTTCGAAGCGACATAATCACTCATTCAATATTAAACATTTAAAAACCTTTACTTCATGTTTCATGTGAAACAATTTCAAATTATGTAAAACAATTTAAATCATATGAAACAATTTCAAATCAAGGGAAACAATCCAAAAATGCACGTTGTTCATTTAAAACAATGCATGTGATTCATTCAAAACAACGCAAGTTCATGTCATAGTTCAAAGTTACCCATTTCATGCCTAGGATACTCCTAAACCTGGTCCAACACCTGGACCTAAACCTAGTTACTCTGATACCATAAAATGTTGCATCCCGATTCCAGAGCCCAAAATTTGGAGTCATAAAGCGTGAGCATATTATCCTATAGGGTTATTTTAAGGAACCCTCATTAGTCATCATCTCACATGGGTCACACCCACACCATTCAAACATCCAAACAAACTCATTTCTCCTATTTCAGAATAGATTTTGGGAAACCTCAAGCTGGAATTACAATTTGACTTCTTTAGAACCTTTGTTCCCTATTTTCTTAAGTTTCTAATGACACCAAAAATATTCAATTTGGTTTAGAAGTGTAAGAGTTAGGGCCCAAAACTTTTCATACTGTTATTAAACTAGGACAGTACACTATACCCCACTTCCATCCAAAAATCTATAAGTCTTAGGGATTGAATTAAAATTTTATTCCTTTTGATCATTGGTAGCTCTATGTCCTTAGTTTATTTAGAAGCAAGATTCATCTCATTTGGAGGTCGGATGATGTAGTTATGGCCAAGAGGATCAAACAAGGTTTTACCCTCAATCATATTGAACCTGTTATAGGAAACATAGAATATCTTTCTCTATAGATATTGGATCGAGGCCATTCTTTGATGGTTTGAAAGAAGGCTTCAATATCTACAACTTTCATGTGGATTTTGAAGATAGATTCTACCATCTATAGGGTCCGAATTGGACTAGACTATACAAGATGAACAATACCTAGAAGAAGTGTATGAACAATACATAGAAGATGTTTTACAATTAGCATAAATTTCTCTAGAGATATTAAATCAAGGTAATTCCTGTTTAAAAGAGGAATTCAAGATCTACAGCTTTTATGAAGACCTTGAAGATAGATTCTGTCATCTACTGGGTCAAAATTGGACCAGATGATATAAGATGAACAATACAAAGAAGAAGTTTCAGTCTAAGAACTATTTGGAATAATTGGCATAACTTTCTCTAAAGATATCTGATTAAGATCATTCATGTATGGTTTGAAAGAGGATTTCAAGATTTACAACTTTTATGTAGATCTCGAAGATAGATTCTATAATATATAGGGTCAAAATTGGACCAGACAATAGGGTTAGATGAAACCAGATGACACGTCATCACTAGAAGAGACATCATCACCAGATGACACATCATCACCAGACGATACATCATCACCAGAGGATACATCATCACCAGATGATACATCATCACTAGATGTCACGTCATCACCAGACGATCCATTTTATACTCCTGAGTATCTTCCTTTATAAAGACCATAATTGTCGACTCCAATGTCAAAAAATTTCATACTATATACCGTTGGAAAGCTAGAAAGATAATTTACAACTTTCTAAAAGACAATTTTGTCTAATTCAGCCAAGATCAATACAGTTTTCCTCATCAAGTCAGAACACGAAATTATCCCTACGAAAGACTTGAAAGTGAAATCAAAAATTTGAAAATATCATCAATAAAACACAATCATACTTCATTAACATCAAAAGATAAGAGTTTTACAAAACTTTAATATCAATATCTCAAAAACACAAAATACAGAAGAATACATGAGCAATAATTTGTTTAAAATGCAACTAAAGCCTTGTTTTACAAAACTAGCTTAAAATACAAAAGTATGTATAATCGGAGTGATGTCTTGACTCTTGGTTACTCGTTCTCATGCTCTTCACCTGAAGATGGGGCGAAAATGAAGGGGGTGAGCTTAAAGCTTGTGGGTAAAATTTTATGACAGAAAAATAAGAAAAAACCTTGAAATGTGCATTTGTCAATACAAGTTCTAATTTAATTCATAAAAGTATCATTTCCAAATTCTTAACCTGCAAATCATGAATGCATCAAACTTGTTAACATCTCATAAGCATATAAACACATCAGAATGGATTGGGTAAATCCGTAACCATGACGAACTACACATTTTCACATAATGGTCTTGTGTAGTCGTAAACTTGACCTACTATCACAATTCCACATAGTGGTTTTGCGTAGACTTAAACTTGAGGGAGTCCATGAAGGAGCTCCGTGCCACTAGTGGATAGGTAGGAGAAGCCTTTAACTTGGTCAATGTGCAAGTGACCTTCTTGGATGGATTACACCAAACCCACATAACATGTAATTCATGAATTGAAAACCGTTTGTCCAAATGGCACATTCTTAGAAACTTCTCTTTCATGAACATTAGATATTTCAAAAACATAATGTCATAAACATGTATCTTTTCACAAAAATTCATTTTCAAAGTCCTTTTGCAATCATCACACAACTTATATAACAACATATTGCACTTTCTTAACTCATTCAAAAGCAATAAATGCAACATTTATGATGCAATTGAAAACATTAAAATTTTTTGATTCAAAGAGAACATTAGTGACTTATTTACTCTATTATAAACATGTAACCCACCTTGAATTTCCTTGCTTAAAAAATTGGCTTAAGGATGTCTTTTGTCTTGCCTCTCTTGATTCCTTTTCATAGGCCAAAAAAAAGCCCAAGTTCAAATGGGTTGCAAAATTGAAGACCCACATAGTATATTTACTGAAATTGATCCTAGAGTATCTAAACCCATGCATTTCCTAAGTTTCATGAACCAAAACCAAAAATCCAAAGCATTAAAATGCTCTTACCTTAAATCTTCACCAAATGAAGAGATGTTTAGTTCAAAAGAAAGCTCTTTTCCTGCTCTACATTTTTCCCTTCTTGCACAACCTCAAAATCTCTCTAAAAGGTTTAGAAAAGATGAAACCCTAACTCAACTCTCTTCTTTCCTCTCAACCACCGAAATCTCTCTTCTTTCTCTCTTTGATTTGTTATTTCACTTCCTTCTCTCCTATTTTTGTTTTCCCCCCTCTTTAGGGAGAAGACAACACTTCTTTCTTCCCATTTTAACCTTAACGATTGAGAAAAGTCCACCTTGTCCTTCCTTTAATGCCTTATGGTTTTTAAACTTAAGTAAGCTACCCAAAATACCCTTTTATGCATACTTTTATTTAATCAACCCATGAAATAAATTCTACTAACATAGACATAAATAAAATAAATCAATAAAATTTTATCTTCCAAAAATTCTCCTATCCAAACCTCATAATTATCTAAATCATGTTTAATTAAAGAAAAAAATTTTGGGGCCAACAACTTGACTTATATCATGTTGTAGAATTGTGTAGTCAAGCTCATTTACATATTTATTTTCTTAATATTTATTTTTCTTGTGATAATAGGTCAATATTGAAGTTAAAATTACTGCTGGATGTCCCAAGAAGCAAGTTATTTTTCAAGAAGTTTTTACCTATAAAACCACTTGGCTTATACTTGATAGGTAACTTCTCTTCTTTGCATGAATGAGTTAAGAACTTCATTTTTGCTTTGAATACATTTCAAAGCATAAATATGTAGAAATCCCTTACTTTATAAACTTGCTAGTATGTGAACCTTAGTAAGTAGAGGGTACTCCTACCTCCTTACAACTAGGGTAAACACTTGAAGGCTAGTATGCACCTCTTATGTACTTGTCAATCTTATATTTTGTTATAGACCTTTTCTATCCTAGTCTCTTGGTAACTTGCTAGTGTCTTGTTTGGATACTTCTTGTGTATATTGTTATTTTTGTGAGGCAGTACAATTGAAATTTAGTCATAGAATTGTAAATAATATATAAATGTTCTCTTTGATTTTTAATGTTCTTTTTCTTGATGATGTCTTTTTATAAATGAATGAATATCTATTATTACAGTTTGTACTGCTTTTAGCCATAATGCATATAACTTTAAATGGTGAGATTTAGACATTCACCTTAATGGCTTTAAGAGATTTTATTATTTCAAACATTGCTCTGCATGATTGTCACTGATTATTATCCAGTATTGTGTTAACTTAAAATTATCTTCGACTCAGTTAGGATCACGCTTTTATCAAATTTGTTGCATTCTATATCCTTATTTTCTTACTTTCTCTGAATTTTTTTTAAAAATGAAATGAATTCATTAATAAATGATCCAAACAAAATATAGAAAGTTAGTCTCTTAGGTCCCTTTAGAAGAAGGGAACCTCTGTTTTACAAAATGGTAAGAAGGTAGCTATTTGCTAAATCGTGCATGACAACTTTCTTATAATTACCCTCTGCATAGAGAATAAAAAGCTAGAATGGTTTAGGGACCATTTTGCTAAGTAAGTTGTGGAATAGCTAGGAGATTCAAGTAGGGATATTCCACTTGGAGGGTAAGGGGAAGCTGCAATATAGCCAAAAGTTATAGGCAACAACATGCAATTTTATCTGATTGATTAGGTCTTGGAGGATGAGATTCTTTTACATTTCTTGCTTTTTTAATATTGTTCTTTTTTTATTCTATAGCATGTTAACTACATAGCCAAAAGCCAGATGAATAATCCTAAAATCCTTCTTTTCGTATTTGTTTTTCAAGGAGAGCTATATTGCCAAATCTTATAAGCTTAAACTAGCACAAATTGCAATCACCCTATATCTATTTCCAGATTACTTGAGAAGTTTTGGAATTTAGAAAAGATGATTAGTGGATTCTTGCTCCTCCTTGCCAGCGCAGAAATGGAAGGGAGGTTCATAAACTTAGATTGTTGGACTCTGCTTTTGGAACCTAGCATTAGGAGACATTTGACGAAAACAGTGCTTGTTTTCAACTATACTAAACCTGTTTTAGGACATTTGAAATAACTCTCACTTTAGATATCATATTAGGGTGTTCTTTGGATAGTTCGAAAGAGGACTTCAAGATCTACCACTTTCATGAAGATCT
This sequence comes from Erythroxylum brevipes, assembly GCA_027479065.1. Lineage (NCBI taxonomy): Eukaryota > Viridiplantae > Streptophyta > Magnoliopsida > Malpighiales > Erythroxylaceae > Erythroxylum > Erythroxylum brevipes. The sequence continues at coordinate 40,550,317 of JANIHY010000002.1, forward strand.
TGAAGACAAATTCTATCGTTTGAAGGGTAAAAAATGGATCAGACGATGGTATCAGATGAATAGTGTACAGAAGAAGAAGTCTGAGTCACATAAGCAGAAGGCAGACGAAGCAAAAAGACATACGAAGCAAAAAGACAGACAAAACAAAAAGAAAACAAAGTGAAAAACAGACGAAGCAAAATGCAGATGAAGCAAAATCAACTTAAGATGAAGCAAATTCAACTTAAGACGATGCAACTCTTAAGATGAAACAGAGCCAACATAAGATGAAGTAAAGTCAACTTAAGACAATGCAATTCTTAAGACGAAGCAGAGTCAACTTAAGACAAAGCAAAGTCAGCTTAAAATGATATGATGTCATCATAGACGATATGATATACAGACGATATGTCTTTATAGACAATATGATGTCATCATAGACAATACATCCTTATAGATGATACATCTTTATAGACGATATATCTTTACAGACAATACATCCCTACACACGATACATCTATGCTCCTGAGCATCTCCCCTTATAAAGATCATAACTTTCTACTCTGATGTCCTAATTTTTCCATACTATATATCGTTGGAAAGTTAGAAAGATAAGCTACAACTTTCCATAAGACAAATTTAACTAATTTCACCTCAATTAGTCTAGTTTTCCCCTGGCAGTAGGCACATAATTTCTACACCTATGAAAGATTTAGATCATGAAATGTACAACTACCAAAGAAACATGCACATACACTTGGGGACTTTTCATTTCTAAACTCATTTGCCAAGGCAACAGAAGCTCATACATCACTTTAATTACATCATAACATTTTGAACAAGGGCTTAACCCAAAATACAACA
>JANIHY010000002.1:40579113-40594470 GCA_027479065.1 Erythroxylum brevipes
AATTTGAGGTTTCTTATGTGGTGAGGAATTCCTCCCTCGTGAGATGCGCGCCAGATGTCATGAAGGACGTCGGGCACCCGACTCACCGGGGAGGGGTTCCAACAATTACTAAATCTATAAGGGACACTTTCGGGTTTGAATCCACTCATTCCAAGGGCTAAATCTGTAAGTTTGATTGAGGTTGATTCTCCTTTATGCTTGGTTCCCTAATAGAATTCCTTTCCTTTCCTTTCCATTTAGCTTCAAGTGATCTCCTATTTCAAACTTCCTTATAATTGGTCTCCATTCAGTTGCTTTCTTTATCTAAATCTTCCATAAATATATAGCTAAAATTTTTCTTTCCCCAAGTTTGCCAAAAGGGTCATTGCTTTTTAGCTAGTGCTTTCAAAAGCTTTTTGTCGAACCGGTGTCTTCATAGAGGCGGATTAAGATTAACTGCCTTCATCATTGGTTGTTCTTAATCCAAATCCCATAGGAATACTCTTCTTGATTAAAACAAATCAGGATCAATTGTAATTGAATGAGTTTCAAACCTATCCTCTTCGCTTCCCAAGATAACACTTTAAATATATATGTTTTTGTTTCAAGCTCCACCTTTACTTTGATATGTTTCTATGTATGAACTATTGTTGTAATGCTTATAGACCTATATATATTGTTTGTACTATATGAAGTTTTGATGTAATAATTATTCTACACTATATGATGCAAATCTTACTTTTTAAGTACTTTATATTATTCTTAGTTTTGTACTTGTATGATAATTATTTTTTTTCTTATATTAAGTATAGTTATTGTTTATATATGAAATATGTGAAAAGTAATATTAATAGAAGTAAAGAAAGTTTTATTTCAAATTTATATTATTATGATTTTTTAGACAAATGTAAAATTAAAAATTCTATAACAATATATTGAAGAAAAGTTTTGTAATATTATAAAATTTAGATACTATTTTATAAAAATTTATCCAAAGTGATACCTAGTATTATTTGATAGTAGTATCTTACCATACTATAGTACTAAATCTAGAATTGAATTCGGTGACGTTTTCATAATATTGCTTATAAGGGTATTAATTTTGTTTAGCTGATCTATAATTAATAAAGATGGTTTATCGAGGCTATTAGACAATATCAAATTGGAGCTTTTATCAGTTTCTTGTCTAAAGTATATGGGGGTTAAATTTGAGAATGTATTGGTTTAATGTCAAAGATAAATTAGCCATTGCTTATCTTTAGTACGTACAACACATTTTATGATTTATGACACCATTTATACGTTATATTTTATTATGTGAAGAAGACATATGGTACGTTAATTTGCTTGTCAAGTACTTTAGAGATGATCACAATGTCATTTATGTATACGTGTCAAGGATTTATACATATAAAGATAGCGAGATCGAGTTTTTCTTTCATTTATTTATTTGGAATATACTACATTGTTAAATGTTTTTAACACACACTCTTTTCTTTTCTTTTCTTTTCATTTCTTTTAGTTTATTATTTTCATGAAAGGTAAACTGAGATTGTCTACCGATTTAATGGTTTCTAATGGTAACTACATGTAAATTAGCAACATTAAGTGTAAAATCAAGTGTCCTATCCTAATCGACACACATGTTTATGTTAAAGTTACTTATAATCTAACTTTCTAAGTTAACACATATCACCATTTCAACAGCATTGTTCAAAATATAAAATTCCAGCCACTAAACATCCACACAGTCATACAATTTCACATAAAAATTGAAAAAAATTTCACATTAACATAAAAACATGAAAAGTCATGTAAAACATGCAAAAAATGCATACCATTTCCCCACACCTGAACAACACATTGTCTTCAATATGTAAAAGTGATACACAATAAACAACAACCACACATAATATATATAAAAAATTGTAAATGAATAAATAAAGAGGCATGAGAAAGCTTGTTGGTATTAGTGTCGAGGATCGTGTTGGTGGTGGCTCGCGTATTCGTCACAGCTCACACTTTACTTCTTCTTTTATTGTATCAAAGAAAAAAAACTAAATTCATTAACAAGACTTTGATCACTCTTTGGTTATAGGCCAGGTCTGAGAAATATTTTTTCTCACTCAGTGGGCACTTGTCCTCCATAGTAGGGCTTGCAATGGTGGCCATTCACCTTGAAAGTTTCTCCATGTTCATTTTGCAACTCCACAAGTCCAGATGGGAATGCATTAATTACTATGAAAGGTCCACTCCATCTAGATTATAACTTTCCAGGAAACAACCGAATTCTAGAGTTGAAGAGTAAAACCATATCACCAGTATGGAACTCCTTTTCCTGTTGTGTGCATCATGCCACCTCTTTACCTTTTCCTTGTAAAACTTGGAATTATCATAAGCTTGCATCCTTAATTCATCCAACTCATTTAATTGCAATTTCCTCTTTTTTCCGGCTGCCTTCTGATCCCAATTGATGGCCTTGATATCCCAATAGGCCTTACGCTGAAGTTCCATATGTAAATGCCAAGCTTTCACATAAATCAACATATAAGGCATTGTCCCATTTCAATTAACTTGATTTTAGATGATGTTAAACTTTTAAAAAACAAACTTATTTTTGTTATCACTTCCCAAACCTTACTTGGTAGCAACTCCTGAAATGTATGTGGAATTAGCCTTTGTATAAACACATGACAATCAAGACTTTTCAGCCCAAATAATTTGTACTTCCTCATGTCCACACACCTTGCCAAGTTTGAAACATAACCATCAGGAAACTTTAGACTTTTCAACCATTCACAAAATATTTTTTTTGTTTTTATTCAAAGTGTAATATGCTTTCGAATATTTATTGGTGTGAAGATCCAAAAAAGTTGTTAATCAGTTCATGATTTTGTATTGTCTTTTATCCTCCCTTCAATGTTCATTATAGTATTGAAAAAATTGTCCAAAAAAATTTCAATATGCATGACATCTAGATTATGATGTATCAAATTAGTTTTCCAATACGACAAATCTCAAAAGATGCTTCGTTTTCTCCAACCAAAATTTTTACTAATGCTTACATTTACTTCATCAGTTTCAAGTTCTATGACTTTCAATAAGCCTAATTCATCAACCTCCTGTAAAATCTCTTCACCAACTTTGTGAGGGGGAGGAGATGTTTTTACCATCCTATTCTTAATGAACTTGTGTTTATTGCGTCTAATTGGATGATGTGGAGGAAGAAATTTCCTATGATTGATTGTCAAACGAACAAATTTTGTCCCCATTTGGAAGATAAAATGCATCAGAATTATAGCCACAATAAGGATAAGCTAGTTTTCTTATTGTGCTCCATTCGAAAAATATGACATATGCCAAAAAAATCACTAATGGTCCACATCAATGCTGCTCTCAACTAAAATTCTATTTCACAGGCACATCATATGTTTGAGCACTATATTCCCAAAGATGTTGCAATTTAGATATCAATGGTTATAAGAGAACATTAATTTTATGCTTAGGATTTGAAGGTCCTGGCACAATCACTGTTAAGAACATATATACGTCCTACATACACATCTATGAAGGTAAATTATAAGGAGTAATTATAATTAGCCATAATGAATATTGTCAGCCGGATTGACCAAAAGGTTGGAATTCATCCGTCGACAATCCCAACCTAACATTTTGAATTTTAGCTACAAACTCAAGATGGGTGTCATTGAAATGTTTCTATGCTAGTGCATCTGAAGGATGAGTCATAATTTTGTCTTCCTGTTCGTGTTCATTATGCCATCGTTTTTTAAGTCTCGGAGTTAGTGGGAAATAATAGATCCACTTCTAGGGTACTAATTTCTATTTCATTGAACGTTTTCTAGCCTTAAACCTTGGTCGACCACAAAAATTACACTCTTTTAAATCCACATCATCTCCCTAATACAACATACATCCCAATTTGCAACAATCAATTTTCAGGCAAACCAAAACCCCTAATAAATTTTTTCATATTGTAAGAACTATCAACTATTGTATGATCAGGAGGTAATGATTCATCATACCACTGAAGAATTTTATCAAAACTACTGTCCAAAATATTCCCTTGAAACTTTATGTTCAATATTTAAGCAATTGAAGATTCATTGTCACACAATTTGACCATAATTCTTATTCAGCTAAGTGTAGTAAGTCAAAAAAATTGTTTTGCATGTGAGTTAGGTTCTTCTTTAAGATTTTCCATATTTTCCTCAAATGTATTATTGGTTGCATCATAAATTATTTGCATGTACAGATTTTTAGTTCCATCAACATAATTTGTTCTAAATCTAATCTCCCTTCAAACTTATTTAAGTTGACAGACGATTATGGTTGATTACCCCTTGAGGTGCTATAAATCAATAGTTCCCCATGTCATGTCCACCCAAAATAATTGAGGACTAACCCTTTTCTCAATAAGTGCCCGTTAACATCATCAATAGGAAGGAAATATTTGTGTTTGAACTTTTTACATAGACATCTGATCTTTGGTCCATCCATATATTCAGGTTGAGAACATGCATAATGAATAAAAACTTTAACTCCCTCAATAAATTTAAGATTAATGTAACTATTAGGTGTTAATCATCTATACATCTAAGATCTATTAACATAAATCATTTATGCAAAATTGTTAATTTAAAATAGTGATTCCATAGCAAGTATCATTCATGTTAGCCAAATATGACAAAACATCTTACAGAAGACTTGTGAATCAAGACAACAAGTTCTCGTTACGACTCCTAGGATCCTCATATTTTTCACCAATAAGCCTCATAGGAGCAACATCACAGGATATGGGTTAAGGTTTATGGTTTGAGATCTAAAATATTTGTAAACTTAAGATCGAACATATATGTTAGAAGATAATTAATGTTAAAACTCCTATATTAAATATGTACTAGCGCTAAATATAATAAGTCTTCAAAAAAATATGAATAGATATTTTAATAAATTATTTGAAGATATACAATTTTAAAAAGATACGTGTAAAAATTTTCACATGAAAAGTAAAAAGAAGTTAATCATTGCAGAGAGCCTCAATCAAATAACTTAGACGTCATATTAAGGTAATTAGAACTATAATATAAGTCAAGCTCATCCTATATTAATTCAATAATGAACCGAATTTCATACCACAAACAAATTTTACATCATGCAAGCCATTTCAACTAAAAATGTAGGAAGTTCAAATGGAAAGTTCGAACCGCAAACAAATACCCAAATTAAACTAAGTTCATAAAAGCGTAGTAAAAAACAAAATCACTTACCTCAACCGACACGCAGAAGGATCTTCCTTAAGCATGTTAAGGAAGTTGATGATGATAGACCTAGAATGAAAAATATAGAACTGATGCAATTGTCATTAAAATGTGTGAAAATCATTGTTGACATTGTAAAAAATATAAGGAAATGAATGTTATTTGAATACCTACTAAAGGTTCTCTTCAATCTCGTTCAAAATATAAATACTGCCAATAAATGAGTTCCTTCAACCAAGAACAAAATCATTCACAGTTTAGAAAGTGGGATATATTAAAATAATTTCTAGGAAATATTATAATCAATCAGTGTCATGAGCTATACTGAATTACTTCATTAATCATTGTTATCCTCAATAATGTGCATAATTATAAGTCTTCTCATTTGAACTAGTTTAGAAATTTGGTTAAGATTATAAAGAAGATGATGATAAACTTTACTTAGACTAAGAAAAGAGCCAAAGCATCAAAGGCAAAAGTTAGTTGGTGAGATGTATGCTCTCTAAAAGTTAAGAGAGATCTAAGAATCAAATCTGTCAAAACAACTTCTCTTTTAGTCTTTGTATATGGCATTGTGTTCCCACTTAATATGTCAAATTATTGATCACATGTTACGACCAACCTAAAATTTGAGTGTGTTAGGGAGGAATTCTAAAAAAATGTACATGAATTTTACATTGATATAAGTGGGCTTTGGAAAACTTAGAAGAGAATATAATTCTAACTTACCAAATTGCCTAATGCTAAAAAGCGTTAGGGTTTAAAACTTAAATTATCTTTAAGTAAAGGATAAGTATAAAGTGCTAAAAATGTTGAAACAATGATAAGGTTTTTTTTAATCTACGTAGTGTTTGTGATTGTGTAGGAAATAATGGCTTTGTATCTTAATTGATTGAAATTTGGAGAAGGTAACATTACCTCTGGGTAAGTCTTTAGCTTGAAATAATTTGAAATTATCATAGCTTTCAACAACAAATGACATTGCTTATGTAAAAGACATTTTAGAATTGAAATCCAATTCGTCCTTTATAGTTTAAGCAATTAAGATGTTGACAAAGAAAATATAAGAAATTTATATGCTTTGCTACAAGTATTTGGGTAGATTCTCTTTCTTTAACAAGACAAATTTTTTATGGACTCGAGGGCTAGATTGCACCAAATGCAATGAAAGTTGTTAGAAAAGGTATTCAAAAGTTGTATAGGCCTAGCTTCAAACTGATTGGCCCCTCAGAATTCCATAAGCCTTATTTGGAGTATATTGTCCATGAGAATCCTTATTCCTATAATTATAAAATTCCTCGAGAATAAGATCATCACTTAATACTAAGGAGCTCTATTTTTTATTTAAAAATGGTGATATCACATTTTACAAGGAGTCGATTCAAAATTCGATAGAGTTTCTCTTATAAAATGGACATCCCCCTTTTGAAAGAAGGGTTATTCCTGTAATAAAAATACACTTCTATATCCATTAGTAACCAAAGCTCAATTTGAGTCTCCAAACTATATCTTTATTCTCAATTGAGTCCATATTTACATCACAAAATCTATAATAATCCAATTCACAATTCAAGAATACTAATTTCTAACCATACACCCTCATTTATAGTCAATACCCAACATATTCTCAATTCTAATCAACAATAACTCAATTTAATCAATTTCATTCATTTATATAAGAACATAACCCTTTGTAAATTTTTAGGTAGCTTGAGAATAAGATTATTTGTCGTAGTAGTTAGGATTTCTAAAAGTCAACTAGATTATTTAGGAAATTCCTAGGCACGAGAATTAGTGAGGAAGTTCAAGATTTATGAGTCAAGATAGTTAAAATATGGTTAACTTGTGCTTTCAGAAAACAATGGTGTATTGGTAGGCAATTAGTCAAAGAATCAAGTAACCTTATAGCTCTAGTTTAAGAGGTGATTCATTTTTTTTAGCAATGAAAGAACGATGCTTCAAGACTAAATTTTAAGGGAAACTAATTAATTCGATTGGAAGTAGTAGAGTTAGAGGCATACTTCTTATAGCATCAGCAGTTGTTGAAGTTCAAAATCCTAACTCGTAGAGTTGGTTCATTTCTTTCCTATAAGTTAACTTAGAGTTCGAACAGGGAGATGAAGTCACAATAATTTTTTACAAGTAAAAGGTACACAAATTTAGACTTGTGTTTTTTTACTTATGTATTCCATTATTTGATTGATGTATAACTTATGAATCCAAAACTTAATAAGATTTGTTAAGAAGTCATACTATTGATTTAAATTAAATTTTTTGATTGATGATAATAACATGAGCAAGAGTTTCAACAAATAAATCCTACCAACAAGTGTAATTAAGGTTTTGTAAAAAGGTCAAGTGTAAAAAATTGTAGACAATGTAGTACTCTTAGATACAGAGGTAGAATATATAATGTAACAAGACCTAATGAACTGCAAATCAATTTAAGTGATTAATAATCTTTTATCTTTTTAATTTTCATACAATTATCAATGTTAATGTTATACATATTATTTTCTAGGTTGAAACAAATTTAACTAAAGGGTATTATATTTGACAATTGATACAAATAAGTGTAAAATGGTAACTTAATGATTTTGATATGTATGTATCTTACAAATTACAATGCTACTCATTTGACCTAAATTATATTCAACAAACCCATATTCAAAGTAACATGTTAGGTACTGAGGAATGTCATCCTAATCAACAAAGCATTAATATGAGTTGTATTCGTATTAGACTCATATGCAAGTTCATTAACAAGTTAGTTCATAGGTTATCAATTTTGCAAAAATTATTTAAAGGAAATATGAGCAAGTCAACCTAAAATCTTTTAAATTGTCATTTGAACCAAGAGATCTTAGGTTTAAGGGTAAGTCTAGCATCACTTCAAGATAACTATAAGCTACCATAAGTGAAGAAGAGTGACAATTAGGACTAGTAACCACCAAGTTCACAAACTAAACAATTAATATAGTGTATCATTGTATTTCAACCTGTGACAAATGATATGGTGTATTTTGTAACCAAATCATATATTCGCTACTTAAAATAAATGAACATTAATACTTTGTTTAGAGCTTGTATATATATGATAAATTCACGAGATGTATCTATGTATAATAGATCTTATATAAAATGATGTTTCTAGATCCAGTGGTGTATTGGCTATCTAACTAATGTATGTTTTTACAAATTATGAGTTTTAACATATTCCATTTAACTATACTTGTCTTTTAATAGAAAAACAATGTTGAATAAAATTTTGCACAAAATTTTATATCTCCATTCAATAATAAAAAGCATAAGTATATTCACATTAGTCATACTAAAATTTTTCAGCCATATAAAAATGAACAATGAAACAAAATTTGAAATAAACCATACAATTATATTGAATAATATCACCTCAATAATATCACATTATCATAATAAATAGAGTCAAATGCACTATTAGACCTCCCAATATGTATGATTTAGGAGACATGATCTTTTTTTGCACTTATTATCAGTTATGGCAATCTAAGATTATTAAAAATCAATTAAATAGATTTTAAATTACTTAGAAGGTACTATAAACTATAGTATTACGTTTAGCATTCAGGAGGGTGATCCTTTAGCTATAACTTAGGTGGATTCTAACTATACTGGTAAGTTAGACACATGAGGTCTACCATAGAATATGGTTTTACTCTTATAAGAGAACCTACTTGTTGAAATTAACATTTAAGTATATAATTATATTTTCTACAACAAAAAAAGAGTATATGGTTGTAGTTAAGACTACTAAAGAAGTACTATGATTTATGGGACAAATTCAAGAAATGGGCATAAGATGTAATTCAAGTGCATTACGGTTGTCAAAGTGTCTTTTACTTGACAAAGAAATAGGTGTATCATGCTATAGCCAAGCATATAGTGTAAGGTTTCACAAGATTAGGGGGTTGATTATATTTTGTTAGATATTATTATAGAAGGTTCACACCGCTGATAATACAATTGATATATTGACAAATCTAGTATCACAATTAAGTTCATTCATTATTTGGATGTGATCAATATATCTAAATGTTAGATATGACTATTATCTAACCTATTTGATGTATATCACCAACGTAGAAATTATTGCATAAGACTATTATAAATGGATATGTAATACTAGAGTCTTTAGTTAGATATGACGTATTCTTATGCAGAAATATAAAGTGAAGAACCAACTTGATACATAGAAAACTGAGAGGTCATGCAAATGAAAAAGTAGATAGAGAAGAGTACACAATCTAAATTAAGAATATGTCTATACTCGTGTTCTTTGTAAAAATATTTAGAAGATTACACCTAATAAATAGGTATGTCTGTCCCTATATCCCTTTCTAAAAGCAAAACGGAAGATTACAAGATCATGTTTAGACCTTTATTCTTTTCTTAAAAAAGTTAAGAAAATGCAGTGCTAGATGCGACTTGTTATACATTCATATTCTAGACCATATGAATCGACTTTCCCACAGTCAAAACCAAGTTTAGTTGTCCAACATATGGACAAATCTATAGAACACAATATCAGATAAAATGAGGACTGGGGGGTTTAGGTAAGCAGGAAAGTGATAATGAAAATGAAATCATTTTTTATTTTATTCAACTTCCGAAGGACAAAAATGTGGTCATTTAACCTAAACTTTACTGATGGAATATCACTCCATCAGTAAATACCGATTTGACAATGTTTTATTAAGTAGATGGGGTAAGCGAGAAACGAATGATGAAAATGATGTCGTCTTGTAAACGATGTTTAGCTATTAGATTTACTGATGATAATTCATTTTCTGTCACCATATGCTATAGGAAAAATCACCCAGAAAATTTCCTATCCATCTTTGCCGACAGGTTATTTTTCTGTTGTAAGTTACCATATAATATGAAAAAATCAATGACTGTATAGCTTTTTCAGTCGGTAATTACCGACAATAATTTTGTCGTCGGTAATTTTCTGTTTGTAAACAGTAGTTTCCTTGTAGTGGGAATCATTTAGGCAGCCTCAATCACATATAAGTAGCACTTCCAATGATATTCACATGCATCAAATGCCTCAAACAAGTATTGTCCGGAATTCAGTACACAATCAGTACATATTCATCATATATCGAATTCAACTTAGTAATATTAGATCAAATTAAAGTGATACCATCTTAGGTTACTCAAAATTGCTCCCTTAAGCCTATTGCCTTGACATTGTGACAATATCAGGAAGTGGTGACAATATCAGGAAGTGGTCACACTACTTGCTCTCCTCTATACATTAACACAATTTCACATTACTGTACTGCTTATGTAATTGAGTAAACACATGTATAAATGTATCATGTATCATGCATGTGCAATGAAAAATTCTCGGTTATATTTCTATAACAAATTGATGTACTCCAATTGTGCTAAAATTCACACACTCATTCACTATTCCAACTTTTGCTGAACCTCATTCGGTTCAACTTTGTATAATCAATAAGATCAAGAAAATGATGTAATTATGTAACACTTTCTTCTATACAATTATTCCTTTGTGTCTTAAGTTTCTAATGACATTAAAATCATTTAATTTGGTTCATTATTCTATAAGTTATGCTCAAAATACCACAGACTGAGTATATTTGAAATTGGTTATAGCATGATCATACATTAAAGTTTTACAACCCATATCTCTCAATTCCAATATCCAAAAATTACTAACTTTATATCAATACAGTTTATTCGATAACAACAGGACATGATGTCTGTCATTGGTAGTGCTACAACCGAAGCTAAGACTCACTTTCAAGCTAAATTTCAAGACCTTTAAAGACAAATTTTAATTTCAATTTCTCTTATCATTGTAGATGAATGTTTCTAGTTTATTTTGAATAAAACATCATCTCATTTGAAGTTTTACAAATCAAGTTATATTCAAAATACCGAAGCATGTTAAATATAATATCTCCAGTTCATAATATTCCAGTACATACCCTCACTTTGATTCAATCAATCTTTTTCCAATAAATTCACATAGTTCTAAATTTTTATGAAGAAAAAGAATAATGTCCTAGGAATCCATTAGTTCAAGTTTCATGTTATTTGGAGGTCAGATGAAAAAGTTATGGTTAAAAGAATCAGAGGTGTTTAAGGTTGAAAAACCCCTTCATACTATAGGAGTGTTACAGCCATGTATTAGCAACGCATGCCCATGAACACTCACTCAAAATGTCCAAAATCCTTTTCTTTTTCCTTTTTTTTAATCATCTCTTCCCACTGATTTCTTCATTCCTAAATCATATATTCTACATTCTATACCCAGTACAATCTCTAAACAGATCAAATGCAAGTTTATGTGGTAATCATCAAAAGTCCGAGACCTCACACATGCTTTCTCTCACTACTGGGTTTCCATTCTTATTGCACTTGTTTAGTTTTTCATTATATACACTCCAAAATAATCAAAACCTCATTCAATGTTCCACTCTTGTCTAAATCCCATACCTCTAAATTCTCTTACTTTAGGTTTTGGACATTTATACAGATTCCCATGTATTCATAGTCAAGAAAAACATAATAGAGCACCATGAATAACAACTACTATTTTTCTACACTTCTTTATTTTTATGTATCACTTGCAACAATATTTTCATTTCATCATAAAATTTTCATCTTAGTGTATTTCTAGAACTCTAAATTCTCACTTTACAGAAATATATTCAGTACGATTCTTGAATTCTTTTCTAGTTCTCATTAGTTTTAGATTATTTAGTTTAACAACACCAAAGCTACCCTTCATTCATGAATTCATTTCTAACACTAAACGTCATCAAAACCATTTACACATCATCCAGAAAACTTAAACATAACTTACTTGATGTTCTAGTAAAATTTCTAGTACTGCTAGTAATGAATAGGGCTTTGGTGGTTGGGGAAGGAAAATAATAAACTTACACATAATCAAACACTAGTCGGGTTGGTATGTTTGTTTTGCACTGGACAATGTTTTTGTAATCAGAGGAAAATTTTTGTGAGGCATTTGGTGACCAACCGAATGCTTTTGTAACATCCCAGATCACTCGCTTAAAGATATTGTCTGCTTTGGGCCTTGGCCCAACCAAGCCCTTACGGTTTTGCTTTTCCCGAGGCCTTCCCAGGAGGTCATCCATCCTGGAAGTACTCTCGTCCAAGCACATTTAACCTCAGAGTTCTGATGGGATTCGATGCATTAGGTCATGGAAAACACGTTTGTAAGGGAGATGTATCCGTACCCTTATAAGACGTACTTCGTTCCCCTCTCCAATCGATTGGGGATCTCACACTTTCCAGCCCCTTAAGGCCCAACTCTCTTTGGGGTCCAGCCTAGCTAGCACAACGGTTCAGGTATTGACTCTGATACCACTTATAACATCCCAGATCACCCACTTACAAATATTGTTTGCCTTGGCCCTTGGCCCAACCAAACTTTCATGGTTTTGCTTTTCCTGAGGCCTTCTCAGGAGGTCACCCATCCTGGAACTACTCTCGTCCAAGCACATTTAACCTTAGAGTTCTGATGGGATTCGGTGCATTAGGCCATGAAAAACATATCTGTAAAGGAGAGGTATCTGTATCCTTATAAGGCGTACTTCGTTTCCCTCTCCAACCGATGTGGGATCTCACACTTTCATTCACCTCATACATACACAATTAACATCATAGAGTTCATTTAAACCATCAATTTCAAAAGATATTCCAAATTTCACAAAGTTTCACCTAAAGAGGACAAATTCGTTTTTGACTTAAAAAACCCTCTCCATGAAATATTTCATTCATCTAAACCATGTTTCATGCATAATCAAGCATGGGGAACAACATATCTTAACACCAAACTCAAAATCCTAATGTAGAGAGAGATGAGATAAAATTTACCTAAACCTTCCTTTGGTGATATCTTCCAATCTTTTGAAAATTTCTCAAATCTAATGATAGATTTGAGTTCCTCGACCCCAAATTAGCTGAGAACACCTTGGTTTGATTTGAAAAATAAAAAAGAAGGGGGAATTTTGGTGATGGCCAAAACTTCCTCTCTTCTCCTTCTTTCTCCTCTCTTTTAATTAAAAGAACATGTTTTATGTCTTTAAAATGGAGTACAAAGCCACACCTAAGAAGATTCTAGAAATTTGACTCTTCTTTGACCAAACATGGTGAATTTACCTTATTGCCCTTAGGTTGTATGAAATTACCGTTTTACCCTCCAAACTTTCCTAAATTTGCAATTAAGCCCAAAATTTGGGAATCACCAAAAATTTTATTTCATTTTGGTCCCCAGACTTTTGAAAATTATAAATAAGCCCCTTAACTTTATAAAATTATGAATTGGTCCTTCAAGAATTGAAAATTTACAATTAAGTCCTTTAACTTTTGACAATTTGCAAATAAACCCTTATATACATCAACTTTTCTAATTTATTTTTCTAAGTGTCCGTTAAGCCTATAAATCATGTATAATCACCTCTAAGGCATTAGAACACATTTAATTTTACCACCATGGTCATATCCATCCAATGGACTCGGTTTTACATAATTAAAAGCTCACATATTGGAAATCTCCAAGATTCCACTTACTGATGAACTATAAGTTTAAGTAAAGGCACATAACCTTATATATCACTGGCATACATACCAAAAGGATTCAAATATATCTTTGAACTCATACACAACCATGTATATATCAATATGCAATAGTATCTCCAAATACAGAATAACACAAAAGGGCTTAGAAAGTCTGGTGTTACAGCTTTCTTCTCTTCACCAGAAATACACATTACTACGTGTATACCTTACAAGTGAGTCATGTGTCAACTTGCAAGGCTGCCATTTGTCATTGTTTCATTGGTCTAAGTCCTAATTCAAAAGACCCTAAATTTTCAAATTTTTCCTAAAATTCACCAAAAATTTTGAAATAATACTAATAGTCTCCAAATAAAGTTTTAACTTAAATAAGTCACAATTCACATTTTAATCAATCAATCATACCTGAAAAATGTCATTGAATGCATGTACAATTATTTTAATGTATCAAAAATAAATATTCACATGTATGTGAATATACAATGATGTATGAGCATGTAATGTACTTATAATTTCTCACAGTATACTCAATTCACTATTTTGAGGTCTAACCCTGAACATGGGATGTTACAATGAATATCTATATAATTAAAAATAAGAGCTTGTAAAACATCAACACTTTAATTCAGGAGATGAAAATCAAAATAGGTAATGATACAAAAGCTTGGTTCTAGTTACTTAGGATCACTATATACATTACAAGTCATTGATAACCTCAAACTCCTTATTCCATACTTAGCCAAAGTTTCTGAAGTCATTGTAGAGGGAGAATGTTATTATAGATTTAAGAGCTTTAATCACATCACGAATTTAGTTCCAGTATACAGGACAAAATTGGATCAAGATAACAAGATGTCAAGAAGGAAGCATAGGTCTAGTTGTCTCACTAATAAATTTTTATCGACTTTTTTAGAGAACCAACTAGAACGGTACCAAAGACACTGCATGAAAACAAAGCAATTTGCAATGTTTTTATAACGTCACATAATACAATTTGCGATGTTTTAAAAACGTCACAAAAAATGTCATGAAATATAGTGTAGGCAAAAGGTTTTTACGACGTTTTATGTAAAACGTCACAAAAAACACTGACATTCTGCGATGATTCTAAAAGCGCCAATGAAAGATTGATCTTTCTGCGACATTTTTAACTGCAACATTTCCAAAAAATATCACAGAATGTAACAGAATCTGCAACGTTTTTTGGAAACGTCATGGAAAGTCACATTCTGGGACGTTTTCAAAACATTGCGAAAAGTGACATTTTGCGACGTTTTAAAATGTCGCGAAATTTATCACATTCTGCGACGTTTTAAGAAACGTCGCGAAATGTTGCTTTCCACGACGTTTCTAGAAAAGGCCACGAAAAGTGATAGATCGAGTTATTTTCTTTTAATTTTTTCATTTTTTGAAAATAAATTTAATTTAATAAATTTTCAATTTTAATAATTATTTTTAAATAATAAATTTTTATAAATCT
>JANIHY010000002.1:40660243-40672311 GCA_027479065.1 Erythroxylum brevipes
TTATTTTATATATTATATATAAGATAATTTTTAAACATACTATTTAATTATTTATTTATTTATCTAATTGTAAACTTAACTTAAACCTTCAAACTTTAAAATATACACTTTTTTTTAAAGTTCGTCAAATACAACACAAAATAAGATAACAAAGCTCACTAGTTATATTTTATTAAAAAGATTAAAAAAGATCAATAATCATAATATTCATTTACGTTGAAATCATCAAAATTAAGGTATTTTAAATAGACCGGCCGGTTCTTTCTTTCACCTGTTCAACGGTTTTTACCGGTCCGACCGTAAAATGAACGGGTCAATCACTCACAAAAAATACAGGCTAAACCGGACCCTTTCATGATCCAGTTCACCGATTCTCCGGTCCGACTAACCGGTTTGGTCCGATTTTAAAACACTGGTTATAATAGACATGGTAAACTAGCTTAGGTAAAGTTTTAAGTTAATTAAGATTATAGTTGAGTTCAAATTTCAGAGAGTGAATCTAATCCCGTCTAATGATATCAAAATAATGTGATTGAAGTTAAATTAATTGAATCAAAATCGATTAGACTCTAATTAAGTGATGTAAATATTTTTATCAACAAACAGTTTTCTAATATGACATGTAAACAAAAATTTATATTTCATTCAGCAGAAAAAAAGTGTCATTAAAAATTAAATTAAATGAACATTATAAGATCAATAATAGCTAGTGAGTTCGCTCTAAACATAAAGTGGACGGGATGTTCATATCACATCAGTCTAGAAGATCATATGGGACTAGCAACAGTAAGCATCACTGTCTAGGAAGAACCTAATAAGAATATGTATTCGTCAGCTGCCCAGAAGATACAAACTAAGGCGTCAACGCACGCCCCACCAGCACGTAGTCGAAGAAAGATTGGAGGCTTCCTGCGTCTCCTCCTCACAATTTATAGTGGAAGAAAATGGTCGAAATCGAAAGATAAGTAGAACCCCACTTACACATTATAGACAATTTGGATTTGTTTTTGGAAAGTTATTCAACCATTTCAGAAACAGAAAGACCGCATTGTCATGCTAACGTTGTTTTTGCCTTTGCAAGGGCTTGTTTTCAAACTTGGATTGGCTTACGAGTAACAAGGATTGGCTTACGAGTAACAAGGCTTGGCGTTAATGCACCTGGGGACAATTGACATCCACCGTCAGTTCTTGATTCAGAATCTTGTTTCCAAGGTCTATACTTTCTTACCAATGTCATTGTCGACACTAGAGTGAAGTCTGAAAATATTTGATAATATATAATCTTATTTTTATATAATAAAGAGATTATTTTTAACAAGATATATACTTCTTATTTTTCATTAAAAAATACATGTGATTGTTAAAAATTCTGACACAGGATTTCCTCTAATGAATAATTGCAAGTTGATATTTAAGTTATAAGAAAACACTTTTTTACAGTTGATATGTAAAGATTAAAGCTAATTTTGTTATGATTAAGTTATAAAATAAAATAAGTTAATTTTATCAAATTAAGAAATTTGATATCTGAAACAAAGCAGACACGTTGCGTGAAGCATGTCTGGGAATAAATAATTTAAAGACACCTTCTTATAATTGGAACTTTCCTAAGACATCTCATGAGTAAAAAAAAAAATAGATACCCGTTGGACCCCATATGTCCGCGAGTAATAACTCCTCAACCATTATTCATACACATGGGACCCTTCTATTTCCTAGTACATGACAAATGAAATAAGTTTGCAATAATGGAATAGGGGCTTAATCTAATTGCAAATTTGTCTAATCTATCAACATGAATGAGCTGTCTAGTTAAACTAATAGCATAGGCAGTTCAAGACAAAATTGGAGCTATTCATAACTATGCATGTTAAACCTATAGACAGATGAAGAGAGAGACATGGAAGAATGAACAAGCAGTGCGGTGAACAGGAGAAGTTCGGTATGATAATCTGCGGATAACAGGGAAAGGCAAGCTTTAATGTGTGCAACTGCAATGGCCACGCAGGTATGGAATGGTGTCGGATATTAAATGATTTCACTGTAACTAATGTACAGTGCGATTGCGATGTCAATGCAACATTGGAAGAATCAAATCGAACACATCTTTGTAGTGTTAAATAACACACATGCCTTAGACATAACCTTATTGATAGGCACCAACTAATTTGCACATGGTTGTTCCTACTTTATTCTCACCCCCTAACTATTTTTCTTGGATAATAAAATCGTACCTGCCTCATTCTGGCACCAGTTATAGGCTTTAACCAACCTAATTACTCACTACACCTTACACACATATATATATCAACCACCTTTTTAGGGCCTTAAATGATGTAACGACAAGATTCACTTATAAATATATACTTAACATAAATATAAGGTTCCAAACTATATATATGTATCTACATTTCAATTTTGAATTTGTTATAGGTGTTATTAGACTCTACATGTTCACATATTATGTACAATATACACAATTAACATAAGCCCATCCCTTATAATTAACAAATAATGAAATCCTCATATTGCGAAATTTTTAGAATTAAGCTTCTTGACCAATTTGTCCACAAAAAATTAAAAACATTTAATAAAAACTAGTAAGATATTTAATATGCACAATTAATAAAATAATGAACCTAAAAGTCCTAATTGGCATATATTACTAACTTTTATATGAAAGGTAACTTAATTCTCTTTTATGTTTGAAATAGGCCTAAATGTTACTTGAATCTTGTGGATGTTGGTGTATTCCACTAAAATGACCTCTCTTTCCCTTCCGACATTTCTTTCCAGCAGTTATTGTTGCTATTATATTAGTTTCTAAGTTTATTTTTTTTGTAAAAAAATATAAATAAAGTCATCAAAATCGATTTTAGAAGTATGTTTTCATATGTAATGATTAACCAATGTAACACTAATTGACTAGTATATCAACCAATGTCTTCATAAATTTTTGCTACATACTTAGATTTTATTTTAACTTAGAATGGTCAACTAATAGGGTATATTGATTAAACGATACGCCCAAATTAATTATAAATATCTGTTTATGTATTATAAATAATTTCCTTATCTTTTCATAACCTATGTGCAAAAGTTAACTAAAGAATATGAGATTAGTAACTTCAAAGTAGAGTATAGCCTCACTTAATTCTCTTCCCATTACATTACTCTTGATTCTAATCCCTTTATTTTCTGATGGAGATAAAACATAGTTAAGGTCCCCCATTAGAATCCAAAAACCTTTTATACCTATTTTATGAGGGCTAGGTCATCCCAAAGTTTCCTTCTCATAAATTCAAAGTTTGTTGCATAATTAAAAATGATCTTAAAGCTTGGAGATATTTCATTCAATGACAGTCTAGATGCATAAATTAATATGAGGCTTTTAGTAAGTTGATTATTGCCCTATCTAAGTCATAGGACAAGATAATCCTTTGATTAATATAATGATGAACATAGTTGGTGGTACCCGATTAGCTGATAAAAAACTAAAACTAGGCTTTAAAGGTTCTTTTTTCGTTTTGGTTTCTAATATGGACAAAATCAAAGGTTTCTTATTGGATAAAATATCCTTTATGGCATAGTGATTGAGAGGGTTATTCATCCCCCTCACATTCCAGAAAAAAAATGCTTATAAGAGGGATATCCTGGGAGTCAAACGGAAGGTTCCTTAATTCTAATTTTCCCTTTTCTCCTAGCTAATTTTCTCCATGATGAGGGTTCAACGTCCTCTCAAATTGTCTCCTAAGGAAAAGCAACATCTAGACTTTCATATCCTCCTCCATCGGATTAGTATATCCTTCCTTAGTGGATAAAATATTAGTATTGATTTAAGTAGCCTCCAGGGAAGTGTCTATTGTCTCCTTGTGCCATTATTAGATGGTTGTTGGTCTTCATAGTTAGTTAATGATATGATCTTTCTTTTTCACCGCCATACATAATAGCTAATGCTTCATTGGAGCGAGGATGTGTTTTTGCATCTATTTTATGAAGTTCAGCATATGAGCTAGTTTGGAAGATTTTTCCCGTAAGTTTCCAAGGTTTGATGGAGTTTTTGTTTTTAGGATTCCAAGGATAGGAAAATATAGTATTTTGACTAACCCTTTTCTACTCCATTTTCCTAGTGCCCAAGCTTGCACCATTGGAACGACTAGCCTTTTAAAATAGAAGAAGCCTATTAAGGTAGAAGATTATGAAGACTCTCTAACTAGAAGGAGTTCTTTGGATGGGAGACAACAACTTCAACTGTTACTTGCTCAAAATGGGTAAGTTAATTTAACCTTATTAGGTTGAGAGTTAACTTGGCTGCTCCAAAATTTGTTATATCCTTTGTTAAAGGCAAGAAATCCTCATCTAATAAATCATCCCTTCATTTTCAAAGAATGGAATTTGGAAAGTAATCCTTTGATATGTTTGCCATTCTCCAAAATTTTCAGGTGCAATAATGGAGAAATAACTTAATAAGCATCTATAAGAATATAATGCTCAAAATTCCATGTATCTTATGGGCACGTGGTCTGCCAGATTTAGAAGTAGAAGTTTGCATGAACACATAACAGAAGATTCTGTCATTTCCGTACCTAGAGGAATAGATTGAACAATTAGCATGGTCCATTAAGCTCCATAACTCATCATTTAAGCCATACCTTTTAATGATAACGAAGAGTAGCTAAGACAAACCCCCCAAATACAACAAAATGACATATCCTATCACTAATTAAGTTTCTTGTCTTGGACATCACATCACCCATAACTCGAACATGTAAACTATCAATCCACAGCTTTTCTTTAATTTGTTCTCTTCATATCATTCATCCACCACAGCAGTTAGATGTTGAGTGATCCGTTTAGTAACATAACACAGTTTACGTTGTTGCGATTCACCAGAAAGTCCTTTACTGTATCGTGTTTTCCTTCTTCACTTTGCTTGTCTAGGATAACAGAGTTATTCCTGGCCACAGCAAAATAAGAATAAATGTATGCGAACGATTTCTGAAATATACGTGAACGATTTCTGAAGACTCCCCAATGATGTTAATGGAAGAGTTTCTTCAGCACCCCATCCGCTCCGGCAAGATTGGGATCCGAATTTTTATTGGAACCTACTCCAGGATTTGTGGGACCATAATGCAAACCTATATTGCAAACTACGAGTCAAGTGGACGTGTATCCTATGGTTGAGTTATAATAAGTCCAATCAGAACACGTTAATGAATACTAAAAAGGAAACGGAGGCTCCAGCACATTTGAATTTGAGTCTGTTCCAAAGCACAATCATGATTGTTCGCTTATGCTTCAGTCCTGTGCCACCCTCTCCCACTTCAGCAGTGAGCTTTAGCAGCTGTTGTGAGTAAAAAATTTACTCTACCTCTTCAGGCATGAGGTGCTTTCTCCATTCTTTTGTTGTGAATGATTAGCAGGAGTAGCCAGAGTTCACAAAAGATTTATTCTTTTATCTTCTGGGTCCGCTAATCAGCATTTAAGAATACGGTTGGGCAGAATATATGGATATACTAAGATTTCAAAATATGAGAATCATGTTGGATTGTTTATTTAAAGCATTGATTTGGAAAAAGAAACGAATGGAAAGCAAGCTCAGGCTTTACCCTTTTATATAAAAAATTCAGAACTGATTACATTCCAAAGGCCACCAGTATACTTATGTAAAGATCGCTACTTTTTTGACCGGCCAACCAAATTTACTTAACGACCAACAGGAACAAGAGCATATGTTATGACAACTCATTGTGAGTAATAGTGATTAAAGGAGTCAATTTTAGAGGAAAGGAGATAAAACATAATAAAACGATATAGAGTCACACCTAAGCATGCACATAATCATCTTCCCAGCAATCATTTGCAGATGAATACTAGATGAGATGCTCATGATATGGGATGGCTTGCTGCAATTATACAAACAAGAAGGGCTTGAATAAATGATGGTAATTATGAAAAGACAATTGTGCTACATATGGTTTTTAAGGAGGAGGAACGGAACTCCATATATATTCTGTAAGACATGTATCTAAAAGTTCTGTGTTACGGTCGTATTTGTAACTGAGATTGTTCTCAACTGAAGAACCCAATTCTTTCTTGGTATCAAGAGAAGAAGCTAATTTGAGAGAAAAGTCGGAAGTATATGTTGAAATATAAGTGGGACTTTGTCTCACATCGAAAGAATATATGGCCTTGAGTATGCATATAAGCTTAACGAGTTACTTCTCCTAATACTAATTAGTTTTAGGATGGAATTTAAACTTGTATGTACTCAGTTTATTTAGGCCCAATTATATAAAAATTTAACACATTATCTCATTTTGTTATTCCTTTTTCAACTTTATGGCAAGATTTCAAACAAGTTGTTCAGCTTCTAGCAAATCTTTTTTTTTTTTTTTTTTTTCCCTCATAAATTTTCTTGCACAGTCAAATGGTGGGTTGGGTGGGTAAAAGCAAGAAGAAAGAATCTTACGTTGCTTCTTGTTTTCAGCTCTTATCCCCTCTGGCAGTTGCACGCATGCTCAGATGCTCTTGGATAGGTTTGTACTAAGTGTAAAAAGCTGCAGGCAACGATATTACGTGTGACCATAAATGTAAGAGTGAGAGGACAAATGCGCAGCAGCATTCTAGAACTGTGAGTTCATGATTTTGGCATTTATCAGAAAGTAAGGGCAATACGGTTAAAAATAAAACTTAAAAGAAAGAAAGCAAGATTTCACAAGCTTTTTAGTAAAGTTGAAAGTGTTAAATTTTACACTGGGTCCAAATTTTGGTGCCATCTATCTCCTCTTGTACTATATAAAAAGTGTGTGTAAGAGTGAGATCATGGGTAGGTCATCATTGATTCTAAACCAATCAGCCAGTAGTAGCTAGAAAGCAGATATTGACTACAAAGGTTCGGGCTATCAATAATTGAGAAGGTGGATAAATAGTTATTGCACAGCATCGATATAATCCTATCAACATGCTTGTTTGCGCCTTAGGTAAAAGACTATTTCACTTTCAAATGTAATTGATACATGTTTCTGCCCACGCGTATGATTGGGATTTTGTAAACCAACCAGTCCACAGAAAATTCATGTCGATGGGGCCAATCTCCAATCTCTGTTCTCTGTTTCTATATGGTGGACAGCGACACAAGGCTATAGATTACAATCTTATGGCTCGTGGGTACAAAGCTCTCGTATTACTGATGCTGTTCTTACATTTTGTAAAAATTAAGGGTGCTTGTAATTATGAGGAGTAAGTTGAATTATCACGTCTTTAAACTCAATCCAAAGTTAGGGAATCCAACGATATTTCAACATCATTACTGTTAGGAGAAAATTAAAAAATAAAGGGAAAATTGACAATATAAATACGTAGAGAACACAAGAACATGATAGTTGGTAGGCAAGGTAATCAAATATGATTTGGGCATTATCTTTGGTCTTTGGTATTTTTATTTCTTAAGCAACGATTCATCTGTTTGTAACTTGTTTACCGAAGACACAAACCTAAGCGTAAGGACCATCTTCTTGAAATATTGTAATCGAAATAGAAGGTACGTTACTAGAGAACCACCTCAATGGTCCCCCGTCCCTGTTCTCGTCCTTGGCAAGTTAAGAACCGTCATTAATGTCTGGAAATTAAGTTGACAACCGCGCAAGCAAATTTGAGCTTTGATGTACATATCATGATTGGTGATAAATTTAATGTTCCATGAAAAATTGCTATCTTTCGCAGAGTGAATGTGGTTTCAGGAGACCCTTAGGTCATTGGGTAAGACATGGGCCGCGTATCCATATTAGGTTAGAGCATCACCGGTTACTCCAGGGTGGGAATGCTTGGATAGTTGGATCCATACACGGAAACATGAGACGACGATTTTGGCAAATGCTTTTAAGACAGTGACGAATCTAGGATTTTAATTTTAAGGGCACAGAACTTAATTTTGTAGAGATTATAGCCCTACTTGATTTACTATATATATATATGTATTCTGAAATTTTTTTTAATTTTATAGGGCTATAGCCCTTACTAGCTCCCCTGATCCATCCCTGCTATGAGATGAAACTTGGTCATCTTTTGTCTTGTCTGGAGTAAACCTTATTGTATCACCGAGCAAGACCTCCTTTTCAACAATTTAAAGAAGGTAATTAATTGATATTCTTGAAGGAAGCCTTTTTGTTCATATCTTGCACTAAGACAAGACAACTATTCCTCCCCGTTCGATTTAAAAAAATGTCCGAATTGGAGACAGATGGTCTTAACAAAACACTGTTCACAACGTCACACAGAGTTGACCACTTAACCGTTGATGGGGCTAGTTTGAACAACTAATTAGTTTAATTCTTGGTAAACAGAAACAGCTGCTTTCAACAACATTATAACACGTTGCTCATTTTCATCAGAATAAGCTGCTTTTACTCTTTCGTCTTTTGGAATATACATTTCAAATCAATGTTCAGTTACAAAGTCTGGCATGTCTTACTACAAAAGCGAAGCAGAGCATGCCCACTAACACCGTCATTACATTAGCTGTTAGCCCATCAAGTTGTTGCGTGCAAGGTGATCGCTTAGGTCACAATGCTTTTGGCTTTTGTTGCTTTTCTATAACGAAACCCTCATTTTATTTCTTAAAGCTACCACTCTTCTTTTCATTCCTTATCTTAAATAATGCAACTTCAAACATATGCATGAGGCCAAGGAAAACCAGTATCTAGTTCTACACTTCAATCCACCCCTGCAAACCAATATGTTTAAAATGCAACCTGCATTGACTATAATTACTACGGTATAATATTACTTTCAAGTCAGATTAACAATTTGAAGGGAAGTTTCATTAAGGATGTTTAAGAAAGCCCTTGAACGACCTCTCTGACACAAACTAACTAAAAGTTGGACTGCAACCACAAAACTCTCCTGGAGTTCTGGAGAAAAGCCTATTATATTTCACAAATACCCCTTTCAGTTTCTTGCAAGTCATAACTAATCATGCTTTCCCTGCCTTTGCTTCCACTCAAGCCCCATGAGTTTCCATACAAAATCCAAACTTGTGCCCCAGAATACGAATGTTGTCACAATACAAAGAAAGTCGTCCCAGGAGAAAACAGAGTCTGCGAGTAATGGACATTAGAGTTGATGCTCACAATTCTCACCATTACAATGAAGAAAAACTCCCTCTCCTGCGAGAACTGGCCATACCTAATACAGGAGACAGAAGCGTGATTCAGAGAGCCATCAGTCAAACGTTTCAGAGCACAGCTCATTTGGCCAATCTCTTGCCTACAGGAACAGTTCTTGCTTTCCAGTTGCTTGCACCTATATTCTCAAACCAAGGGAACTGTGACCCAGTTGACAGGTCAATGACCACGGGGCTTACAGCTCTTTGCGGAATTTCATGCTTCTTGGCAAGTTTCACCGATAGTGTCAGAGACAATAATGGAAAAGTATGTTACGGTTTTGCAACATTACGAGGTTTGTGGGTTATTGATGGAACAGCAACTATCCTACCAGAACTATCAGCCAAGTACAGGCTCCGGTTTATAGATGTCATGCACGCATTCATGTCAATACTCGTATTCGGGGCGGTGGCTCTGTTTGATCAGAATGTGGTCAACTGTTTCTATCCCACACCTTCAACAGAGACTCGGGAGGTTCTATCAGCGTTGCCTGTTGGAATCGGTGTGATTTGTAGCATGTTATTTCTTGTGTTCCCCACACAACGCCACGGCCTTGGATTCCCCCTCTCTCCCAATTGAAAATTTGGCGTTGGACAATCGTCAACCATGTCCATAACCCATCATTCTTTTCAATTAGATCATAATGCTAGTTGGTGTTTGGTTCTATTTTAACCAACAAAATTTTACCCTTTAGATTAACAAGAATATCATTGAAGCAACAACATTGTAAATGTAATTGTGATCTTCGTCCTTGGGCGTACAACAATGCTAGAATAAATGCAGTGATAGACCACATCAACCAACCAAGAATACATTTTATTTAGAGCATTACAAGAATAAGAAAACAAACCTTCAACATTTGGCATGTCTTGAATCCTCTCCATGTTTCTCCAAACTTATCAAAGAGAGAAAAACACAAATCTTGTGCAAGCGAGATGAACGGTAGAAGACCCTTGTTCTTTCACACCCAATACACAAAATGTATATCACTTAACTCAACAATCTCACCTTATGTCATATATTATGACATGTTCTACCCTAAGGGGTAGAATGGGCTAATTGTATCATAGTTAATGAGGATATGGACTATAATTTAATAGGTCAACATATAGTAATTATGGTACTACCATGTGCCTCAAATGCAATTAATAAATTAACCATCCCATTATGGTTATTAAATATACATTAGGCAATTCGATTGTACTTAGCATATGAAATTAATGTTGCGATTATATTAGTCCACATAAATACGTTTCTAACATTCTCCCACTTGGACAATATAATCAAACCATCATATCAATCTCCATCATCCAAAAGCAATCAAATAAATCATATGCAATATCATATCGACAAGATATATATACTACACATGATTTGGCCTTGGAGATGTTCAAATACCACAATAATCATCAAACCAACATCCGTGTAGTACAATATCAACATATATATGTCAACATTAACAAAGATGACTGCAAACATCATTATGCATGTCTCATATATAAAAGTCATAAACAATTCATACAAAGTGCCAACATGTTCAATACAAAATAGCAAACTCCCACTAATCTTATCCAGCTAGGCTCCTAACAATCTCATACGGGAGACGTGTTCTACAAACACACATATAGGTAAGCCTTCTGTGAGTGGATCTGCTAACATGCTAGCTGTAGGCATATACTCAACAATAATGAGGGATTCAACGACTTTCTCTTTAACAAAAGAGTATTTTATATCAATATGCTTTGAGCGAGAAGTACTCCTAGTGTTTTTAGAGAAAGCTACAGCTGCGGAATTATTACAATACAATTTCAGCAGACTCGAAATAAAGTCTATAATACTCAATGCTGAAATAAAATTCTGCAACCATATTGATTGACAAGCTACCTCATAACACGCCATATACTCTGCCTCCATGAAAAAGGATGCTGTGAGTGTTTGTTTGACACTTTTCCACGGTACATCTCCTCTATCCATCATAAAGATGTAGCCTAAAGTGGACTTTTTATCATCCACACACCCTACATAATCAGCATCACTGAACCCAACTATATCAAGAGTGTCAACTCGCCGATAAGTCAACATATAATCTTTGTTACCTTGAAGATACCTCATGACTTTCTTAGCCGCTTTCCAATGGCTAAGACCAGGGTCACTCAAGTATCTTCCCAACATGCCTACAGCAAAAGCAATATCAGGGCGTCTGCATATTTGAGCATACATCAGGCTGCCTACAAGTGACTCATAAGGAACGACCTTCATTTCATCCCTCTCTTTATCATTTTGTGGATATTGGGCCTTTGAGAATTTATCAACTTTTACTATTGGTGCCTTTCCAGGAGAACAAGAATGCATGTTGAATCTTTTCAAGATCCGATCCATGTAAGTCTTTTGAGACAATCGAAGGATCCCATTAGCTCGATCTCGAAGAATCTGAATTCCAAGTACATAAGAGGCCTCACCAAGATCCTTCATATCAAAATGACTAAACAACAGTTTTTTTGTCTCAAACAATAGATTAGTGTCATTAGAAGCAAGTAGGATGTCATCAACATACAACACTAGAAAAATGAAACTGCTCCCACTGAACTTCCTATATATACATTGATCAACTACGTTCCCCTTAAAGCCATTTGCAGTGACAATCATGTCAAACTTGAGATACCACTGTCTTGATGCTTGCTTTAACCCATAAATAGATATCTTGAGTTTGCAAACCATGTGTTCTTTACCAGTCATCTCAAAACCTACTGGTTGCGTCATATAGACATCCTCATACAGGTCTCCATTCAAGAAGGCGGTCCTGACATCCATTTGCTTGAGTTCCAAGTCAAAATGAGCAACTATAGCCATAATGATTCGTAATGAATCTTTTGTTGAAACTGGTGAGAAGGTTTCTTTGAA
>JANIHY010000002.1:40803471-40818602 GCA_027479065.1 Erythroxylum brevipes
CTTATGAAAGCCATGCTTATCCTCAAAGATGGTTATGGGTGGCGTATCGGTAATGGTACTGACATTCTTTTTTGGCAAGATAAATGGCTATTTGATGGCACACTGGCAGCTGTGGTCGAGCACATCCCTCCTTCACTCCAAGACCTCCGTGTTAGTGACCTCATCTCACCTCACACTGGTTGGAATTTAACTCCTATTGAGAATTTGCTCCCGTATGAGTACTACGAGCGCATCCGAGCACTCCCCCACCCCCTCTTGCACCGTGGCCCTGACCGACGTATTTGGTATGATAGCTCCACGGGCATCTACACTTCCCGGGGTGGGTATGATTTTATTACCACGGTTCCTTCTCTCGACGGTCCGAGTGGCTGGTGTTGGATCTGGAAACTCCGAGCAGCCCACAAACACAAGTTATTCTTATGGTTAGCATCTTGGAACCGACTTCCCACTAACGAAGTACGGTACGAGAGAGGCCTTTGTGCTTCCCCCTTGTGTGCAAGATGTGGTGCACACTGGGAAACTGTCCTCCACCTTCTTCGAGATTGCCCTCATGCCAGCAACTTTGGGACGCAAACCCGCACTTTCGTCCGGCTTCTTTTTTCAGTGAGCAGCTCTCTTTTGCGTAGCTTAAAGCCAATTGTGTCCCACCTAACAGGACTGTCCACTGCCTGGGGTGTTTTCTTATTACTTGCTGGGTCATTTGGTGCACCCGAAACAAACTAGTGATTAAAGGTATCCAATCCACCTTAGCAGCCCAACTTAATCAGGTACACCTCCTTTATAGCGACTTTCTTGCAGCATTCGCCATTGACCAATCCAGGTTCCCTCCACCTCTGCCCCCGCTCTTGATTACCTGGATTCCTCCTCCGACTGGGTGGCTCAAACTCAATGTTGATGGGAGTGTTCGGGGTCCCTCTGGCTAAGCAGGGATTGGCGGCTTGCTTCGAGATAGCACAGGTCTTTGGCTAGTGGGCTTCTCCTGTGGGGTCGGTATTACTACCATCATGGTTGCGGAGCTCCAAGCCCTACGATATGGGCTCACATTTGCCAACAATTAATCCTAGGCCGGCCTTATGATCGAATTCGACTCCAAGGAGGCATTGCACTCTCTCACCCTCCCTGATGATATTTTATTTTTTCATCCTCTAGCTCATCTCATTCATGATATACGCTCCTACCTGGAAAGGACTCCTCAATACAACATTGTGCATGTGTTTTGCGAAGGTAATCAATGTGCAGATTTTTTAGCTCGTCTAGGCTCGGGATGCCCACATTCGGAGAGCATCTGGAGTACACCCCTAACTGGTCTTCATCACTATCTGCGCGCTGATGCGCAAGATGTAGCATTTACTCGTTAATATTTAAGTATGTTCGTCTGCTGTAACAAAAAAAAATAGCAACGTGACATGGGCCATGACCGTACCACGGATAGTGTGCTAGTCAGAAGAGAAACAAGATGATCTATAGTTAGAAGGTATGGTTGTGCTAGATCCGTGTCTCTGTCTTAGAGGAAATAGGAGTATCCACAACCTAGACCACGACTATGGCCTAAAACATGATTATAGGAATTAAAACATATCTAAAGTGCATAAATCGTATTTTTTTTAGACTTTATTACATTGCACATCTTTCTCTCTCCAAAGGTTATGATTAGTTATGTAAACATTATTTCAATATTGCAAAACTAAACAATATGGATTGTTTGTAATGGCTTACAATAAAAATATGAAGCAAATGGTATTTTTCAAACTTTCCTATGGTCCGAATACCTTCAACCAACTGACAACATACCTAATCATTATGCCTAGATGTTCTAATTGATCTTATTTTCATTATATTTAATAGTTATAATTTTTACAATTGACCTCAAATAAAATGTTTTGCTTTTAAACTCTTTATTACCATCTTTTGTTCCTTCCTTTATAGCAACAACAAACCTATAATACCTTGCCTACTTTTGGTATAAATCAAACATTATTTTAGAATTTTTGAACTTCATTCTCATTTGTTATACCACCTTGTCTTAATGTTCTTCCCTTAAATACATAAGGTAATCATATTTAAACAACTCTTCTCATTCTCTATTTCATTGCTTGTCTCCACTACACCACTACACCACCATATTATACCAAACAAAATGCTACAATATTATGTAGAAAATGCCACTACATCATGCACTAGATTATACAACATCAATCACCATATATAAATAACCATTTGACATATAAAAAAAAACTCCACACCAATTAGATGGTGCTATGTTACAATATCAACTTTTACGTACAAATAATAGAACTTTGCTAATGTATATGCATACCTAAAAAATTTTAATAGAAAATTATTACGACTAATGGAGACATTAGAATATTAGACTAACAGTTGTAAAAGTTCATTATGAATAAAAATGAAAACTTACCTTAGGGAAAGCAAGAAACTTTGGGGGGATAACAAAAGAACCAATGGCAAGTGAAAATAGTTGATTAATGCAATGTTTGTATTCTTAGTTGGTTGATAATATACATAAATTTATAGATAAAAGATGAAAATGGTAAATAAGAGAAAATTTCTCGTAAAGTGGTGCTGCAAATCCGAATAGGAGGTGACAATGGAAATCTTGAAGAAAATGATTAATGAACTAATCTAGTACAAAACTCGTGGCAAGAATAAGCAAGCTTCCCCTAGATTTATATATATTTTTAACGTTCTTTGACCTTTTTGTTTCTTAATAATGTCAATTACAAGTTGTCTATCTTCTAGTCTTTGGAATAGTGTATGTATCATAAAATTTATCTTTATTTCCCCTTTTATAACGAGTTTTCTTTTGAGAAATTTTATAATTACGATTTGAACTAATTATAATTTACTAAAAATAGAAATACATATATGATTGAGTTATACATTGTTTAAAAAATTATTATTTGTTTTTCTTATAAGTTGTTAGGTAAATTATGAAATTAAATAAAGTTGTTTATATAAAAAATATTTATTAAATTAAAGCAATAAAATAAGATGAGGAAAGCACGATGGGTATAAAGCCCAAGTAAGGCACGTCCAATCCAATTCCTCGCACTCAAACTCAAACTTAAATCTCAATTCCAATAATAAGGCTCAAAATCCACAACTAAAACAAGCAGCTCCTGCTCCTCCCCAACCGCAAGCATTCAAACAAACCATCAACAAGCGCACAGACCAACCAATTCACCAATCAAAAGTGAAGAAGGATGGACCTTTGGCTTTGGATCGAGGAATTTAGTTTTCTTAGGATGAGAAACAAAATTCAATCAAATCAAATCATAAATATATTAATGTTAATGTTATTAACTCCTTGACTTTCAAGCAATTGAAATCGGGTAAACAATTTAAGAACAATTCTCTTCTTCTTCTTCTCTCTCCATCTCTCGGTCCCCCCATTTTGCAAACCCTAATTCCACTCCATTCCGGTTCTGAATCGGAGTCTATGGAGTCCAATTCCGGAGGAGAAACCCCCCAGAAACCCAACAAGGGCGTCGGAAATTCCAACGAAGGAACTAGTAAGCCTAAGCGTCAGATGAAGACTCCCTTCCAACTCGAAACCCTACAGAAGGCTTATGAAAGTCCGTACGCTTACAATCTTTATTGCTTGTTTCTATGCCTTGTTATGTGCGGGAATGCCAATTCTATTAGTTTCTGTTGATTCTTAGTCCGATCTGCTTTTGTTTTTCTACTTCTTTTATGTTGGTTTCGGGGAATTTTCTTTTTTCTTTATAAAGTTTGCCTCTTCCTTAATTAATTCGTATGATTTTCATTTCTCCTCCTTGGCAAATTTTCACGCATTGTCATTGTGTATCTTTATCTAGGTATACGATTGTGGGTATGCGTGTGGTGTGTGTATAATCTTTTGGTTTGTTGATATGATTATTTCTTGATTGTTTGGACAGCGGAGACATACCCATCTGAGGCAATGAGGGCTGAATTATCTGAAAAGTTGGGCCTCACAGATAGGCAGTTGCAGATGTGGTTTTGCCATAGGAGGTTGAAGGACAAGAAGGAGACTCCTGCGAAGAAACCACGAAAAGCTGCACCTTTGATGGAGTCTCCAATGGGTGAGCATAGGGCTGCATGCCCTGAGAATGGTAGTGATTATGGGTCAGGCTCGGGTTCCGGTTCTGGCTCCGGCTCAGGTTCGGGTTCAGGTTCTAGTCCATTTATGGAGCCAAGGAAGATGATAGTTGATGATGCACCAATAATGAGGCGGTACTATGAGTCATCACCACAGTCAGCAATGGAGCTTAGAGCTATTGCCTGTGTTGAGGCACAGCTGGGTGAGCCATTAAGGGAAGATGGCCCAATTCTTGGAATGGAGTTTGATCCATTGCCACCTGATGCTTTTGGGGCACCATTAGGTATATGCAGTTTTATTTACTCGAACATCATCTGGTGGTTGTTTATAGATGGATAACTCAGGCGTATTGGTAATGCATGTTTTGTTCTTCCTATGTTTTCCACGTACACCTACTGGATAGGAATTGGTGATCTCTCTGGTTGTTTTTATACTGGATAGGAATTGGTGATCTCTCTGGTTGTTTTTACTTTACTACATAGTTGGTCACTTTTGACAGGTCAATAATATAATGGTTTTGTCAAAGAATGTTTTGATACCAGATGTACAACAGTGGGAATAATAACCTATAGAGATATAAAATGGTGTTCATTAACAAGAGCAAGAGAAGATCTTCCTTAATACTCGTGTCTTTGAATTTCTTGATTTCAATCTGAAAAAGTTGGATCACTAGTGGGGAATGCTTATATGTGAAGTGTATAGTTTGCTCTCTACATTATGCTCTATGCAAAGATTTATCTGTTAACACTGCGTTATCTCATTTACATGATCAATGGCAGAGCAGCAGAAGCGGTCGAGCTATCCCTATGAGGGTAAAGCATATGAGCGGCATGATTCTAAACCAAGCAAAGTTAGTTTATTTAATTTGCCACTTCCATCTTTGGCTTTGTATTTGTTTCTTTCGTGATGCGTCAAGCTTTTACTTCTGTAATGTTATATGGTTGAATCATCCCTTTACATCCAATAGCTTGACCAAGAATTAGCTGTCATTGGCGAAAATAGAATCTGAATCTGGATTATTCATTGAAGTTGGAAATAATTGAAAGTTTTGGGAGCCAGGGTAGGGAGTTTGGAGGCTCATTCTTGAGCTTATATAACACTAGTGAAGTTAGTCCCATTTCTCTGATACCATAATTAGTTTTTAGTTCCATTTCTTTGGTACCATTGTTAGTCTTCAGCTCCTTTCTTTTGCTGATAAGTCCTTGAGTTCTTTTTTTGATATCTATAATTTTAACCCCTATGATTATTTTCGTCATTGAACTTGTCATTTTGATGTAAGGTATTTTTAGTATGGTAAGAGCTCTAGTAAAGTTAAGCCTGGAACAAAGAAATGATCTAAGAACCAAAAGATTCCAAATATGCAATAAAACAAAAATGTTCTTGTCCATTGAATTGCTTGATGCCAAATCTGCCCTGTCCCGGGTAGATCTACGAAGACAGTGGGAATCTGTCTACCTACAACTCTCTTTGCTCTTTACCCAAAATTATCCTTCCAGCTCTAAAATTTTTATGATTAGAAGTTCCTTTTTCAACTACTTACTGTAGCTGTCTATTCAATAATATCATAGTCTAAATAGATGCTTTCTCTAGTTTTTATGTTTGCCATGCAGAGAATAATTTGTTTATTTCTATTTTAAACTGTTCATAATTGACTTCTCATCAACTTACTGCCAATAGAGAAGAAGATCATATCATCTCCAGTGCTATTCTTTGTAGTGAAACCATAGACTCATTGCTTCTTCTTTTTTTTAATCTTTGTTAGGCCTCTGCAAGAGCCCTTCTTGAATACCAGCTTCTCCAGGAACCATCCAATATTAAATCTGATGTGTATGGACAACTTTCTCAGTCTCCTTATGCAGGTTTGGCTGTTGATAATTTACGGGCTAGACCTTCACCCTTTATACATGGAGATGAACCTTTATCCAGGGGACATGGTGCGCAAGGTCAAATATCTCGCGCTCGTTTGTTGCCTCATCAAGAACAGAATGAGCATGTACTTTTATCACCTCATAGGGAGGATGACAGTCTCCTGCAGCGTGAATTGTATGCAAACCGTATCTTAGATGCCCATGCTATCACTAATCCGGTTGTGGGAGTAGACAACCTAGTTGTCTATCCTGATCGACAAGCCTTGCAAATGGATTCTGATCTGCGGATGGAAAGAAAACGTAAAGTATGTACTTAGAATTGATTATAGATCTTATTCTTTTCTTTGCTTGTTTTCCTTTTTTTTAAAAAAAATTGATTGCAAGTGTTAACTTTTATAATTTATCACTTGTAGAGTGATGAAGCTCGAATTGCTAGGGAAGTTGAAGCTCATGAGAATCGAATCCGCAAAGAACTTGAGAAACAAGATATTCTGAGGCGGAAGGTATATTCTTATTTTTATCAGATTCTACCTGGTGCATAGATCATCAATTGATCCTAACTTTTGGGTCTTTGTCCCTTAGAATGAAGAGAGAATGAGGAAAGAAATTGAGAAACAGGACCGCGAAAGGCGAAAGGAAGAAGAGAGGTTGTTGCGTGAAAGACAGCGGGAGGAAGAGAGACTTCTGCGTGAGCAGAGACGTGAACTGGAGAGAAGGGAAAAGTTTTTGCAGAAAGAGTATATAAGAGTCAGTGGAAAAACTGCTCAATGATTGTATTACCCAGTTTTACTCCTGAAATTGAAAGTTTTGTTGACCTTCTATCTAATTTTGTTTGTTCTAAAGGCTGAGAAGAGGAGGCAAAAGGAAGAGCTTCGTAGGGAAAGAGAAGCAGAGAAGCGCAAAGCTGCTATTGAGAAGGCTACTGCACGCAAAATTGCAAAAGAATCTTTGGACCTTATAGAGGATGAACAACTGGAGCTAATGGAATTAGCTGCTACTAGCAAGGGATTGCCTTCCATAGTTCACCTTGATTATGATACTATGCAAAACCTTGACTTGTTCAGAGGTACTGGATTCTAATGACAGTTAGATAACCTGAATTAGTTTTTTTTCCCCTAAAACACACTTTATGCTTGCAAATTCTATGCAAAATGGCCTGGCTTCAATAACCTTGGTTTAGTTAGACAAGTAATTGGGCAAAGGCGTAGTACTTCATTTTCCTCATGCTTCCGTTTCATGCCAGTCGTATGAGACATAATTGTGGGTTCTAGGCCTTATTCTAAAGTGAAAAAATTTGCTAAACGATCAGAAACAAATACTGCACAAGATATTCTGTAGTTTAGAGGTACCACCAGTCTTTGTTGACATTTTTTTCCCTTTCTGTTAAGGATCTTCTCTTATAATACTACTGTTTTAGAAGTCTTTA
Source organism: Erythroxylum brevipes (assembly GCA_027479065.1). Classification (NCBI taxonomy): domain Eukaryota; kingdom Viridiplantae; phylum Streptophyta; class Magnoliopsida; order Malpighiales; family Erythroxylaceae; genus Erythroxylum; species Erythroxylum brevipes. The sequence goes on from JANIHY010000002.1 coordinate 40,810,865, forward strand.
CATGGAAGTAAGCTTAGCAGAGAACATTTCTTTATGATTATCATGTGGGAGATATGGATACATCACAGTTTTTTAAAGAGTGAATCATGACAAACTTTTTGACAATTATCAGAATGGAAGTTTAATCTCTTAGTCAGAGTTCCCTTGTTTAACTTAATACCTACATTAAAAGGCGTGATAACCTAGTGTGATAATATGCAACTTTATTTGGGAAATGCAACTCCCTTGGAAGTTGATTCCTATCTTTCTTGTTTGGGCTTTTGCGTGCTACCCTCACTAATGTTTCTCTGCCAACACATCCTTTCTGCTTTTAGATTCTTTGAGCTCATTCCCGCCTGACTCTCTGAAACTGAGGAAGCCGTTTGCTATTCAACCATGGATGGACTCAGAAGAAAATGTTGGGAACCTGTTGATGGTATGAACTGAGATCATCTTTATTTCTTTCTTTTCTGTCCCTTTTTTTTTTTTTTTTGCTTGACTAGAGAGTGCTTCAGAGAATTGAAGAAGTGCTCTGATGGACAAGCTTTAGTGCTTATATTCTTAAGGGTTTGCCAAACCAAACCCATACTAACGTGTGCAATTGTTGGGGTAGGTTTGCTGAATCAAACTCATACTAACGTGTGCAGTGGTTGGGATTTGGTTGTGCTACTATGTGAAAATTTTAAATTTTTCCTTGTCATTTTTGTTCATTGTATTAGTTTGAAGACACGAATAGTTAATGGGATAATTTTGGGTGTGAAAAGCTTTATTTGTCTTTTCCAGGTTTGGAGATTTTTTATAACTTTTGCGGACATTCTTGGCTTATGGCCTTTTACACTCGATGAGTTTGTTCAAGCTTTTCATGACTATGTGAGTTTTGTTTTACTTCTTTTCTCTTTTTATGATTCAAATTATTGCTTCTGGCAGTTGAGATTTTCATATTTTGGCTTTAGGATTCAAGGTTATTGGGCGAGATACACGTTACTTTGCTGAAATTAATAATAAAAGATATTGAAGATGTAGCCAGAACACCATCTTCTGGTTTAGGAACAAATCAATATACTGCAGCCAATCCTGAAGGTGGACATCCGCAGATTGTCCAAGGGGTAATCCCTGTAATACTGTATTTTTATTATTCCATCTTTTAGAGGTTCATATTGATTTATTTAATGAACATTTTCTATAATAAATCAGGCATATATGTGGGGCTTTGACATACGCAACTGGCAACGACACTTGAATCCACTTACGTGGCCTGAAATATTTCGACAATTGGCATTGTCTGCAGGATTTGGACCGCTCTTGAAGAAAAGGAGTTCAACATGGACATACTTTGGTGATAATGATGAGGTTTTAATATAATTTATCCCTGTCAAAGCATAGGAGTAACAAGCATATTATTTTGGTTATGAATAATAAAGCATGGAATTTGGTATGCAGGAACTTAAATTAGCTGGAACCTTAGATCTAAAGTGAGGATATGAGTAGAGTTTTTCATGTAGCATTCCAAGTTAATATTATTTCCTTTCTGCCTACAATCGGGGGATTTATCAGATAAATTCCTTAATGGTTTTACTTAGTTTTAGAGAAAAAAAAGTTTGTGGTTTAGATTGATGGGTAATGTCATTTACTATTAATTGGGATTCATTTGAAACAAATTGTAGACACAAAAGCAGTTAGAATTTTGACTAAATTGAACCTCAATGTTTTATGGCTGACCTGTATTCTGATTGCTAATGATCTCTAGTTTTGGTGATAAATTTTATTTATCAAGATCTGCTGTGATGTCCAATTAGGGTAGAGGATGAAGATGCTGTTTGAGCTATTTAAGGCTTAGATACCATAGTTTTCTACTTATCAAATATGTGTGTTTTGATTGGAGACTTCTTCTAGGATGGTTTAAATTTTATCCTAATCATTAACAGTGATGAAAAAAGAGACATTATTTAGTGTCTGCTATTGATTTGAACAAATACGGTAAGCACAGATTCCTACGATCTATCTTTGTTTTGAGTTTTCTGAATTCTTTATTTGTTGCAGGGTAAGAGCTGTGGAGATGTAATTTCAACTCTGCGCAATGGATCAGCTGCTGAAAGTGCATTTGCATTAATGCGAGAGAAGGGTTTATTACTTCCTCGCAGATCTAGGCATCGATTGACACCTGGAACTGTTAAATTTGCTGCTTTTCATGTTCTGTCACTTGAGGGAAGCAAGGGATTAACAGTGCTTGAGCTTGCAGACAAGATACAGGTTACATTCATTCTCTTTCCTAAATATTAGTGCCCTTTTCTTTTTTTCTTTTTTTTTTTGTGACTTCAGAAGTCATCCCTTTATCGATTTGCATTTCATGATTTCATCGTTGCACTATACAGAAATCTGGACTTCGGGACCTGACAACCAGCAAAACTCCAGAGGCATCTATATCTGTTGCATTGACAAGGGACCAAAAACTTTTTGAAAGAATTGCTCCTTCAACATATTGTGTTCGGGCTGCTTACAGGAAGGATCCTGAAGATGCTGAGGCAGTACTCTCTGCAGCCAGGAAGAAAATTCGTGTGTTTGAAAATGGGTTTTTGGGTGGAGAAGATGCTGATGATGTTGAGAGAGATGAAGACTCTGAAGTTGACGTTGATGAGGATCCTGAAGTAGATGATTTAGCTACTCCATTAAATGCCAACAGAAGCGCGGATCCTTCTAATGAAGTTAACACATATTCAGCTAGCGGAAAAGATAACGACTGTGGTGATGTTTCATTACCAACAGAATCTGAGAAAGAATTATTATCTTTCCCTTTGAATGTTCCCAAGGATGCAAAGACTCCAAGCATTGTTGAACAATGTGGCGCTCGGGAAGATAGAAGGGCCAGTAATTTTGAGCAAGAAGATATTGAGATTGATGAGAGCAAGTCAGGTGAATCATGGGTTCAAGGACTCACAGAAGGGGATTATTCACATCTCAGTGTTGAGGAGCGTCTTAATGCCCTTGTTGTCTTGGTTGGTATTGCAAATGAAGGGAATTCTATACGTGCTGTTCTCGAGGTTAACATTCTTTCTCATTTTATCATCTTTAAGTTCTTTTCCCCATTTTATTTTGTCTTGATAGAAACTTTTTACAGGACCGTATGGAAGCCGCAAATGCAATTAAAAAGCAAATGTGGACTGAGGCGCAGTTGGATAGAAGTCGCCTGAAAGAAGATATTATCAATAAATTAGATCTTCCACCTTTTACTGGGGGCAAAAGTGACATTCAAGTTACTAATTCTGCTGTTGAGGGCAGCCAAAGCCCATTGCCAGTTGGCTATAGAATTAACAAGGAGACGTCTCCGAGCACTGCTGATGACCAAAAGCCCCTGGTTGCATCAGAGAATACACAAAATCTACTAAATGGTACTCCAAATGAGAAGTCTCTGATTATTCTAGATCCTTCCAGTAACCCGGATAACTTATCAATTCAGCAATATGGAAATACTTCAAAAAGGTCACGCTCGCAATTGAAAGCCTATATCACCCACATAGCAGAAGAAACATATATATATAGATCTTTGCCTCTAGGCCGAGATCGGAGACGTAATAGGTACTGGCAGTTTGTTGCATCTGCTTCGCGAAATGATCCTTGTGCTGGTAGAATCTTTGTTGAACTGCATGATGGCAACTGGAGAGTCATCGACTCAGAAGAGGTAATATTTGTGTTTAATATTTTTAGTTGTGTTGTTTAGTTGTAATGATTGGTAACAATTTCCTTAATTGAGATCACTAAATATTGTTTGCCTTTTTTTCTTTTTCTCTGGCTTGTAACATAAGTATTGGGTCACAAGATTGTTGCTTTATTATTGTGCTGTGTGTCCTTTATCAACATAATACTTGATCAATTCTATGCAGGTATTTGACACCCTTTTGTCATCTTTGGATGCTCGTGGGCTTAGGGAATCCCATCTGCGTATAATGTTGCAAAAGATTGAAACTTCCTTCAAAGAAAATGTCTATAGGAACTTAAGATCTGAAAACACTGCATGTCGAAGTGGAACTACTGTTGAAAATGAAGTTGCTGAAACAGATTCTAGTCCAAATAGTTCAACTGGTATTGACAGTCCTAGCAGTATTGTCTGTAATACAAGCGTAGATGCTCTGGAAACTTCATCTTTATTCAGAATTGAGCTTGGAAAAAATGAGATGGAGAAGAAGGGTGCTTTGAAAAGGTATCATGATTTCCAGAGCTGGATGTGGAAAGAATGCTTTAGTTCTTCAACATTATGTGCTGTGAAATGTGAAAACAAACGGTGTCCTCTGCTGCTGGAAACTTGTGAATTTTGTCTAACCACTTATTTTTCAGAGGATCCCCACTGCCTTTGTCATCAGAATTCTAGGATTACTGACAAGACCTTTGGGTCTTTAGAACATAAAACTACATGGGGAGAGAGGCGATTGGGTTCTTCAGATGTAAATAGCTGCAGATCTTCTCTACCTCTGGGAATTAGTTTGCTGAAGGCCCTATTGGCTATGGTTGAGGTGGAATACCTTCTATTTTGTGTCCCTTTTCCTTTTTCTCAATTGTTGCATCATGGTCCTGGTATGTTATATTTGGGGATCACATTGATGATTTATATGCATTTCTGAATTGGCAGGCTTCTGTTCCTCCAGAAGCTCTCCAACCATTTTGGGTTGAGAATTACCGAAGGAGCTGGAGTATGAAGTTGACTATCTCGTCTTCAGCAGAGGAAATCCTACAGGTTTGTATCATAGCCCATAGTTTGATAATTTATCAGTTTAACATCAAGCAATATGATAATTTGGTTGCTCATACCATTAATATGTAGATACTGGTCTAACTGTTCATCCCTCTCATGCTTTCATCGATCTAAATGATTATTGACTGATCATGTATTGACAGGAAAGTTATCATGGTGTAGACCTATGAGGACTGAAGTTGCTTTCTTTGTGCACACTGTCGGTTAACTATACTGCTCATTTAACTATGTAATTTCAGATTTTAACTGCATTGGAGAATTCCATAAAGCGCGATTTTCTGTCATCAAAGTTTGAGATGACAAAGGAACTGCTAAGCACTTCTGCTTCACCCAAAAATCTACTGTTTGATTCGGCTGCTCTGGAATCAGTTTCTGTGCTTCCATGGATACCAAAAACTTCTGCTGCTGTGGCTTTGAGGCTTTTTGAGCTAGATTACTCTGTTATTTACATGCCAGATGAGAAAGCTGACCCCTTTGATGACAAGCCTGTCAAAGTATGTTTTCAAGTCTCGCAATCTATTCATTTTGCTTTCTGTTAATTTTATGTTTCCTTCAATGTTAGTCTTCATGGTCTAGTTTTAGTATTTGTTTCAAGCATATGTAGATGATAAATAAAATTCCAGAAGCACTCTTTAGTTGTCTAGAAAACACTTCACATTATTAGTAATATTTTTCTTTACCCTTTTTGCTGGTGATGGCAATAGAGTTTACATCTACAAACACCTTAAAACCTTGAAAGGAGAAAAGTGTGGGTTGTACTTTTGATTGGCTTGAGTCTTGTTTGATATGTTGTTTGCTAAAGGGGGTTTTAAAGTTTTAAGGTGGTTGGCTAACATAAGTTCCTTGTGCAGAAGTTTCCTTCTAGATACTCCCCTCTCAGGAATAAAGAAGTTGAAATGAAAGTGTTGAAGCAAGAAGAAAGATTTAAAGAAGAAAACTTCACCGATCTGCGTGGCAGACGCAGTAACTATCGTCGTGGAAGGACAATCCGTGACCAAGCAGCTGGGACAAGGGGTCAAAAAAAGTCTCCTGCCTTAAAAGCTGGTACTGCCAGGCACAATGGTCGCGAGCTTGAAAGTTCGAATCAAGGATTAAGACAACAGGGAAGAAGAACTAATATGCAAGTATCCAGCCGAGGTCGTCGGACGGTTAGGAAAAGGAGAGGAGAGAAGATGATCGTCGAGGAGGCATTGATTAGTTCTGTGAAGGACAAAATTAGCTCCAAGAAGTATAGTGGATCATTGAGAAACTTGGGTGAGGAAGAATGGGGGTTTGAAAAAGGCAGGATGGATATGGAAAGTATTGATAATAGCAACAGTATTGAAGCAGCGGAATCTGATGACAATGTAGAGGCAGAGGAATATGAGCAGGTAAACTGGGAACAGGATTTAGAAGGTACCTCCAGTAGGTGGAATGGAAATTTGATGGATGTAAGTGATGACGATGCCATTGCTTCAGCCGATGAAAATGGCATTGAGGATCTTAGAGAAGATGATATTAGGGATGAAGATTCAGAGCCAGACATGGAAATGAGCGATGGCTCAGATGACATGGCCAACAAAATCAGAAACAACGACGTCACAGACTCAGAAGTTTCGGACGAGTATAGTGACTGATGTATACTTGATTGATAGTCCTCTGGTGGTGACCCTTGTGTGAGGTGCTCTTTTTAAGTTTTTTTAATCTAGCAACTTCTCTTAGCGATTGTGGGGCAAGTATAGTGATGTCTATGACATTCTCTGGTCAACACATAGACTAGAGAGAGGAGGTACATACTTGAGTGAGTAACTGGGTATGCGTCGGGATCACATTGTTTACATTGAGCTGTTGGGCCAGGAGCATGGTGGGCGAAGTTTTGCCCCGATTATTAATATTAGCATTTTCTTCTGTAATTGGATATTATCAATAATGAAACCGATAGTTATGCTGTAGTCCACTCATTCGTGGGATTTATTTTATCATTCTGGGGGAAATCTGGCTAAGAAAATTGCATCTGCTCGCATGTGCAACAATTAGCGTTGTTGGTAAATGTTACTTCTAGAGAATTACCCTCTTTTATCAATCAAATTGAAATTGTGAAGTTGAATTTTGCAAACTAAGCCCTAAGAGCTTGTTGTAATCCATAAAGGCTCACGAAGCCTACAAAATTTATAAGGAGAATGATACCTTAGAGAGGATGCATGTAAACCTCTTTCAACAAATCACCATGAGGAAATGTATTTTTGGCATCCAAATGAAAAAGTTTTCATTTTTCAACTCTAATAATAACTAATAGACCATGAACAACGAGTCACAGGAGAAAATATTTCTTCATAATCAATATCGTGATCTTGGGTATATTCTTTGGCCACTAAAAAAGCTTTGTCACGTTTAATAAAGCCATCAGAACAAGTTTTAATTTTGTAAATTTATTTGTAGCCAATAGGTATCTTAGGGGGAGGAAGACCAACTAAATCTCATGTAGGAGTTCTCTCTGAGGCATGGAGTTCTTCAATCATAGCTTATTAACAAAGAGGGCCAGTACTCACCTCATGATAAGATTGACGGTCATAAAGAGTGACAATAGTATAATAACAGTGGAAATTAATAAAATTTATGAGAAATTTATCTTACCCGAGTGGAATGACAAAAGTGGTATCAAGTGTACATATAGGCACCTGATCATCAATTGGTGCAAATTTAGTAGGAGTAGTTTGGTTAGGGCTCAGTGTTGGCCCTGGGCAGGGGCCAGTAGGGCACCTACCTAGGGCCCACTATGAGAAGGGGAATCCCTATTTTGACTCCAACAGCCTCCTCTCCTAAGTCTTGGTGATGTTTTAACGTTGGCTTGGTTTTAAATGATTTGAACGTTGGCTTTAAATGATTTGAACATTGGCTTTAAATGATTTTAACGTTATAAGTTAACGTTATAACTTAACGTTGTGGTCTTCATGTTTATAAATAGTCTTGAAATATTTAAGTGTAACTTTCTAATTTCTTTATTTTCATCAATATATGTATTTAAAGTACTCCAAC
>JANIHY010000002.1:40834325-40854044 GCA_027479065.1 Erythroxylum brevipes
TTTATAACATAAACCTATACATTTAAAATATTCATATATATTAAATAATATAATTATTAAATTAAAGGAATTAAATTTTTAATAAAATTAAATGTATTTTTAGAAGTCCCGAGATTCTCTTGAGTTGCGAAACTGAAAACGCGGATGACGCTGCATGTGATCAGTTATTAGGCTTCCAACGACCGCGAACATGGCCGCGCTCAACTGTACACCTCCGTATCTTATGATTGACTTTGATTTGCTACAAGTGCAAGCAAGCAAAGAGCTGCTCAACTTTCATAAAACTACCACTACTAGCTCTCCCTCTCCCTCTCCCTCTCCCCATTCTCTTCTCTCTTTCCAAATACAAAATTCTTCAATGGCATTGCCTCTCCACAGCCAACCAGTTGTAATTCCGTTTTCATTTTCATCTCCTAGACCTAGAAACTCCTCTTCCAATTCCATCCTCTACAATGCCTCCCTTACTCAGTCTCTCAGGCTCTCCTGCGCCGCTCAACCGCCGCCATTTTCTTCCTCTGTCACCGTCCACGCCGACAATCTCTCGGATTCCGCCGCCATTCCCTTCGTCATCCGAGCCCGCAACCGAATCGGACTCCTCCAGGTGATCACTCGGGTCTTCAAGGTCCTCAACCTCCGCGTCGAAAAGGCCACCGTGGAATTCGAGGACGATTTCTTCACGAAAACGTTCTACGTCACAGATTCTCAAGGCAAGAGGATCGCCGACGGCAAGAGCCTGGATATGATCCGAAAGGCTTTGATGGATTCGATTGACGACGGGACCGGAGCCCCGGAAGTCAAGATGCGGCCCACGGGGAGAGGAGTGGTGGTACGCAGGGTGGGATTGGGTTCCGGCGCTAAGACGGAGAGAATGCTCGGGTTAATGGATCGGTTCTTGAAGAATGACCCGGCTAGCTTGCAAAAGGACATTTTGGACCATGTGGAGTATACTGTTGCTAGATCACGCTTTAGTTTCGATGACTTTGAAGCTTACCAGGTTTCCTCTTAATACAACACTTAACAAAAACACATTACCTTTTTTCTTTTCAAGTTTTGGCGGGAGTAACTGGTTTATGAGAAAATCGATCAACTATTTTTAAAAACAAGATCTTTTGAGCCATTGATGAACGCTTGGAGCTGCTCAGCCTGCTTGCTTGCTCTAATGTTGTATTAAGTACATAGCTCTACTTTTTCAGAAGTGGGACATTTTGGTTAAATTTGTATGTGTAGGCGCTGGCACATAGCGTACGAGACCGGTTGATTGAGCGTTGCCATGATACTCAGATTTACTTAAAGATGAAAGATCCCAAACGCATATATTTCCTCTCGCTCGAGTATCTTATGGGTACTGTTTTGTTTGAGTCTCTCTTCCGGCTTCTTCAGTTTCAAACTTATGACTTATCTGATGCTGCTGTATAGTTTGCTTGCTGATTGTAGGTTTGGTTTTGTTTCCATTCTTTCTGAATTATTAATTAATAGCTGATGAATTTTTTTCCTTTTCTATGTGCTTATAACCTGGTAATTGAAGCAATTAGGGAGGGCCTTAATTTTTTGCTACCTATTTAGGCCTTCATTTTAAGACACTTATGTTGAATAACCTTTAATTAGTTCAGATTGGAATTCCAGGTCGTTCCTTGTCAAATAGTGTCATCAACCTTGGAGTTCGGGATCAGTATGCAGAGGCTTTATCACAGCTTGGTTTTGAGTTTGAAGTTGTGGCAGAGCAGGTTAGATTTGATTTATGGTAAATCTTTGTCTTCTTTTAAATCATTGTCCAGTGGGATTATATAGGCATTTAATATAGTCATTGCATGTATTGCAGTTGTCTGAGATGAAAATTTGATTGCATCTATTTGTAAATATCTGTGTTTGGGACATCTATAAACACTACCTTTCATTTAGTGGGTGTCAGCTTTTAACAACTGATGGAATATCTTAGATTCTCTTGGGGCCTATTCTGGAAAGGTATAGTTAGTAGGTGAATTGGGTTTGTTAAAATTGATGGAGAAACTGTGAATTATAATCTCTGGGATCCTTCTTCTCAGAGTTTCTAACAGATTGTAGCAGTATTTTATTACAATTAGACTGTATAAATACGAAGACATATTAATTTACTGGAAAACTTGTACATGACTAGTAAGGAAGAACATGGAGAATGGAAACTGATTCTGTTTCTGCGTTAGTTATTCCCTTCCCTTAAAAGTTGGAATTCCAGCATCACTATAAATTGTCATTTTCATTTTTAAGTTGTAAACATCTCTATAACCTTATCACTTTTGAAAGGTCCTTGTTGTCTAAAAAATCTTTTCCATCAAGATGGATTTTGCTTTTTTCTTTTGAAAATTGAAGATTTCATTGATTAGAGATAATTACAGCTAGAATACAAAAGGATAATCCAAAAAGTCTAGATTACAAAGAGTAATGGTTCCTAGTAATCATCTAACATAAACAGACTCAGACATAGCTTGAGATTCATGCAGCATCCTATATTAAGGTGTTTTTTCTTTTTCTATGATGTTTTAAGGAAGGAGATGCTGCTCTTGGAAATGGTGGCCTTGCACGTCTTTCAGCGTGTCAAATGGATTCTCTAGCAACATTGGATTATCCTGCATGGGGGTACTTTTCTATTGTGTTTCCGTCATGAGATTGTTATGCAATGGAAGAAATGTCAGATGTTTAAAATATATTTATTCTATAAATCATACAAAGTGTCAAGGTTTATTTTCATCTTTGACAACCCATAAGAAAATACTAGTTATTTTCTTGGGTAGAAAAGAATATACTCTTTCAAGTGCTTACTTGTCTATAAACTTTCCATTATTTGTTATAAATTAAAGCCAGTAGCACCGAAGGGTACTTGATCTTCAGGGAAGCTAGACTGACTTAAAGGCTAACAATGACTTCATCGAGCATGCTTCTCTGTGAAATGAGTTCACGGAGCTACATTACTTGTATTATCATTTAACTTCCACTTTGCATTTTCAATTACAATAATGCAGATTTTAGTAGGAGATAGTATCACTACTTAGTGAAGATAAACGTTGGGGATTTTTGCTGCTAATGGCTATTGTCTATCTCCACAAATTTGATTTTACCGGGATGCTCCATGGAAATCCATATGTCATAGCAATAGGATTTTGAGCCTAATTGTTAACTTCTTATACCAGTCCTGAAGTAGAAAACATTTTATGCCTTAAATCCGCAAAGGTTTTATTATTTTTGCTTTTTAATGTATAAATTGGGGGGGTGTATGGAAATATGCTTTAGAATTCAAGGGAATGGGCTTTAAAGTAAATAGCAAAAGTTATTGAAGTTTATAGATGTTCACAAAATTTTAACCCTTTCTCGCAATTGTGTATTAAAACTAAAACCAAATAAATGAGTACAAGGTCTTGAAAAATTTGTCTCAGTCTGATGTGGCAACATGTATGATTACAACATCCAACAGGTGCTATTCATTATAGTTGCACATCGAATTAGTGTGTAGAATTTTGTTTGGGTCTAAACAAGTTAGACTACTTCCTTGTTGACAAAGTTTTGGTAAGAATTCAAAAAATTCGAGAAGCTTTAAGATCTGTTAAATGGTTATTCTCCATTCCAAGAGTCTCATTTTTACATGTGCAGCTATGGACTACGCTACCAATATGGGCTGTTCCGCCAGGTCATATTGGATGGTTATCAACATGAACAACCTGATTACTGGTTAAACTTTGGAAATCCTTGGGAGATAGAACGAATCCATGTAACTTATCCTGTGAAGGTTTGGAAGTATTACTTGTTCCCTTATTAGAAAAATTTTGGTTCTTCATTTGACATTGGGTTCTGTGATGTTGTCCTAAACTTTTTATCCAGTCTCAAACTATTTATCTTGGATTGATTAGTTCTATGGAACTGTTGAAGAGGTAGACTTCAATGGAGGAAAACAAAAGGTTTGGGTTCCTGGAGAAACAGTAAGTTGTATATGCCTTTCTTTAATGTTTCACTTGGTCATTCATTAGTCATTGATTTAATTGCTTTTACTTTTTTAGCATCTTTACAGGACATGGAAAAAAATCAAGTACAAGTTTGATGAGCATCCAGAAATTTTACTAAATAAATTGTATTTGAACTCCTAGGTGGAAGCAGTAGCTTACGACAATCCTATCCCTGGTTATGGAACAAGGAACACAATTACTCTTCGCCTCTGGGCTGCTAAGCCAAGTGATCAAAACAATATGGTAACTTCTACTAAAGATGAATACCGCTCATTTAGGAAAGCGTGTTGAGAATTATATGCCCAGTTAAAAGATATTTACACATTTGTTGTACTGAAGGAGTTATGTGGAAGAACTACTATCTAAAAGATGATAAGGTTCTGTGTCCACCAATAAAAACACAGTTAATGAACTTAGCTGGCTTTGGTGGGTCTGATTATTTCTTGAGATATTCTGGAAAAACTATTGCCTCTTTTTACAAATTCAATAATCTGGTTCTTAAAGGAGCCTAGTCAGCTTCATGTATAGGTTTGTTGCATGGCTTATCCCTCTTTTTGTTACCTCACCTGTTTCGTGGCCTTGTTGTTTTACGTTAAATCACCTGATATCCCACTTTGAACTTTTTTTAAAAATAAATATTGTACAATGTATGGAAGGTGTTTGGCTTTGCTAAGATAAATTGGACACTTTTGGTTTAGGTAAATGGACGACCAGATTATAGATATATGATGCCTTCTTGAAATTTTTTTGCTGAAGGAAATCCTCTTTTTTAGGAGTCTTATAACACAGGTGACTATATCAATGCTGTTGTCGATAGACAGAGGGCAGAAACTATTAGTAGTGTTCTATACCCTGATGATCGATCGTATCAGGTAAGGCTGTTCCTTCTTCAGAGATGGTCTATTTGTCAATTAAATAGGAATAGTTCATGAATCTACATTAATTATTAATGATTCGGTAGTCCTCCTTAATGGCCTATCCATTTGTTGCAATTCATAATTCTCAAGTGCTCTTTCCCAGGGAAAGGAACTACGCTTGAAACAACAGTACTTTTTTGTCTCAGCATCACTGCAAGACATAATAAGGAGGTATAAAGACAGTCACAATAACTTTGATGACTTCCCAGATAAGGTATCCAATCTTAATAAATTCCTTGTATATCAGTGTGTCCAATCACTTACACAACCAATTAAAGGGAAATAAATCTTAAAAACAACTAATACAGAAATAACATTTAACGCATTTGTGCACACAACCCCAGACAAAAACACATATAGAGGGAGAGAGCGTCAATATGTAGAATCAATTACTATATGTTGGCTTTTCACCATAAAAAGTGGCAAAACTAAGGCTTTTGTTAAAGATTGCATAGTATGGAGTATATTCCAAAAAACAAAATAATTTTTGATATTGATAACAATATCTGGTGCAATTCCTGTGCACATGTAGTTATTACATATGAGATGCTCTGAGGCAAATGGAAAGCACTTACTCACAACTAAGACATCCTTGGAGAATAAATGTAGATAGTGAGTTCTGGGTATTTCACTAACTTTGTACATGTTCTTCTGATTCATGTAGGTTGCTTTGCAGCTAAATGACACTCAGCCATCTCTAGTAATTGCAGAGCTCATGAGAGTGCTTGTTGATGAAGAGAATTTGGTTTGGAATAAAGCATGGGACATTGTTTGTAAGGTTTTCTCTTTCACAACTCACACGGTGTCACGTGATAATCTGGAGAAAGTCCCTGTTGATCTACTGGGCAGTCTTCTTCCTCGCCATTTACAAGTGTGTTATAGTATATGCTTTCCAATGCAATTTCTCTAGAATAATATAGTTTCATCATTTTGGTGGTTTAGTATTGGTCCATGGTATATAACTGGTTCTGAAGGTATATTAGATAATAACAAGTTTAATAAAGTATTCTTATTCTAGTTCAGTTCAATTCTGCAGTAACTATTGAGAATTCAGAAACAAGGTTGGATAATAGATGTTCTGAATTACCTTGAGCCACCTTTGGCAGACAAGTCCTAACTGCAGGACAGCAGGACTGATTTGTGAATCAGCTATTATGTTTACCATTCATTTCTGTTTATAAATTCCCTTTAACAATTTACAAGATTTTAATGCATGAAACTGTTATCCATCGTGGAATTTAACAAAAAAATTTGTTCTTTCATATTATTATTTTTCAGATTATATACGACATAAACTTCAAATTCATTGATGATTTGAAGAAGAAAATCGGTACAGACTATGATCGACTTTCTAGGATGTCGGTTGTTGAGGAAGGTGCTGTTAAGGTGTGAAAAACTACTTTTCTTTGTTGGCAATCAAAGTCCAAATGGCTTTTCTTCCTCTTCTTTGTTTATCAGGGTCATGATGTGTACATTTAATTTTCATGGCTTAAAAATTTTCCACTTCTCTCAATAAACCCATTATTTTCCTCAAGGGTTGTTCTAATGCTTTTGATCTTTTATTTTGGCTCTCATTTCTGCATTAAATATTGTACTTATGAAATTAATCTTTTATGGACTGTATATTTTCCAAGTACGGTTTGGCTTTATACTTTCTTGCAAGCAAATGGATTTACATATTGATTATGGGAGTATCAATTATTAATTTGTACCCCTAACATGTGCTAAACATTACTCTGCTTCTCTCATTCAAGGGAAAAAAGAAAAAACTTTTGGCTTCACATATAACCTAAATCTTGAAAACATATGGACTGCTCTATATTTGAAATGATGGGGATTTTAGAAAGATGAATATTCCTTCAATATCCAAATTATGAATTGCTTCTACCAGAGTCATGCTTTTGTATGACCTGGATAGCATTTGTGTTTGAAAATGATTATCAATTTCCTCTCTCCCTTTTCTCATTCTCTCTCCCATCATAGATATTCTATTACTTTTTCAACTGGATGTATTAAATCTTTTGCATTTTATTTGGAAAAGGAAAACATTTCCTCTTTGAGTTGTTTGAACAGTTATTAATTTTTGTAACCTTTCTGTGCACTATATGAAATATAATTTTGTACCTGCTGTATGACAGAGCATCCGAATGGCAAACCTGTCAATTGTTTGCGCACATACTGTGAATGGTGTTTCCAGAGTACATTGGGAGTTGTTAAAAACAAGAATATTCAAGGTACTTCTTAGCTTTCATTTTCACTTGTATTTGTGATAATTTATGGCAAAATTTGTCTCTTCTCCAAGTACATTTTAAACTTTCTAGCATGTCTTTGCAGGACTTCTATGAGCTATGGCCTCACAAGTTCCACTACAAGACAAATGGAGTGACCCAGGTTGAAATAAATTATGCTACAAAATATTTTCTTCTCACAATTTCTATTGTAGGTGATATGGTGTACCATATCAAGCTGCAGTATGCTTGTCACTTTTTTTATGGAATCAGGGCCAGTAATGAACCAGAACTGGTTATTTCTGATTCTATGCCTTATAAATATGCTTAGAACAGCTGCTCTAAGTCTGATTTCATAAAGAAGTCCCAAGTAAATGGAACTTGTGACAATCTTGTTCATAATTTAAACCAGCCAGTTCTGGAAGCTTTCTCAGGGACAGCACTGCCCAACTTGCCCTGTGTGGCTCTGACTTGATTTTAGTTATATGACCTGTGGTTCTGTGCCTCCTATACTGAGATAGTACTTCTTGTTCCCATTCTTCGGCCTAGCCATTGCTGTTAGTGGACCTGTTATGGGACGATTTCTCTATGATACGACTTGACAAAACAAATTATACTAACTGCAGCTGACTTTACTCATTTTCTTTTGTTGATTTATTGGTTCATTTCTCCTTTGCTTCTCAACTTGAGAATGGAAAGAAGTACTTCTTGCGTTTTGAAGTTTCAACCATCGAGAGCTGTTCATTGGTTGCAACATTTGCAGTTTCAACACTATTTATGGCAACACTAACCTGATAAAATTTGCCTCCACTCATGTTAATTTCTAACTCCATCCCTGAGCTTTCTTAATGTGGTAGATGAAATTGTCAACAGCCCTCGATATACTCTGATCATTGTCTTTTTTGGTTCAACATATGCAAATTTTTTCTTTAAAAAAAAAAAAACATCTGCAAATTTTCGCTATCACACATAATTGGCGTTGTCAACAACTCTTTTATTCTTTGATCAATTATTTTGTTGTCTCAGCGTCGTTGGATTGTAGTAAGCAACCCCAACTTGTGTTCTCTTATCTCAAAATGGCTTGGAACAGAGGCTTGGATACGTGAGGTGGACTTATTAGCAGGCCTGCGAGAACATGCAGCAGATGCTGAACTACACCGAGAATGGAAGACGGTAAGTCTTGTTAGTATAATGCTGTTTCTTTGGAAACAATTGTAAGGTTAAACTGGTAAAGTTAGGTGTTCTTGTCATTTTACCCCTGTAGGTCAGGATGGTTAACAAAATGAGGCTTGCAGAATATATTGAAGCAATGAGTGGGATTAAGGTTAGTCATGAAAACATCGTCAGGAAATCTCAACTTTCTTCTCCATGTCCCCTTGTTGCTTCTGCAGTGTATGTCTTGGAATTATCTTACGTAAGCAGCACATTTGTACTTACAGGTCAATGTCAATGCAATGTTTGATGTTCAGATAAAGCGAATTCATGAGTACAAAAGACAGTTTCTCAATATACTTGGGATCATCCACCGATATGACTGTATCAAGGTGAATGGGAAATAACAGGGTAGAAGAGTTTATTGTGTTTGATGAAGAGCCATTTACCATAGTTTCAGCTAGACTTGTCTAAGTGAAATTATTTAATATTCTTCCATGGTTTCTTTTGTTGTTATTACCTCTAGCTGGGTCTTCTCAGCAGGATGATATGAGCTATATTAATTATTGTTACTAAAATGGTACCCCACGCAAATTATATTTACATTGGACAGTTAACTTTCTAATTCTGAGCACCGTGCTTTCCAAGTTATGTAACATTTGTCTGTTTCCTTGAAACAAATATATGTTGCTCTTATTATTCTCATGTTGCAGAACATGGAAAAGAATGATAGGAGAAAAGTTGTCCCTCGTGTCTGCATAATTGGAGGAAAAGCTGCTCCTGGTTATGAAATTGCAAAAAAGGTTATCAAACTTTGCCATGCTGTAGCCAGCAAAATTAACAATGACCCTGATGTTGGAGATCTTTTAAAGCTGGTAAGAGTACTGTCTGTGCACATATTCAATGAGTTCAATTTTGCTCTTCTAACAGTGATTATGATAGGTTCCAGAAAACAGGTATGGAAAATGTATGTTTGCTATTGATTCTTCTGTCAAACGAATACAAGAAAATCTGGTTTTCGAGGTCCAGAACCTCCAACCTAGGGCTCATACAATTGTCATTCTTTTTGCCTACTCTCTCCCTCCTGGCACTCTGTTATTTGTACTAAGAATCTGTAGCTAACAGATTCTGTTAACTTACAACCTGATGATTGGTTGTCAGTACTAATACTAACTAACTACCCAAATAACATAATACCATATTCCGCAGCCCATTACTCCTCTGCCCTTTGCCTATTCTTCCTAACATAGAATTGGGTCACCTTAGGTCTATCAGATTATTGGGAGTTATATCGCTGGCATAGGGTTTGCACTTGGTATTGCTAGGCCTAATCAAACAATAATCAGTTTGAGCATTGAAAATATAGATCCGATAGGCAATTCCCATGTTTTCCATCCTTTGTCTTCATTCTTGTGTTCTTTCATTGCAGGTCTTTATCCCTGATTATAATGTCTCTGTTGCTGAGTTGGTGATACCAGGTGCTGATCTTTCACAACACTTAAGGTCTGTATTGTGTTACACAGGATTTCACATTTGGACAAAACTTCACTTGAATGTGTCGCCTTCCAATAAAACAGTGAATAACTGATATGCTTAAAGCTAAATGAACTGAGAATATGTGGGTTGCGAAATCATGAGGATTTTTTACCATATACATTACTGGAGCTTAAGACATGATGTTATGGTAATGAAGTTGTGAAAAAATTTGCTGCAAGTTTCTGTCCACTATCAAAGTAATTATCTACAATTATGTTGGCCAGTGTATGGACAACTGTCCTTTTGGTGGCTCGATACCTTGGGTTGGCTGTTGAAATCAACTTCCTTCTTCTTCAATGAAATGTAGTGCTAGTGATTCTATTATATGTCAAAAGAGAGGGGGTCATGGTCTCATAGTTTCTAGAACAAAACACAGGATCCATGTTTTTCAGTCCAATTGGACTTTTCATAAATGTTTAAACACTAGCTTGCTTAATGTTATGTCCTATGATTCTTGTGCAGCACAGCAGGCCACGAGGCATCAGGAACTGGTATTATGAAATTTTTGATGAATGGATGTTTACTTCTAGCTACAGCAGATGGTTCAACTGTTGAAATAATGGAAGAATTAGGGGCAGAGAACATGGTAAGTCATGTGATTTTCAAGGATAGTGTCTGAGCTGAAACTCATGGCCAATCTCCTGTGCTGTTCTCATATATGGACTAGCCACTAAATTGTTTATAGAAATAGGATGACTGGGAGAATTAATTAACAAACTTGTGCTGCTGGAAATTCCCTATTTTGACTTGGTTGAGCGTACTATTGTTGGTTTATCCATGTTGGTAAGTTTTAGTGGACTTCTAGAAGACGGTCATGATTTTTGTAATCCGAATATCAATACTGATCAAGCTTTTAACTGCCTTCATGATTTATTGGTGCATCTTCTAGCAATATTACAGAATCGCTTTCTGACACTCTACAATTTCTAGTTCTTGTTCGGTGCAAAACTACATGAAGTTCCAGTTTTGCGTGAGAAAGGTCAAAACCTTAAAGTGCCTCTTCAATTTGCTCGTGTCGTAAGGTATGGAGATGAACAGGGGAAAAAATATAACCCAATGCTCAAGTGAAATTTTATATGTTAGCTAAATATCATTTTATCTTCGAAGTATGATCATTTATTCTGATGGACCTCTTTCTCATGTCAAGAAAGTATATATTGTTTTGGTCATTTTCTTGATCTGCTAACTATTTTGATGAGCAAATTGAAGTCCTAGTTTCAATCTTTGTTTGAGAAAGGGTAAAAATCGAAACCATGAGGACGTGTTAGTGTGTATTGCTTACAGAAATGCTCTATATTTTAAATGTGTGATGGTGCACGAAGTACAAGAGTTTTGCAAAGATAAAAAAGGAGACATTTCTTAAATGTGATGATTGGTGTTGTTTACCATGCTATAAACTGCAGGATGGTTCGAGATGGGTATTTTGGTTTCCAAGAGCATTTCAAGTCACTATGTGATTCGGTGGAGAGTGGGAATGACTTCTACCTCGTGGGCTATGATTTTGAGAATTATCTAGAGGCACAGGTGCTTATTACAGTTGTTGGTTGTGGGATGTTGTTGATAAGTAGAGAGATATTTGACAGTGTACATTAATAATAATAAATGCAGGCTGCAGCGGATAAAGCATTTGTTGATGAAGAGAAATGGTGTCGGATGAGCATCCTCAGTACTGCTGGATCTGCGAGATTCAGCAGTGATAGAACAATGGAAGAATATGCAGAGAAGACTTGGGGAATCAAGCCCTGTAGATGCCCTTTCTGATACACATTCACATTTCACATTATTATTATTAATAACTTCTACTAATAATGGGGAATATCATAGCCCAGTGCAATGCAATGATATGAGATATCGATCTTAGATGAGTCGTCAGTTCTCGTTATCATTTCTTTTCCATATTGAATGATAAACAGTTTATCAGTAGATGAAAATAAATGATACAGTTTACTTTTCATTCCCTAAATTCAAAAATATATTGGAAAAAAAACAAGAATACAATAAGAATCTTTTACTGGCTTAATTCGTCAGACTCAAGGGAAGCGATTCGACTCAAGTAAGTAACAACAGATTCAATTCTTATTCAACTTCCGCTAGAGAAACAAAATCCTTTCTCTCATCTCCGTTTGTATTCTATTGACCTCCTGACTCAGCTTCAGAATCAGAGAAATGCGGTCGCTTGTTTACTTGTTACTTCTAGCTCCTGCCATTTCATGGTCCCCGTTGAGCTTCGCATCTCATTCTCACCATCAATGGTCCGATCGCCTGCAACTGATCGGACAAGTGCAGGAGTCCAAGCTTAAAGTCGCTCAATTAGGTATACATCTTCAGTTTCCCCCTAAATTAACCAACTAATGGTTCGATTATCATCAGTAACCTTTGGAAAGACTTGGAGTAGAATCACAAGTGGATCGTAATGTGCAGAGTCAGCTCTCGAAGAGATCGCCGAGAATCTGACTGCGAGAAATCACCATCTCGCGGAGCTTGAGAAACGGATTGAGGAGATGGACGCAAGAATAAAGGACCTCCGGTCTTCTTTCTCCAACTTTAAGGTTATTTGGCTTCATTGAGTTTAATTGTCTTTTTTATCCATCAGATTTCAGATTTCTGTTATCTGTCTGACCTATTTTCTGTAACGTGAATGTTATCCTTCCATACGTATTTGCGTGTTAACTTCAAACATTTTAACAGGCTGAGCCGTTGCCTTCTGGAGAAAAGATTCGTGAACTTGCGGACGAGGTTTGCTTTGCTTTGTTTACGCCCCAATTTCATGTTCTTTCGATTGTTGTCGTCTTGAGTATGATATTGTTAAGCAAGCGACGAGGTAAATTTTGCTTCCTTTGTTGCTTGATTTGACTGATTGGAACAGTAGCTTCACAATGTACAGGTACGAGATTTGTGGGCTGTTCTGAGAAAGAACAACTTTGAGCTGCATGTTTTAGAATCTAAAGCAATGGAAGCTGAGGAGAAATTAGAGAAGGAAACTTCCCGGGTTGAGCAGGTTAATAACTTAACCTTTTTCTTTTCTTATAAATGTTTGTAGATAGTGACACAGGCCTGTCTAGTTGGTTATATTAAATGTTTTCGGTGGAGGATCTTTGAAGATTTCTGTTATGGTAAGTGGATGGTCTGTTTTTCATGAGCTTTGCATTTAGTATTATTAGCCAATTGCTACTTCATTCTTATCTTTCCCACATTTAGAAGATTCAAAATTATCTGAGCATTGTCTTATGGCCATTTCAATATCGTCTTTTCAAGTTGGCTTTGCGAATTCCATAGATCCCACGAAACTGAAAAGAAAGTAGATGCGACCTTAAGAAATGATGGTGCAGTACGCCCTTTTACAATCTAAAAGAATTAATTATATTTCATGCAAAAAGTGGCGTGTATTTTTTCTTTCCTTAAATCCTTGATGTACTATGTGCTTAAGCTAGTGTCAAACTTTTCATTGAGGAAGATGCATTACCCAGTGAAATTCTATTTTGCTGCTTCCAGATGGCTGACATTGTCACAGAACAGTGGATCCAAATTCGACAGTTCGAGCAAGCTCTGCAACTCAAAGTACTATTATACAAAGCCATAAATGTCTTATCGTTGGTAGAACTAACTGTTGTTGACTTTTTCTTATTGCTGGTCAAATGAGCTTCTAATATTGAGAGCCTCTTTCCATAGTTGCAAGTATTGAAGGACCTAAGGGAAGCCAAGCGCGAAAAATGCATATTTTGTAAGGTGATACAGAGATACACTCTGCTATACTTTGATCAAATTTTTTTAGCATAGTAAATTTTTTTCATGATTCTTATCTATGCACTGGGGTAAATAGCAATGCAAGTTTAAAACTTATACACATTGTTCTGACTGAATTCAATGCATTAGTGTATTTTGCAGGTTATGACTGATCTTTATGGAAAACATATTCAGAACGTGATTGACCTGTTGGATTCACTTCTGTCAGAGAAAGGATCTTCCAACCTAATCCAATTTCTAGATAAGGTGAACAGATTCTATCAAGCAGTAAAAGTGTTCCACCATAAGGTTTGTGAACAATTTCTTATGGAAAAAGATACGGAGCCATTATTTTGATAGTTCTCGTGGATATCATAGTCAACAGTCTCAATTATCCCTGCACACTTTAAATTATTTGTGAGGTGTGCTAGGAGATTTTAAATAATATTAGCCATGATGGTTATATAAATCACCAAAATGATGGTCATGTAGCTAACAAGTTTTCTTATTATGTACAATTTTAGTTGGACTAGTTCTTAACCACGTGCTATGCTTGTAATCAATGCATATAGATGGTTTTTCCCATAAAGCCCCATATTTTAGGCGTGCAAATAGATCATTGTACAGTGTTGTTCAATTTGAGGGCTTATCATCTTCAATGCAGTTGCAAGGTATTGTCAAACAAGAAATGGAAAGTCACAGAGTCCCTGCATGTCTTGCCAATAAAGAAGTAGTGTTTTTTGTGGTATGTTGCTTTATTATTGTTAGTTTCTACCACCTCTTTCTCTGATATTTAATGTTTCACCTCATTTTCTGTTATAAAATTTTAAATTTCAGGCTTCTGCTTTGATCATCTTTCCAGTACTGAGTGCTTGGACGTTGCTCACTTCACAATGGAGATAGTAAAGAACATTTTTTGTCTTTAAAAAGGTGATATTCTATTTCCTTTTTTGTCTTAAATGTGATAACAATGCCGCATCTGGGGAAAAAAGTTTGCCGTGTAAAATTGCAGCCTCGTCTTTGTGCGGGATGGATAAATGGCAGCAGTCGAGTTCGATGTGGAAATACTCTTAAACGTCCCCGTGCAGGTACTCGAGATTCAAATCAATCATGATGTACTGATATCTTTATTTTCCCCTTTTTGATCTAAAGGGACCCTATCAGAGCCAAACATTCCTACATTGCCCAAACCCCAACCTAGTGGAGGATTTTAACTGTATCGCACAAATGGGATTACATACGATATTCGCTCGGAACGATTCAATCGAGAAGCAATATTATCCTACTGATGAAATGAAGGCTTGGCAATTTTGGTTGGGGTTGGACTTGGAGATCGGCTAGAATCTCAAAACTTTTTTAAAATAATATTATTTTCGTTTGTAAATTTAAGGTCAAAACGATGTTAATTTTAAGAAGTAAATTAAAATAATTCCGTTTTAGATAAAGCTATGCAATGGGTTTAGTCTAAAGTCCTTTGCAAGCGGCCTCCAAGTCTGATATTTTATTGCCTGAAGTGCATTTGTAGGTCGAATTGTTTTGCATAAAATGGACCTGACCCGTCAGAACTCTCAACCTGATTTGCTCTCTCTCAACCTGATTTGCTCAGCTCGCCACTCCGTCATAGTCGGCCTAAGCCGTGAAAATTGTGAATTCAAAGAAATAAGAAACCATGAACATAGAGAAATTACAAATCAGAAACCATAAAATTAACCATGATCCTGGAGAACTCAGAAATCATGAGCCTCGACAAAGAGCATTAATATTGGGTCTAAGTAAAAAATAGTTTTCTCAACGACAATACAACTTTTCATTGCAAGCATTGGGTTGCAGTGGTCAGCACAATAAAACTGGTCCTGGAAGAGAAACGGAGAAGAGAGGACGGAGATAATGAAAGCAGGAGATAAAGGAATTTGAAAGATGACGTAGAAAAACGAACAGAGAAGAAAAGTTTGGCAGAGAAATTGAGAGAGCAATGAACAGAGGAGAGAAAAAAAAATTGAATTGTCATCCATAATGGAAGGTATATCCTTTGCTTTATTTTATTTTTTACTTTTTCACCTATCCTCATATTAAGAGCAATCTAATTGATAAGATAAGGAAGATATGACATGTTAGTAATTTGATGTCGGTGACCTTTGTGGGTACTGTAATTACTAATTAATCGACTCCGACGGAGAAGTTTTTAGGAATTAGAATTACATCAGCTCAACACACCTATCTATGTAACTGCAAAAACTTCCCAACCACCTTGGAGGAACAAACAAAAGGTCACCGAATGGAAGACACAACCTGGGAACAGAGAACGCAAGCCCTAACACACATCTTAACCAGTCCCACAACCTCCCCATCTCTCTACTCCCAGTTCTTCATCGCCACACAAATCCCATGTTACCTCCACTGGGATTACCCACCCATTTTGTGCACCAAAGATTCCACCGTTTTTCCTTCTCTGAATCTGAGGTGGGGCTTCTCTCTCTTTCTCAAAAGGCTGTGCAGATTTGGGCTCCCTCAGACTTCTTGGAGGTCCAGGTGCCCTTACCAACAGCCACCACCATTGATTCCTGCCAAAGGATTGGAGGAAGCTCAGTGGGGGGATGAACAAAGAAGAGACTATGTTAGGAAGAGACTGAAAAGGAAACGAGCTTACCCTAATGTTCATCCGTTGATTCCGATTCTAGTTCCCAATCTCTTCTTGTTTTCGCTTCTGCTCTTGAACCCATTTCCTGAGTTCGATTCATAGGAAATGTAACTTCACTTTCATTTCTCTGATGTTGCTTTCATCAATTGGATTAGAACTGTTTTCACTAAATCTTTACCTGTTTTATAAATTATAATCTCTATTCTCTCTTCTCCTTTCTAGTTGCTGTGATTGTTTAACAGGAACATGTCTATCCGGAGATTAACAGCAAGTCCCGTTGGTATTTCAAATATCTCATTTTAGAGATATCCCTGTTTATGGCATGTTTGAGTTATGATATGATCACCTTTTAATTGCTCTCCTTAAAACGTTTACACAAATATAATTTCATAGAAATCGAAAATGAGACTGGAAGTGGAACCTCCTCGACCTTTACCAATGTTTTTACGTTCTCTACGGACTTCCAGCCTATAGGATACTATAACCTAAACAAGTCGAAAGGTCAACCCAGTGTTTGAATTGATAGAAGAAAGAATAAAGAGCTTTGGTGTAGTATTTGTAGGAGCCGACCGAGGCTTGGAGTTTTTATTAGACCCATTTCCTTCATCTTGCCACAATATGATTTTTTTAACTAGGAGTCATAGACACTTGCCATAATAATTACATTAAGAAAAAGGGAAATGGAAATGTTTTCTTAACTACCTGCAGGAATTCCTGAAGGTGTGTCTTCAGGAGTCTCATCTGTAGGAGGATTTATTGGAAAATTTGCTTTGCTTGTTGCTGGATTGTTAACACCTGATAAAACAAAACCAAAAGTGACATTGGTTAATCTTATACTGTATCAATCTGCTTGTTGTAAAGTATGAGATGGAAATAAGTAATCTCTACCATTGGAAGCAGGTCTTAAGTCTTGGAAGCAGGCGGGAATAAGGATTTTTGGGATTAAGAAAGAGATAGGTTTTATTTAGTGCATTGAGGAGGATTCATGAGTTGAAGAATTACTTGACTACATTACAGACGTGAGGTTTCAGGATATTCCATGATTTTTGAAATAAAAAGCCACTGAGCCCATCAGAGCCTAGAGATTGGTTAGGGTTTAGGTTGAAAACTACATTCCTAATTTTTAGTTTGGTCAAAGGGTTATTGAGAGTGCTTGAGTGAGTTTAAGGAAGGTGAGATATATTTCCAGAGATGATCAAGGGAACATGTTGAGGTGGATTCCGTTCTAAGAAAGTTTCTAAAACACTTAAAAGGCTAGTACCTTTAACTTTCCTGCTCAAAACATGGACTTCCTCGTATGGTCCAAAATTCTAGTAATATCATTCAAGTTTCTCCTATTTTGAATGCTTTTGTGGAATAAAGCATTGTTTGATTCACCTTCTTTCAACTAACTGATTGTAGCTTTCCATTTTAACACCGAGTTATAGGCCTCAATGTTGATAGGTATGATTGCATTTTTTTGTTTCTCCTTCCTCCTCAACTCTTGATTCATTAGATCATTATGGAATGTTCCACTTCCTTAAGGATATTGCTTTTAAAATGTTCCTTGTGGAGCTTCTTCTGTTCAGCTTGGAGACCAATTTATAGGCCTCATAGCCTTATATTGTAGTATTAACCCCTCTTTTGATACTGTCATTATACCCTTCCATTTTGGCGAGAAAGTTAGAAAATCTGAGGGGTGTCTTCAACTTCCTTTGGTGATGATGCGTACTAATTTTTAGAGAGGAATGGTTTGATATACTTTGGTTATTAAACCATCCCCTATTATTAGGACATTTGGGCTTTTATTCTAAGTTTATCGCACCTCTTTCTAGCTCCTTCCCAATATGATATTGCCCCTCCTGCTTAGTTGACCAAGTGCATAGATTTTCTTTGAAGGTACGGTCAATTAGTCCTTTTTTACTTCAACAATCTCTAAGTTCTTTGTCAATTTCCCCCCCACTGTTTCATGATTCGTCTGCTTCATAGGAATGCAATAGGCAATTGAAATCTTCCAATGCTATATATGGCTTCTGAATTCCTTCGACTATTTGCTCTGTCTCTCCAAAGATTGACTCTTTGAAATGCAAAGTTTTCTGCATATATAAAAGTCGATTGAAAACATAAATTTAAGTTTTTCAAGAATGATTTATTACTAGTTGATATCTTAAATCATTACTGGTCATGGATTAAGTGTACCATATTCCATATAATGGTAAGCTTTCTATAACATTGTTTGAATTCATTATGAATACGTAAGTTTTTATCCTTAAAATTTATAATATAAATGCTTTTCATATCACTCTTATTTTTCAAACACACATATAAATATGATAATAGGATTTTTGTTTGAAATATATAATAGGTAAATTTTAGTATGCGAATTAGAATCACTCGTCTAAATAATTTAATTTATAATTTAAGAAACAAGTTTAATTAAAAAATTGTTATAAAATTTGTGTTAAAAATACAAAAATAATGAAATTCAAATAAATTAAAAAAAAACACTTACAAGACAAATATGAATTAAAAAGACTTTAAATTCAACTTGTAATTGTTCTTTCACTTGGTAATGTCTTTTAAGTTCTCTCTTTTTCCGTTTGAAAGAGACCAACATCAAATGGATATTATTGCTTAATGAAAATCTTTAAATAGATTCAAAGCTTACGATATTACATAAATCTTAATAACTCAAGTATAGTCCAGAACATGGATCTTTCTTTAATTCAAAGTTTATTAAATTATCATTCGATTAATTTAAAAAAAAAACAATAAACCATTAAAAATTTCAACACTTTTTCTTCCAATGATGTTTTTTAAGATTTGAAAAAGTTTTAAGCAGGGATGACATATAAATTCCAACCCGATCCAATTTGATATGATCCTGCCTAAAATTAATTGGTTAGATTTAAATTGACATAATTTTATTTTAGAAAAATTTCTTAAAGTAATTTTATTTTGAGAGATTTAAACCAACTTGAGCCAAAAGTTAAGAATAATGTTTTGAAAATCGGACCGAACTAACCGGCCTGATTGTAGAACTAGTGACCCGGAGCATGAAACAACCCGATTGAGCTCTTATTTTTGTGAGTGATTGATCCGTTTGTTTATGATCGAGCTGATAAAAACCTCTGGTGTAAGAAAGGATCGACTAGTCCATTTAAAATACCTTTATTTTAGAAAGGAAAAAGTTAAAAAAATCAAAACTCCAAAGGAATTAAGAATAGAAACAAGGTGCATGTGCACACCACTTTCTCCTGAAGTCTCATTTGTAACATCCCAACCCCGCAGGACCCGAACCCGATATCGTGGGTGATATCCGAGTCCGCACCACACGAGAATGGTAGGCTACAGCAGTCAATCCCAGTACAAAACTCAATACGCAATTTTTAAAAACATTTTAGAATCAATCACAAGCGCGCAATTCAATAAACAATTGGGTCCACTTTAATTCGAAATCACTTTTAGAAAACATATTTCAAATACGGCTTTCGCCCTTTAGGGACCCACTGACACAAAACACTAATTTGCGGAAATCATTAATCATACTGGGCCCACTTCAAAAGAATGCATTC
>JANIHY010000002.1:40928118-40942478 GCA_027479065.1 Erythroxylum brevipes
TTGCCTAGGAATGAGTTTCCTCTTGAGCCTCTTGATCCTCTTGCCTCACTTGATCTCCTAAAATAAGAACCAAAATCTTATTCAAAAACTCATGCTGAAACAATAATTCCATTCTTAACTTCCATCCAAAATTTCATATCTTTAGAAACTGATTCATAACTTCATCACTTCACAAAACTTGTAGATCTATGTCTCTAGTTTACAACGCCTTAAAAATCACCCCAAAAGGACTTCTGTAGCAAAAGATATGATCAAAACACTAAAAACACATCTGATAGAAAAACTGGCCTCGCCGTGATGCGGCCCCCCTGTCACACGTTGCGGCGTGTGGCTCGACACGTCGCGACGTGTGGCCTTTTGCACACCGCGGCGTGCGGCCTCACACACATCGCGACGTGCGGACAGGAGAGATGACTCCCGAACCCAGATTTCGCCATTTTCAACCTTAAAACCTTCCCTTTCTCAACTACAACACATCTAACTCATGAATCAATTCATATACTTCCATTCTAAACTTATTATAACACCAAAAACATCAAAAACACAACAACCCATGCAAATCTACAAATCTCTCCCATAAACCCTAACTCAAACGATTCTCACTCATACAACCTATTCTAGGTTTCCAACCATCTCAAACAAAGATAAAAGAGCTTACCTGACCTTAAGAATGCTTCAAATCCTTCGAAATCGACAACCCGAGCTTTTCCCCTTTCTTCTTCTTCTTCCTCTCCTCCACGACTCTTCTTTTCTCTTCTTTCTATTTTCCCTTTCTTTTCTTCTTTTCCTTTCTTCTTTCTTCTCTCTATTAATTCCTTAAACCTACAAGAGATACAAAGACTAAAATGCCCTCCTTTGCTTAGCCTTAAACATCCTAATTCAAGTGCCTTGACCATTTTGCCCTCAAACATTTTACTCTATCATAAACACTTAATCCATACTAATCTCAATTTATCCTAATTTTCCATTAATACTTTCAATAAAACTCAAACTATGCCATAAATCAAAAATCAAATTAATTCATACTTAATAACATCAAGAAAACAAAAATTTGGGGCCCAACATTCGATCTACAAAGTCCTACTATAGTTTGTATTGAGGCATTATATTCTTTATACTCAAACATAGATTCCTATATTAAAGTGAAGGTGTTACTTATTTAAATTTATAATAAGTGTTTGGCATTTTCAGTATTAGTATAAAAAGTATGAAGGTTATACATGACATTCTTCATATTGAGTGGTGGTATTCTCACTTTAAGGTAAAGGTGTGATTTATCTATTACAGGTGGTGGTATCTTTTGTAAATAGGTGTGGTATTGAATGTATGTTGTCCTAGTTTTCTTTTTTTATTGAGACATAATGTTAATATAAAAATTTATGAATTTATACATGATATTTTTTATATTAGGTGATGATATTCTCATTTTAAGGTAAAGGTATGGCTTATATATTATGAATGATGGAATTTTTTTATACACAGATGTGAGATTAGATGTATATAGTCCTAGTATAGTTTTTATTAAAGTATAGTATTCTTCATACTCAGTGATGGTATTCTTATATTAAAGTAAAGGTGTGACTTATTTATTATAGATCGTATATATTTTTACATAGGCACGGTAATGGATGTATACAAGTTTGATTTTGTTTTTATTGAGGCATTACATTTATTATACTCAATGATGACATCCTTATATTAAAGTGAAGGTGTGACTTAAATGTTATAAGTAGCAGTATTTTCTTTTTATTCAATAATGATATTTTTACTCAATCATCGTTTTATCATAACAAGTTGAAGAAGTGAGTTATTTGTTATGAGTGGTAGTTTTTTACGGACAAAGGTCTGGTATTGTTTTCATAGGATAGTTGTGTGTTTCTTAATATATTAGATAATTTTTTGTCTACGTTGCATTTACAGCTTATCAATTAAGCTTTTTAAGGTTGGTATAAGCTCATTCATCAAAGACTAAGTTCCCCGAAGATTAAAGTTAAAGGTAATGCAAGTCAGTACGTCATCTTTATCATTCCTCGCTGTCAATTTAAGTGTGTAACATTCCCGCTAACTCCATTTAAAAAAGAGAAAAAAAAAAGACAGAAAGAGAAATATCTTTTTCTTTTGGTAATTTAGAAAAAATCAATTAATAAGAACAAGATATGTAGATAGTAGTCTTTTATAAGTGACTCAAGGACACACAACGTGGATTTAAAGCAGCAGCCGATTAATAACTCAAAATAGAGACAAGAGTCGTCCTGCTTTAAAAGGAGGACCTTCCATGATAACTCAAGAAGATAATACAAGCGCAAGCAGAATTAAATTTAATAATAAAGTAATGAGAGTGCCCAAATTAGCTGACATTCAAACTACTAAAGACTTTCAATGAGCAATACATTAAGTATGATCTTCACCCCTTTGTATCCTTCTTCTTGAGAGAAGAGAAAGAGAAATATCGATAAAAATGGAAAAGAAAATATATTAGATCTTGCAAAAAAAAAAAAAGTTGTCCTTGTTTTGAAATGCAACCGTTGCAATTAACAATAGCACAAAATTTGTATTTATTTAAAATTCATGTTTAAGTATTAGAGATATTAAGGATGTTGAAACAAATACATTTATATACATTATTTTTAGATCACAATAAAAAACTAAAAAAGAAAAATAAATACTCCCTCAATTCTTTTCTACAATTAAGTTTTTCTATTTAAAAAAAATGACTTGAAGTGAGTGTTGGCTAATATCAAAATGAAAAGTACCTAACATTAATTTAGTTACGAACGAAATACTATAGTAACCTATCTACTTAATATTTAACCATAATACTATAATCTAAAGTATGAAAAGAAAAATTCTAAACAAAAGGATAAATCTAAAATTTTATTGTCAATTAAATATGAAATTTCGTAGAATTTATACTTATTATCTGAATAATAATTTTCGTATTTTATATCATACGTGAACTGAAATTAATGGATGTGATATTATAGTTTTACTTAATTTTTATATTAAGTTGAATACCTTTTCTTGTCTTGGCTCCTTAAATTCCGCTCTTTTCTAAACTTCAATAATGCTAATAGAGGTTCGGATAAGTACTTCATAAATTCTTTTACCATAGTAAAAAAAAAGTAAAATATAATGGACCCAGTTCAAAAGAAATCATTTTTATGTGCACTATCATTTTTAACTCCGATCTACAAAAATCTATCTATTTAATAAATAGAGTTCATCAAAATTAAACTACTAAAATTAAAATATAAGATAGAAATTTAGATCTTCTGTCTAATTTTATAGTGCCTTATTATGTCTCATAAATTTTAGTCATTTATTTATATGGATCTCACATAAATCTTGTATAAATAAACGCAAATTTTATATAAATAAATGATTGAAATTTATATAACAAAATAAAATACTATAAAATTAGATTAAAAAAAATCTTAATAGAAGGTCTGTTAATTTCATTGCTATATTTCAATTTTAAAATAACATGTCAAAAGCCAAGTCACGACTTTGGTCTGACGTTATTGTCCAAATCTAACAATTTATCGGTTTCTCAGTACAATATCAAATCAGTCAGCCCTAGCATGGGTGCTTGGGGGGGTCCACTCGGTCCATGGGTGCTTGCGTATTTTCAATGTCGTAAGTCTGATAATTGGCTCCAAATACGAGCCTTTGACGCTAAAAACTATGCAATTACCGACAAACGCATTCAACTAAAAACAACCGAGAAACAGCACCACTCTTGTCAGTGCTTAACTAACGCCACTGATTGTCCCGCTGGATGACAACAAAAGGCGCTAATTTTGCTGATTTCTCATCAACATCACAATAGAGTCCTGTTAATCTTCATGAAACTTTACAGGAGTCCTGTAATTTTCACGGTTAATAACACGATTGTGATTACGCGTAGGCTATTTAGTCTAAAAAGTGGACAACGGTTAAAATGTTGTTTTTGTGTGTGAAACTTGAACGGTCTTGATTATGGATGATGACCAACAAGCTCACAGTGATTCAATTAGTTGAACGTCCACGCGGGACCCAATACCATAAATTGTCTCATGTTTTAAGGAAGTAACTTTTAGAGTACTGGCAAGTCATTCACAGGTAGCGTCATGACAAGCTTCTTACTTGTTTTTGAGTAAATTCTGTGTTCCTCTCATTATTTTTTATTCCACTTCTTTTCTGTGGTTGTTGCAGATACCAATGGTGGGAGAGGTAACAATCCTTTTTCTAAATGTGGGTTGATTGATTTCCTTGCGCCTACTCACTATGTGTATCTTCTTTTTTTAACCTCTTCGTTCTTCTCTTTTCTCAAATCTTTCCCTGTTAAATTCGAATCTATTTGTTGGATGCTGGTTTCATTAATTACGTTGGATATCTATTTTGTCTAGGAGGAGTTGGATGGATAATCTTTCAGATAAACTGCTTTAGTTTAGTTGGCTCTGTTGATTTCAGTGTCTGGTTTGAGTTCAGGATATCAAAGCCAAGTTCTTCTTGTTACGAGTTAGTGGGAGAGACTTTCCTGGTGGTAGCTAGCTCGGGACATAAAAAGATGAAACTTTAACAATTAGGATCGAAGTACAACTGATGGTGTTTCAAGCTACTTAAATCTCCCATCATTAAGTCGTTTCCCTAATGATTTATTTGTGTGTTTTTCCCAGAACCTCCAAAATAAGGGGAAAATGGAGGAGCAGTAAGCCAACAAGGGAAATCTCCGATTGCTATTGTATTTAGTGATTATCAGAAACATCACATGTTTATGCTTCTGCAAGTTAAGTGATCCAAGTACGGAGAACCTGAGATGTCCTAATTGAAACTCAGATTAAGATAGGAAAATTCCGAGACATGGCCATCTAGATCTTGTCTTCTCAAAACCAGGTCATATTATCCGATAGATTAAGAAAATTTTCACATCTGCAATTGCAGTGATTGATCTTATTGTTTACCAGGAATATAGATGATAGATGTTTTCCCCTCTTTCTGTCAACAGAAAACTCAGAAGATAGTTGATCATGCCAACAGAATTGAATGAAATTTGTTTCAGGGTTGAAGTTGAAATGTTATAGTCTCTATTAACGTATTGATTCCAGGATCACCATGAGACATCCAGTGGATGGCCACTTGGACTAGAGATTATGAACATGAGACTTCGAGTAATTGAGAGCTTGCAGGCTGCTCTACCAGAACCATATTCCTTGCGCCAGCCATCACTCAGCTTCTCATCTTTCTCTTCATCCAATCTTGAGACTGAGGTAAAGTTCCGAAGGCCTACTTCATTCATATTGTTTCACCGTATCTGCTCAGTAGAAGCAACGTTTCAATTAAAGTAATTTTTCTTTTGTCTGTTCTGGAACCAGTCTAGCGCATCGTTCTTCCAAGATCATAGCGTGTCTCTCGGAAGGCTAATTGGAATCCGATCTGGTGAAGGGAATTCCTATTTCTCAAGCAGAATCCACCCGCACGAGGGAGAAAGAACATTCGTGAGGGGTGTGAGCACTGACGTCTCTAAAAGACGAGGAGTGGACATGTCTCAAGGTATTTGCATTCCTTTGCTGTTTGGAACACTGGAAAAGATGAGCAGAAGTAAGAGCCGATGAAGTCGATGAACTCTTGTGCATTACATGGTGGAATAAGCAATCAATTTCTGCTGTCTGTGCTTTAATCTCCGTGTCCAGAATCGTTATAGTTGTTACAAATTCACAGGTTTCGATTTCCAATTAGTTAGTGCATAGTTTCAAAGCTTATTGTGCCTTGGAATAAGAAAGCAGAGGTGAAATGTGACTTTAATTTTAAGATGAAATCTATCTCAGTTTGCATTTAGAGTGGTCATCACCTTGTAATGGAATAGGAT
Organism: Erythroxylum brevipes; assembly: GCA_027479065.1. Lineage (NCBI taxonomy): Eukaryota > Viridiplantae > Streptophyta > Magnoliopsida > Malpighiales > Erythroxylaceae > Erythroxylum > Erythroxylum brevipes. The sequence goes on from JANIHY010000002.1 coordinate 40,933,967, forward strand.
AGATCAAATGTGACTTGATAAGCATTTGTTATAATCCCGAGACCGAACGTCGGATGGTTGAGCTACAAGCACTTTCCAAGTTGTGTTACAAGAATTTCTATCCTCCGTCTAATATTACTTTATCTTATTCTGTCTTATCAAATTTTAACCATTTATTTTATGAGACATACATAAAATTCATGTAAAACTTATACAAAATTTACATAAATAAACGACTAAAATTTATTGAACATAATAAGACATCATACTATTAATCAAGAGATCTTTACTCGTATTCAAGTACCCAACGTCAGATGGTAAAAGTCAGTGGTTGAAAGTACTACAGTCATTAATCAAAACTGCAGTGCCTTTTCAATCGTTTACGGTAGGTATAAAGTCCTCATTTTCAGCTTTGCACCACCGCCATAAATCAGGAATGAAACCAGCCATGTGTCACTCAATTAATAAGCCACGCATATCTTCCTGGTACAGGTAGACACTATACAGCATCATTTCTGGCTCATAAATTAAAAAAAAAAATTGTGGCCCAGCTTTAAAAACCAGAAAACAAGAAAACAAAGGTTAATGACTGAAAACCCTCGTAAAGCCTACTCCGTTAGCCATGTCCGCCACCCAAGCCGCCAGGTCTCTACTCCGGTCCACCGCAGTCAGAACCCTACCGCTTGCTAGACTTGCTACCGGAATTAAAACTGTATACGGACCCGGACTCAAACCTTCTTCCTTCCCATCTACCATGTCTAAAAAGAGCCCACTCTCTCATCGAATTTTAAAACATAATAAGACCCAAGAGTCGTTGTACTATCGTTCTCCTATTTTGGTGAAGCCTAATTATGATTTCACCTGCTTTGTTCTTTATCGGGTTTTGAAGGACACCCGTTGAGATGAGCTGCTGCCTAGAGACATTTCTTCCATGTCACACAGCCAGTGCATCAGCATTGCTCACTTCTATGCTCTCCTTCTCTCCCCATTGCTACTGTTGGACTCCAGAAGGTTAGTCAGTAGCCTCGATCGGTTTCAGATCCTGTGGATGTCTCGTTGTTAGATTGAATTGTTCTTTGCTGAAACGTAATTAGAGTCGATTAAAGAGTTTTTTTTTTAAATGTTTCTGTACGCCTCTCTTTTTACTCGTATTTCACTGCGATTGTAAAGCTGTGGTCTTCAGAATTTATCGGTTGAATTGATTGCTTTCGATGTGCAGACGATTGGTTTGTTTACCTGACGAAACCTTAAATTTGAAATGAAAAACTAACTGTAAACTAAGAACCAAGCATTCTCCACCAGTTACGCATTAACGCAATGGTACACAAAGGATTAGACACAACTAAGTGACGTGGTAGAAAATCATTAATCGGTTACAGCTTATCCAGTGCTTCTCTGTCAACGATTTATTTATTTTGATCGTGAGGCAGCCACTTACTTTTCGATTTTATACTTCTATTCTGATAAATTTAAAAGGTTTGTTGTGTTAGGTGTGTAGAGAAACATAATAGGCCTAGGACATGTTTAATTTCACCATAAAAAGAATATTTTGTGTCCTAACAATTGGGTTGTCAACATAGCCTATCTCTTCATCAGATATTGAGTTGTTTTTCTCTAGTTAGTCTGAGCTTTCTCTGCTTCGCCCCTTGTGAAATTAAAAAATAAGTATTCTTCTTCCTTTTGTAGGACAATCCAAGCCTAGATGAAGACCAAGTCACAGAAGATGGACTCATGTGATTTTGTAAAATGTTGTCAGAAAATCTTGATAGATTACCTGAGGATAGTTTAGATAAATATTCCATGTTAAAACTTTCTTTTAGCTTCCTAGAGATTGTTATTACTCCCAACAAATCTCAGTTGTTCTTCATATACTGGAACAGAAATTACCTAGCATTTTCTTCTGGAGTTTCAAACTCTGGGCAACCATTCCACTATATTTATGCTATAGAAATTAATTTAGAATGGTGAATGGGAAGAGGGCCGTGTATGGTTCAAGCTTCTTGAGGACTGATTTAGTAACTGAAAATTTCTAGTATTCATTATGCATTTTCAGTTATTGCTGATGACTTAAATTGTAGAGATATAAAATGACCATAAAAACATGGCACAACATAGAGGCTTGTTCTAGTTTGATGACTTGCATAACTCTCTTTTGGTTACATTCACGTCATAAACATTCTATGCCAAATTTCATTGTATTCCTCAGATTGCAACGATGATGTATGATGAATCTCAGATTGAACAAAGTACTTGTACATGCACTTTATGAGAAGGTAGCAGAATAAAGCACATACTAGGATCTAAGTTGTTTCTTGGTCTTGTGGGCTAGCAAGGTGGTGATTCTGATTATTTGAGAAGGGACAATGAAGTAGTCCTATGTTTGTGATTCGAAAGTGTTACTAATCAATTAGCACCAAACAAAGTGGTACTTTAAGAACTTCAAGTAGTCTTGGCACTGCTCATGCATAAATTTCTAGGATGAATTAGCATACTAATAACAGACAAACAGCTCATTTTAGACCGCATTTTCTTTTTCTCAGATAACGCATATTATTTATGTTTTGATAGAAGATCCCTTTTGCTTAGGCCCCTGACTGATTCTTGTTCACTGTTTTTGGCCCGGGGAATTTCCGTGTGCCACTTTCACTTACTCTATTTTTCATATGTCCAACTAGTATTTGACTTGAAGGTAAATTAGTGACACATTTGTACTGTTTTGTGTCTTATATTGTAGATGGATGAGTTTAGTGGTGCATTGTTTGTATGTTCAAGGATTGGAATGGACATTGTTAAAAATTGCTCGAGGCATTATTCTCATTGTGGAATGTGCAAAATCCAAAGATGTTCTGCAAGCATGTAGAAGCAGGTATCTTGTGGAAATAAATGCAATTTTATAGTTTTCAAGGCTGATTATGGTCATATCCAGATAATGTATATTTCTTTTATTTAATGGTGGTGGTGGGACATTCTTAATGTTTAGCCTTTTCAACTGTTATTCCTATGTTTACATACCAGGGATGTTTAATTGAGAAGAAGCTGTGCATAGATCCCTTTATACGGTTTGCCGGTAAGACTGCTTACGTGAACTCCATGCATAAATTACATTGGAGTTAGTTAGTTGGGTTTCAATGAAATGATTCTTCTCTTTTGGTATATCAGGTGGAATGATTTTACCCCATAGCTTCTTTGTCCTTTACAGAATGCGATTACTGTGTGGAGTTAGGCTGCAAGTATTGTGATAAATTGGCTGATTTAGTTGGATCCAACTTTGTTTCTTAGCCTGGTCGTTCACTCCTGATAATACAAGAGGACGTTGAACTATTTGCTAGAGCAGTTACTTGAGTGAGGAGTGAGAAATGGAACATTCCTTCACACTTCCGATTGCAATGTTTAGTACTCAACTATTCAATGACGCATGCATAACGGGTGAATTCTGATATTCTCCCGACATCCATTCTCAATGAATGTGATTTTGTCAGTTTTTGTCCTTGATCATCATTTCAAGTTTGGAAAAGAAAATCGGATCATTAATGTGTTTGTAGTGCTCTTTCGAATTTAATTTAGAGCTACTTAGTCATCAGGCTTTCATATGGTCAAGTTTACAATTTCGTTTCAGAACTGCCAGAAGCGATCAATGGGATTCAATGAATGGCTAAATGTGGGATTTTCAATCGCAATGGAATTGCAGATTTCCATAACGAGTACTGATAAAGTGACAGCTCATTCAAACTGTTTTTTCCTCGAATGAGAATCCAAACATTTTTTCCCAAGGAATCCTACGTAGTATACTGTAATGAACTTGGTGAGACAATGATAAGGTGCACTTCACATGTTTTTGGACTTACACGCAAAACGGGATTGTACTTCGATCATGAATCTCTTTGACGCTAGTCTGGCCTTACAAGGAACTGGAGACTATGAGCACATTGTACTAATCTGGAGGTCTGGCTATGAAACTGGCGAATTAATTCAGTAGAATCTCCTGTTAATCCCATGTTCAATGGGGAATGCTCTAGTCAAGCAAGCATCATGATGTCCGAGACAGATTTAGAGAACAAAGGCTTTTCCTTATAGTAGAAAATTAACAGCGGGCAAGATTTAGAGAACAAAGGCTTTTCCTTATGGTAGAAAATTAACAGCAAGACAGAAACACACGGCACAATAGAACTATCATGAACACTCAATATTTTAATTCCCAATTCAGTCTGCACAAGTTCTTGAAACCACAGGGGGTAATCTATTCATAAACTAACTAGTCACATGACGTTAAAATATTCCAAAGGATGTTACCAAAGTTAGACCGAAGAAGGGCCAACTGATTCAAGGAGATCTGTATACCAAATCCAACCGTCATTTAAAATCATCTGACTAGCACTCCATGAAACGGAAAATAGAGCAAAACAATCACCAGGCCTTCATATTCTTAAACCATGACCCAGGTATCAAACTTTAGTATTGCCATAGCAATCAATTACTCTTCAGCAGGCACAGTCACCAATTCATACTCGACAAGGGACAGATTGTTATCCTCTTTCACGACGAATTTGGCAGGTTCTGCAACCTCAATGCGGCCCCATTTGTCAACGGCTAACCTCATTGAACCCTTAAACATATCAATCTTGGCATTTCGAATGATAACAGTTGTATCTGGCTTCATCAGATCAACTGCACAAGACATAATGATAATTATACCAGAATGCACCTTACAAGATTGTCCAAGAAATCTTATTTCTCAAATTCCAAACTTTAAAAGGTGAAATTGATAACAGATGCACTATGATATTAAATACACGTAAAAAAAGTTGTTTAATCACCAAGTGATTGAAGGATCGAAACGAGAAGCGAATGGTGAGGAAGACCAAGCGCAAAGAATGGAGAATAAGGATATGCATGCAGTGTCACTAGGGCATTAAGACTCCAGGTGGAGTAAAATGGAATAACCCAAAGTGAAACAAATGCAAGATCATTAAACGACGAAATATGTAACTCTAGGGCCGGATTTTAGTTCTCCACATTCTTAAGACTACAAACCGGACCCAACAGTACTCGAACAAAAAAAATTAAAAAAACGCATACATTCTTCGGGACAAAATCAACACTGCAGGACGTGAAATGATGAATATGATTCCTGATCTGAGTGCCAGAAGACTAAATTAGGCTAATTCAAAGCAAAAGAATCAAATCTAACTCTTGAGATAAACAATCGACCAACGTAACACAAACCGCTAGCCCTCGCAAGAAAAACACACGCATACCCAGGTAAATCCGGAACGTTGCCCGCAATTATACGCTTTGTTGAGTGTTCAAACTATAAAAATGCAGCCCCTAGTACATGACACAAATCGGTATAAACTGTATGCACAGAATCTAGAGAAACATGGTATGGTAAATATCACCGACCTTGATCATTGCGAGCCGTGAAGAGAATAGTGCCGGTGTCATCACCGATGAGACACTCGGCGATGCGGGAGTTACGGACGCGGTGAGAGGTTGGTCGGCCTTTAGGCAAGACGGTGGATGAAGACAAGATCTTAGCGATGAGAGTGTGACCATTAGTGCCAGGCTTGAGCTGATCGACTTTCACAAACACTGGCTTTCTCTTCTCTATTTTGTTTTGATGTGCTTGTTGTTGCGATTTTTGGGTTGCCATTTAAATTGTTTATGCGATTCCTGCTGCTAAGAGATGAAAAAGATTCGACCTTCTGGGCTGGTTTGTATGGAATTTGGGGGATTCGGTTTCTGTTTGTTTGGTTGCAGGAGGAAACCCTAGGGAAAATTATTTTCAATTTGGGGAACAGCTCAATTGCTCGTTCAGGTTATATGGCTTCGCTCCGAAGTTTTCACTTTATATGGCTTCGCTCCTAAGTTTTCATTTTATATGGCTTGGATAGATAATATTCATTAGATTTTATGTAAATTCAATTAATTGTAATTTTGATTATAGTAATTAAGTTGTTGGATTAAGTGACATTCTAATTCATCATTTTGAAGATAACAAATTATACTACAACGACACACTCATATTTTATCTGATTCCCAGAGAAATGGAAAGTACTTAATTACTAGGTGTTAGGAACCTGCACAGCCGGTTCTTTGGGTTTAATTGATCTTAGTTCTCCCGGACATCAGTTCACTTTGTTCATTTAAAAGAAATTAGATAAATGCTTAGACAATTTGGATTAGATTGGAAATTTTCCTTATAATTAAGCCTTATTGAACAATTCATTGATCTGTTATACCTCATTGAGGTTAATTTAGTCATGCAATGTGTAAAAGAAAGGCTTCATTCATATTCTTCAACTTTGTCTTAATGCACTCTAACTTTCAATCGTATTGTTATCGAGGGAATGAGAACTTTTTTTTCAAGATCACAAGTTTACTCAGTTCACTCAAAAGTTAAAAACATCGAAAGCAAGTTTAATCAAGGTCTTAAGAGGTGGCATAGACCTAATGCAATATGACAAGGGGAAGACTTTTGAATCACTCAATGAGTGCTAGGAAGCTCTAGCTAAGAACCCTTTTGATCCTTCAATCAAGTTGCAAGAAAGAATAGAGCTAAGAAAGCATTTGGCTATAGTAGAAAATATTAACTCTTAAATGAGGCAAAAATCTAGAATTTTGTGGTTGATTGAAGGTGAGTAGAAGTTAAAGTAATTCTATAATGTTGTGTAAGGTAGAAGGAATAGGAACAAGTTAACAACCTTTACTAATTCTAAAGATAATGTAGTGCAAGATCAAAAGAGTCTCAAGGAACTTACTATAGAATATTTCAAAAGATCTTAGGAATATATAGGAGGGTGTTACTAATCCCGCAGGAGCTCAAGAATACATTTGAATGCTTTTTCCAATCCAACACATCCTTAAACTAATCAAAGTCATTACTTCTAAGGAGATTAAATCTACATTGTTCCTATTCCATCCGAATAAAGCCCATAGCCCAGATGGGTTTAATGATAGATTTTTCCTGGTAACTTGGGAGAATATTAGGCCAATGATTATCAAAGTAGTTGTCAAAATTTTCTATTCTGGCAAGATGCTTGTTGAGTTTAATAAAACCTTATGTCTTTGGTTCTCAAAGTGACAAACCCCTCTAGCCTTAATGAATATAGACTTATTACATGATACAATGTGATTTATACACTCATCTAAAAAATTTTGACAAACAGGTTAAAGAAAATCGTTAGAGACATCATCAATCTATATTAAGGTGCTTACATTAATAGGAGAAATACCAGTAACAACATTATTCTTGCATAGTAGTTGTTTAAAGGTTACAATAGTAGTAAAACAAGCAACAATTATGCCTTAAAGATTGATTTCACCAAGGTATTTGATTCTGTAACTTGTGGATTCATCACTGATTCATTACTTTCTCTTAATCACCATGGTAAGTTTGTGAATTGGATCCAATCTTCCATTACCTTAATATCCTTTAATATAATTATGAATGAGGAATCAATTACAACATTCAAGGCAGTTCAAGGACTTAGATAAGGTGGTGCCAATGCATGAAAATCTCACCTATGATTATTTTAATGTATATTAATAAACAACCTAGTTTGAAATATCATCATAGATGTAGTGAACTCAAGATATCTGAACTCTTTTTGGGCAGAAGATTGGCTCATGCCTTATGGAACTAGTCCTACTTTAACCAAGACCCTTATTAATTCCTTGGAGTTTTACAAGGCTATCTCAAGTCTAACTTTCGGTCCATCCAAAAGCTCTTTTCTTTTATCTGATAGGAAAAGGTAAAGGATTAGTCATAACTATATTGGGACTTTTGAAGTTTATCTTTGTGCTAGATGAGGGATTTCCTTCATTTCCTAACTCCTTCTCGATCTCTTCTTCATTGGCCATCCTCGGTAGGGTCCTCTTAGGAACCTTAAGCTCCTTTCCCCTCCTTAAGGTTACTGCACTAACATTATTTGGGTTCGCCTCGAATTGAGATGATAGCTTCCCTCTACTTTGTGATTCTAGGAACTTGATAGCCAACGCCATCTGACCCATTTGGGTTTCCAAGTTTCGGATGCTTGATTTTGTGTCTTGCTGTAATTATTTCTCGACCTACTAAAACTGCAGAGTGTTAGTAGCAAGAGACTTAACTAAGTCTTTTTGAGATGTTCATGAGTTGGCAGAAGAGGCTTCAGGCCTTATTTGGAATTGATGTACTCCTTGTGGCCTATTCGAGAAATAATTCATTCAGCTCCGTATTCTCTCTGTAACTCAGGTTGGGATGATCCTTCCAATCTGGGTTATAAATTTGAAAATAGTAGTTTTACTGGTTCGTAAAATTCCCTCTCACAGCATTGATATATTCCATACCTACTTTTTGTAAGGTTGGGCAACTATTAGTCGAATGACATGTATTTGCATATATTTGACATGTTCTGTAACACCCCACTCCCGTATGACCCGAACTCGACATCGATGGTGATATCCGAGTCCGTGTCCCGCGAGGGTGGCGTGCTACATCACTCAGTCAGTCAAAACTCAGTATTAACTTTTTTTTTCTTTCCTTCACACACACATA
>JANIHY010000002.1:41063549-41073750 GCA_027479065.1 Erythroxylum brevipes
AATCATTAGATTAAGGATAATAATGGATCGGTCGATTTAGTAATTTTTAAAAAATTTTAAAAAACGACACCATTTTGTACTTCTTAATTGAGCATCAAGTTAGGAACCGAGATCTTTTATCCAATATTACTTTGTCTTATTCTGTCTCATGAAATCTCAACCATTTATTTTATGGGATCCACGCGGGGTCTACGTGGGATCTACACAGGATCTACATAAATAAACAGCTGAGATTTATTGGACACAATAAAACATCATAATATTAGACAGAAGACCTGAACTCCAAATTAGGCTGTCTTGTGACTCGTCAAGTTAAAATTCGACCTCTAGCCTAGCCCATAGGCCGATCAACTCAAAATTGACCCCAGAACCATCCTGTCATTAATATTTATAAATAATCATACCATTGGTTATCTTACTCCTTCGTGCCGAGAATCTGGACTCTTTTATAAGTTGTTCCCATCGGTCATCGCGTTAGACTCGATCACTTCACTCAAACTTCGGACACGCAGGTGTCTCCGATTGATGTTAACGAGTTGTTTTTTACTTATCGTAATTAAGTATTGTACTATCGATATAGGCAATCAAGAATACTTTTTTGAACACGTAAAGAATAACATGTATTAAATACTTTTTTGAACACGTGAACAATAACATGTATTAAATCTCAAACAACGCGGTTTGTGTTATGTTACCATCGCCACACCTCGTGTTGACTAAATGCAAAACCAAAGACTTCCATGTCCTATCAAAGAGAGACACGAGAAACTAAAAGTTTCCTACCGCCAAATGAAGCCGATCGATAGATGTTTCGTGTTTGAAGCTCCAAGAAAAACGAACCGGGACAAAGCTTTCTTCTAATGTGATGTCTTGGATCTTTATTTCAATCAAATGAAAGGAAAGAAATCAAAGCAATACCATGTCAACACGCTCAAACAATTAATTAATGTGTTTACTGTAAAAAAAAATGAATGGACGAGGAACTTAACATGTGTTTAGGAAGAATTGGTCAAATAGTTATATGGTTATCTTATCCTTTTGGTGCAATTGCAATTTATAATTTAAATAAATAAACAACTTATATCAACTATATAAATGTCGATAAAACTTAATAAATAAAACGTACCTTTAATTCTTAATTTGCTATTGCTTTTTATGGTACCGGAGCAAATCTTTACTCTGACGAGTATTGACTTAATACAGTGTCTCTACGTTAATGTTCACAGGAATCTCCTTCAACATCAATTATTGCTCCTCAATCATGGACTTTAATAAATGATATCTGTCATCTCTGTGTTTTGTGTGGGAGTAATATATAGTATTTTTGCTCAAATCAATAGCACTATGACTATTACAAAATACTACAATCTTCTTGTTTTATATTCAACTCTTGAAAAAGCCTTTTTATCCATAGTATCACCTTACAAGCTTCTACTACAACTATATACTCTAATTCAATTGTAAACAAAGTTACACCCTTTTTAGCTTAGATTGCAAAGAGGGGGCTCGCCCTGCAAACTTGAACAAAAAACCTAAAGTAGCTTTTCTTACATCAAGATCTCTAGTCATATCTACATTCGTATAATCTTCTAGAGTTGGCTCACCATTACCAAAACACAAACTCCACCTTGATGTACCTCTCAAGTATCTCAAATTCCATTTTATTGCTTCTCAGTGAACCTTCTTTGGATTTGAAAAGAATCTACTTAATATCCCAACAACTTATACAATATCTGATCCTGTACATACCATTGCGAACATTTAAAAAAAACCTACTATAGATGAGTATGGAATAGAAGACGTACCATCTTTCTCCTTTTCCATTAAGGTGCCAGTTGCATGCTAACTAACTTGACATGCTTCATATTGAACCTTCCTAACATTCATTCAATCTATTTTTCTTATGATAACCATAATTTCCTACTCTTCCTATCTTAGTTATTTCCAAGCCTAAAATCTACTTTACAAGTCCCAAATCTTTCATATAAAGAATATTTAGATAAATCCTCCTTCAATTTTTAGATTTTTCAATATCTTGACCTACAATTATCATATCATCAGCATACAGAAGAAGAATGATGAAGTTCTCACTTGTGAACTTCTTGAAATATATACAAGGATCAACATAAGTTCGTCTCTAACCATAATCCATCATAAAGGAACTGAACTTCTGATTCCACTGCCTTAGAGCTTACTTTAACCCATCCAAGCTTTTCTTTAACTTGCAGACTAGATTCTTTTTGCCTTTGGATTTAAAACCTTTTGGTTGCTCCATGTATATCTCCTCTTCCAAATCTCCATGAAAGAATGATGTTTTAACATTCACTTGTTCAAGTTCAAGATCCAAGTCGATAGTCAAACCCAATATTGTTCGAATTGAGATCATATTAACCACCAGCGAGAAAATTTCATCAAAATCTATGCCCTTCTTTTGACTAACCACTAATATTACCTTATACTTCACTATCTTGTCACTATCTTTCTTTATCTTGAACACCCACTTATGTTTCAGTGGTTTTTTTTTTACCTTTTAGAAGCATTGTAAGCTTGTATGTATCATTCTTCTTCAAAGAATTCATCTCTTCCTTCACAGCTACGAGCAGGAGATATTTGCCTTCACAAAATGCATCCCCTTGCATATTCTCAAGCTCCCCTTCAGTAGTGGTCCTTTCTCCCTTATCGACCTTTGAAGTTTTATATCACTAGCTATTAGATCCAGTTGCTCCCCTTCTTATTATCATCAATAACTCATCTTCAATATTGTCCAGATGTGGTTCATGTAGCTCATTATTATCAAGTTGTACCTGATCACTATCAATGTATGTTTGGTCATACGCTTCATCTTCTTTACCTATAGAATACTCAAACGTGGTAGAAATTAGAGAAGAATTAACACCAACATAAGATGAGCTACTATAAGTAACTTTATCTATTCGCACAAGATCAACACCTCTCTCGTGCTCTTATAATACCACATCCATGTTCTAATTACCTTTTACTTCTCTAGTTTATATAGTCTAAAGCCAAACTAATCACCACCATAGTCAATAAAGATGCAAGGTATTGCTTTTGAGTTAAGCTTTTGTCTCAAATCCTTGTCTAAATATCTTGCAACCAAAAACTCTCAGATAATGGTATGTGGAATCTTTATTAGTCTACGCTCTTTCAAGAGTCTCAAAATTCCACAGAACTAAGGAAGCTCAGTTGATAAAATAGACTACAATTTTGATTGCTTCATTTTAAAATTTCTTTAGCGATATGGAATTTTTAAGCATGCAATGAACCTTCTCCATAATAGTTTTGTTCATCCTCTTAGTAACACCATTATGTTGTGGAGTCCCTGGTTCGGTCTTTTGATGTCTAATGGTATGTAGTATACAATAATCTTCAAACACTTTAGAAGTACACTCACCTCCATTATATTTTTGTAGGCATTTCAACTTCCTCTCGACTTCCCTTTCTACCATCATGACATGAAACTTTCGAAAAGTTTCAAATATTTGACTCTTTTCTTTCAACATATATTCCTAGGTCTTCCTCAAAGTATTATTAATGAATGTAACAAAATATATGTTACCTACTAGTGACTCCTCCTCAATTAGGCTATAGACATCTGAATATACCAACTACAATATCTCTATATTTCTTATAGATCTTCTCTTAAAAGAGACTCTATGTTGCTTTCCTACCAAACAAAGATCACAAGAATTTAGGGGTAAAGTTTTTTTGACTGGAATAAAGGATTTACTAGCCAAAAACTTTATTCCCTTTTCACTCATGTTCCTCAATCATCGATGCCATAGATTTGAAAATTTTCCTTTTCGAATGTTTATGCTTCTCCACCACTATACACCAATAAGTGTGTCTTATACAATGTATAACACAATGCTCCTTGAGCAGCAATCATTGCTCCCTTAGATAGTTTCCACTTCTTATCCCCAAAAGTGTGCTTAAATCCTTGTTGATTTAACATATTTATCGATAACAAATTTAGCCTTAAATAAGAGGTGTGTCGTACATCTCTTACGGTCAATAAGCATCTAATGTTCGATTGAACTCAGATATCACTCATACTGACACTCTTAATTATTTCCTATCTTTATGCTCCCAAAGTCTCTTCTCTTATGGTTTGAGAACTACTCCATTTTTAGAACATAATAATACGAAGCTCTTGTGTCAATCAACCACTTAGAACCTGAATTAGTAACATGGAAGCATTTACTTATTGCACAAACTAAGGATGCCTCATCATCTGTACTTGAAGCTATTGTGACTATTCTTATCATCTCCATCATTATGAAGATCTTGCTTTTTTGATCCCTCTTCTGCTTATAACAAAATCTTTTTAATATGTCCTAACTTATTATAATAGTGACACGTCTTTTGTCTTTGCCACCTCTAGACTTATCTCGGTTCTTAAACCTATCATGCCTTTTTAACCCATGCTCTTGCCAATTAATATTTTTCCTAGACTAGATGTACCTAATACTTCATCAATCATCCAATTATGACAAAAATTTCCAATTTATTAATTTTAGTCCATCTAACCAGAATTCAAGACATGATCAATTCACAATCACGAAGTCACAATATAAACATTTAAAATCTTTCATGCCCTAAAATAAATCAATTGAATGCATAAACTATCTTTACAATGTGTATTAAATCATAATTCATGTATGTAGGTGAATATGATGCAAGTAAATGAAATGCACTTCATGTATTCTCATATGATATGACTCATATGACTTTATATAGTAGTTAAATTCCTAAGTGTCGGAATGGGCTATTACATCAAATGTCTCTTAAACTTCTCTGTTCTTTGATATTGACCCTGAAAGACTAACAAATACATCAAGGTACGTTAAAAACATAATATTTAAACTTAAAGACTTGTACTAACCCATAAAAACACTTAAATGCAAATAATTAATAAACCAACACAATTCTAACCTAAACACATGCTAAGCGATTTAATTAACAATTCAATACATATTAAACTAAACCCTAAAATATGATGCAATTTACACTTATCAAGAATCTATAAGTTAAGTGTTTAGACAAATAATATATTGAGCGTGCTTTTAGTGTAGTGAAAATCATTGTTTAATTTTTTAAAAACAAGCAAAATGAACTCTAATCACTATTAATACTAATAATAAAATCAAAACCACAAACTAACGTTGCTTCTCTTGAAGACTTGAGAAAAGGAACAAATTACAAACAAACTGACACTTGCCAAATCACCTTAAACATTAAACATCAATCTAACAATTCTGAATGAGCAATACCATATATTAATGATGAAATATAACTAAAAGTGTCGAACAAATATATATATAGCAAGAATTGACACTTAAAAGAATTTAAATTTTTTGATATAGTGTTAGGCTATGTTTGGTTGGGTAGTTATCAATAGAATAGAATTGAATGTAATATTATTCCATCATTTAGGAGGATGTTCATAATGGAACGGGATAGAAGGGGAGGGTTTCACATTACATCCTATTTCATCCTAAACAATAAAAATAAGTTGCCTTCGATTTGAAAGGTTTATGATGGAACGTAAAATGATAAACAACATTTCATTATATTAGATAATGAACCATTCTTCCAAACAACACTTCACTATATTACATTATGAACTCTTTTATCCCTCACAAATAACATTTCACTATATTACATTATGAACCATTTGATCCATTCCAAACAATAATTTTTTAATATTACATCCATTTACATTCCATTCTATTATAAATTATTTCATTTTATTTCATTCTATTAAAAAACTTACGTCTAACCAAACATAACCTTAGTAATGTTTGAAGGACTCTTTGATTTTGACTTTTAAAAACATTTTTGAGTTCCTTTTTTATACTCTAATGCCAAACTTAAAATAATGATAGAGGGAAAAGGTTAGTCTAATTGATAAATACTTGAATATGCATTTCAATGGATCGGGCTGGCCTGATCAACTCATGGAGCGGCTCAGGTCCAATTCAGGCTATCCGGTTTTACTTTTTTAAAAAATTAAAAAACGATGTCGTTTTTCACAAAATGAGGTTGCTTTAGATGTTTTGGTCGGGTCATGAGTCGGGTCGGCATTGGCCAAAAAATCGGGCCAAAATTGACGTCCTTATACCTGAAAACCTAAATGACCTTGTTACAACCACATCCATTTCAGCTGCCATTGTTGCCGGAATCGTCGCAAAAATTGAGGAGAAAATTTGACAAAAAATGCCAATCATCTATCTGTCGCTTCCGGTGGTTATTATTGGTCACCACCACCACCATTCAACTTGTCTTGACATCAAGAAAAAAAACCCCATGGTCTCGTTGACAGCTGCCACCCAGATCGCCACCGATTGATGGAAAAAGAGGTTAGGGTTTCAACTTGTTTTCTTGAATTCGTTCAAATCTGTTGAGAATCTAAGTATGTTGCTTTAGAGAAAGTTGTTCTACTCATCAAGAGCTTTCATTTGATATAAAATTGTTGAATTATGAGACTAAAGAGTTTCTAGTGATTGGAGAAAATATTATGATGAACGGAGGAATATTCTAGTCGCCAGAGGTATAGTTTCAGTGACCATTTTGGTTACTTTTGTGAAATTTTTTTAAAAATTTAACTGATCAGTTATTCTAAAGAACCATAGTTAGATTTTCAACGGTTGGCAAACTAAAAATCATGAAACATTTAGGCAAGAATAGTAGAAATTTTTTAATTTCATAAATGAACTTCTTAGACAATTCGGATGATACCTAAATTATTTTTTTATCCTAATAACTCCTAATTAGCACTGATTGAGACAGTTTTTTCTCGATTTACTAGGTATAGTAGGAGTGAGACCCCGCCAAAAGGTTCAAACGGACGAGTTCGATTATCAAGTAAGTTCATACTAACTTATTGTTACCATAGTTGTACCAGCAAATGAATAATGTTCAATGAAGATATTGTAATAACCTGTTTCTACACTTAAAAGATTTAATTGTTAGATCGAGTTATATCATATGAGAATTCATGGAGTGCATTCATTTGCATGCATCATATTCGCATCTATACATGAATCATGATTTAGAGACATTGTAAAAATAGTATATGCACTCATTTGACATGTCTCGAAGTATGAAAGATCTTAAATGATTACGATGTAATTGTGTATTCATTATGACTTGAATTTGGTTTGATGGATTATAAATAGTAAATTGGGAATTTATTGTTACAATTGAGTGATTGATAAGGTGATATGTGCATCTAATCTATGAAAAATATTAAAGGACAAGATAAGTTGATACATGAAAATTTAAGTTGACTAGGCCTATGAAATAGTGACATGTGGCATTGGGAATAAATGACAAATGGCTTAGATAATTGGGAGATAAATGGCTTTAGTACATGAGTGACAAGTAGCCTAAGAATTATGTGACAAATGGATCAAACATTAGGTGACAATTGGTAGCATGAGAACAAAACACATAACATAGCTCTTTATTTGGCAAGGGCATGACATGTGTCTCACCCCTCTCCGCACACTTGCACCCCACGACCTCCACACTTGAAAGACATCTTCTTTCATGTTTTGGTTACTTGCTACCCTCTTCCTTCTTCACACTAACGACACTCTCACACCACTTCCATAACCTTTAAATTTTTACCCAAATTTCGTAGCCTTTATCTTATGTTTAGAAACCTTTCTCATTCCATCTTATTCTCAGAGTGTGTTTTATCCTTGCATGTTTGGAGGACTAAATTAGCTTGATGATTGAGGAGGTTTTAAGCTGAAAAAGTAAGTGATTTATTCATCTATTGTGATACATGTTAGCATAACATTTATGATGATTATTTAGGGATGAACTTGGTTGTGGTATTGATGATGAAGTTGTGATGGAAATTTGATGGATGAATTAGTTTTGTTTTGATGTATGAAACCGTAGATTAGAGCTTGTTCAATGGATGATTTTAGATTGGGAGTTGAAGTATAATTAAGGTCTAATTGAGGTATAATCAATGGACTATTATAATGGTATTAGAATCTAGAAAAAAATTGAAGGAAATGGATGGTGAACTTTCTGTTCACCCATCCCACGATCGTGGAAGAATCGTTGAAGCTGCATAAGGTCCTTCTCATGATCATGGGCAATTCATTGAAGTAAGAAACTTTTTGTTTTGTCTTTCCACAATCGTGGAAAGCTACCCCACGATCGTAGGAAATGCTCTTAAATGAAAAAAAAAATCTATTTGTGTGATTGTTGAACCAAATAAAGAGAAGCTACTTTACCTTGGTGTATTTGAACTTGATTGATGCTTGAAATGAACCTAGATTGTTGTTGGATTAATTGATTAAGGGTTTGATAAGTTTAGGTTGTTAATTGAGTTTATAACTTAAGGAAGGATTGTTGGAGATTAATGTATATAAATCTGAAATTGTGAGTTGTTAAAGGAATGAAGGTGTTCTTATAGATGCAAATGTGATCCATAGGATGTGAGAGATGTGAACTAGGTATGAATGAATGAGAATTGGGAAATTGTGTGAATATATAATGCTAGAAAAGGATTAGTGAATGAGTTATCGATGAATATAGAGTAATCAAGTTTTCTTAAAGTGTAAACCTAATTACAGATAGGATACATATAAGCTATGATGAATGAATGAACAAGATTTGTAAATAAGATTACATACCCGGGATAGTCAATTGAGCATGCATTAAACATAACACATATACATGTGTATGATTGAGTACTCATTTGGTTAAACAAGTTAGTAATGTGTAGATGTGTGTGGATTGTGTGATATAGAAGCACAAACTAAATGATAGCATCTAGACATTGCCAGATCATCAAGGCAATAACTAATCTGGAACATAGTGAGTCAACCTAGATGTTTTTTAATATATTTGATTTTTTTTTAAATTCCAATTATTGAATTCATACATATGAGAATATGATAATTCTAGACATTGATAGTCTAAGGAGTCCAATATTCGGGATTGTATTGGAAGTGCTATCTACTTGTATGTGAATATGAAAAAATGAGTGCTTAACTGAATATCAAATGCCAGACTTAGATCTGATGAATCTAATAAATGACTGTGCATACTGAATGAAAATAATTAATAGTGAATTGTGTGAAATGACGCATTTCATGACATTAATATACATGATCAGATAAAGGAGTTGTGACCGGAGTGACCAATATGAAAAAGAGCTTAAATCTCAGTAAATGTGCACACAAAGCCACAGGCTCAGTTATTAATGAGCCAAGTATGGGATAGTATCTAAAATGAGCCCGATATCTACAAGAGATATGGGATAGTTAAATGGACGTTCGATCATAATAAAAATAAAAATAGAAGTGGAGTCTCATATGCAAATGCATATACATATCCTTACATATATCCTGAGAATGATTGGAAAGAACCATTGATTTATGTTGAATAATGATATGAAATACTTGTGTATATGTTGATGAAATGAATGATTAAGATGAGTGATTGGATTGTTCTAAGATGTCTTTATGAAATGCCTATATTCCTAATGTGCTTGTGAAATATGATATGTATATCGTGATTTGGTATACAAACTAAGTGATGTGATGAATGAGAATTGATTCTAAATAATGTGATATATTTGTCAAATTAGTTTTATACTCATGATATTTGTGTTTTGACATGAGTGAGCACATCGATGATGGTTCACTCACTGAATTCACAAACTCGTCAAAATTGTGACGTTAATTTTCAAGTACTAGGGTGACTTAGCTTTTAAAGCAATCTAGTATTGGCCTAGTATTGTCCGTTTTGGAACCAAGAATGACTCAAAGGTCTTGTAAATTGATTTTAAAGTGTCTAGTTAGATTATTTTGGTCCAGCACCCAGTTTTATGTTGTATGCATTGTATAAAGTTGTGAAATTTCACATGTTATGTAACATCCCGTTACTGTTAGCAAGGGTATTTTGGTTTATTGGGACGGACTGATAGGTTTCATCGCATTCACTGATTGAACATGTTACTGGCCTCTGATCATAGAGGAGCAGGTTTCTTGCATATGCATTTATTCATAGGTACATGCATTCATGATTTTCTGGCATTTTAATTATGAGTATGAATCGATTGGATTGTGAACTGAAAACTGACTGGATTATGATTGATTGAGAAATTAGGAGTAATTGGGTTCAAATAATTGATTTAGAATAGTTTAAGAGT
>JANIHY010000002.1:41425692-41440212 GCA_027479065.1 Erythroxylum brevipes
AATAAATATCAAAACATATAAAAAGCTAAATAATATTATATAAGTCCCAAAATAAACGTGAAGATATGTTTGTAGGTATTGTGAGAATTATGTGTAAGACATAATGACAAAAGGGACTCAAAAATAAGCTCAGTGATTGATCTAAAAATTTACTTGAAAAAGTACTTTTTTTTAGAAGCTTCAAATTTGAGCTTCTTAAAAAGTTATATTTTGGCTACCAAAAAAGCCATATCTATTAAAGAAATATTTTTTATTTTACAACCAAACACTCATTTTAAAAAAAGACTTTTGTGATGGAGAAAAGTGCTTATTGGCCTCCCAAAAGCCCATCCAAACAGGCACTAATACAACTTTTCAAAGAGCTAAGTTATGGACTTCTCTTCAAAGACAAAAAGTATCAGATTGAGTTCCATGCATAATTAGTTGGGATTTCAACTCCACCCTATACACGTCAAAGGTATAAGGGAAGTATAATTTACTCAACTACAACTAGGACATGTTTGATTGCATATAGGATGTGGAATTAATAGATTTAAAATCCAAAGGTTATCGGTTCACTTGGTCTAACAAACAAAACTCAAATTGGTTCATTCAGAAAAAGTTAGATAGAGCCATGATGAATGTGGATTGGTTAAATACTTTTTTAGGGAGTAAAGACATTTTTGGACCCTAAAATTTTTGATCATACTACTATCAAAGTGGATAACTTGTTTAAAAGGTTAGTATTTACCACCCTTTTAGATTCAACAACTTCCTACTTAATGTGGAGGGCTTTCATGAAGTTAAATCTAAAGGATTGGAATTTGAGACAAATGATACTAAGCAATTTATTTGTTTGCAAAAGCTTAAGGTTATAAAACAGAAATTGAAGGTGTTGAATGTAAGGAGAGGATAGAATATCGAAAAGAAGATAAAAGAAGCAAGAAGCAATCTTTCAGTAATCTATAAATCTCTGGCAGCTAACCTAAGTGATTGCACTCTAGCTATTGAGGAGAGGGAGGCTCTTAATAGCCATATGCAAATAGTGGACAATCATTTTTCCTTATTGTAGTGGGCTAAAATTAATTCGATCGAGAATGGGGATAGATATACTAAATTTTTCTTTAATACACTGTCAACAGAATCACCTCCTTAAAATCCAAATCTAGGGAAACTTTATTTGGGCAAGTTGAGATTGCCAAGGAAGCTAGGAAAATTTTCCAAAATCTCCTAGGCATAGAAGGTAATATTGCAAGAAATGAAGTGGATATTAGGCAATTTGTCATAGCCAAGATCCCTGAACAAGAAGCATCTTTGTTAATTAGACATATCACAGGTCAAGAGATAGAGAAGGTGGTGTTTAACATGAATGACTTAAAATCCCTAGGTCCAGATGGATCAAATGGTCTGTTCTTTCAAAAAACTTAGGATAAAATAGGGAGATTCATTGAAGATGTTATGCAGGAGTTTTTGAAAAATAGAGTATTGCTTAAGGAGATTAATAGAACTTTTCTGTGTTTAGTTCCCAAGAGTTCTAACCGACAACTTGGAGTGATTTTATACCTATCTCATGTATAAATTTTCTCTATAAGATTATGGTCAAAGTTTTGAAAAATAGGCTAAAAAATGTTCTTCAATTCCTCATCAATGAGAATCAAAGGACATTTATAAGCATAAGACAAATTGGAGATAATATACTTATATTGCAAGAGCTTTTGAAAGGGTATAATCAAAGTAAAAGCCTTCAAAACTGTACTATTAAAATGGATCTATAAAAAGCTTTTCATTGTATTAACTAGAGTTTCTTGCTACAAACTATGAAAGTTATGAGATTTCCTCAGAAGTTTATCAAATGGATTCAAGAATGCATTATCTGGTTCAAAAATGCATTATCTTTGCTTGTTACAAGATATTGATTAATGGAAGCCCAATAGAGATGTTTAAAGAAAAAAGAGGACTTAGGCAAGGGGATCCTCTAAGTCCGCCTAAGTCCTCTTTCTCCTTACCTTCTCCTTATTTGCATGGAAGTTCTCACCCTTCTGATGAAACACAAGATTTCAACTACCTCCAACTTCAGATATCATTCTAAATGTAAGTTGATTTCCTTAACTAGATTTTGTTTTACAGATGATCTTATTCTCCTAGGTAAGGCCAATACTCCTTCTATTTCACTACCGATGAGTACTCAACAAAGTTTTAAGGAGTTTTCTGAATTGAGTATCAATTTTCAAAAAAAGTTATTTCTTGTTGTCCAAAAGTGCATCTCACATCTCAAATTCTTTGTCACAAGTTACTGGAATGAAAAAAGCAAGACCCTCCTTTTATATATTTAGGCATTCCTATCTTTTACAGGAGACTAAGATTTCGAGAATGTCTTCCTCTAATAGAAAAAATTAAAAAAAGAATGGGGATTTAAACAAATAGATCCCTTTCTTATAGAGGTAAACTTTAATTCTTGAAGTATGTTATTATGTCAATGCAAATTTATTAGTGCTCTTATATATTCCTCTCCAAAAGACTTATTAAAACGGTAGAAATATTGATGAAGCAATTTCTATGGGGTAAAGGGAAAGGTGAGAAAGGAATAGCTAAAGTGAATTGGAAGCATATATGTCCACTGAACGACACAGGCAAGTTAAGGTCAAAGTTAATTAGCAAGAGCAACAGATTCCTAATGACAAAAAGAATATGGAGAATCCTAAGAGAAAAAGAATCATTGTGGATAAAATGGATTCACAACTACATATTAAAGAGAGAAAGTTTTTGGGCAATAAGAATTAAAGATAGCTACTATTGGTTATTCAACCAAATTCTCATGATAAGGGAAAAAGTACAACAACATGTCACATGTAAAATAGAGGCAGGGGATAGAATCTCTCCATGGTATAATAACTGGACTAGTCATGGGGCTCTAATTTATAATCAGTTGGTAAGCGATTTATTGATTAGGTTCTCTAAGAAAGCCAAGCTTTAAGAGTATTAAAAATGACAATTGATCTCTTTCATCAAAAGAACTAAGATTATTTCCCATTCCTTAATACAAATACCATAGTGAGGAAGACTTATACTTATGTAGTGGATTTTCTATGTCAGAAATTGCTAACAAGAAAACAAAGGAGCTAATGGATGGAGTAGGTATAAGAATAGGATGGTGTAAATTGGTTTGGTTCAAGGTTCTTAAACCAAATGCTAGCTTTTTGTTTTGGCTAGCTATATTGAATAAACTCAGCACTATGGATGGACTGAAGTTCCCATCCTCTTCTAAGCATTGTATACTTGTGCAACTCAAAGAAGGAGAATAGGGATCATCTCTTCTTCAAGTGCAGCTTCTCTAAAGAGGTGTGGATTAGAATTTCTAGCCTATGTTCCCCTAACTCAAGCCACAGATATCTTACAAGAGATATCTCAACTACATTCCTCTAAGCTTGATAAGAAAATATTTATAGTGGTATTAACAACCTGTCTTTAAAAAATTTAGAAAGAGAGAAACAATATAAGGTTTGTCGGGAAATCTAGCAAACTAAGCTCTCTTTTAAACTCAAAACTGGAAATATAGGAAAACAATTAATTATAAATCAGTTGGGAAAGCGTTCTAGTAAAAGATTGGCTCTCTCTTGGAGAGTATAGTTCTCTCTAATCATCCACAGCTCATGGACTTTCATCAGTGATGGTACTATTTGGAAAAGTGAACACTACAAGGGTCTATCCATGTATTGGGTATACTTCCTAAGCAACTCTGGCATATTTTCGCAATAATCAACTCAAAAAGGGATTGAACTAAGATATTAGAAAGTAGCAGACTCACTTGTAGAGAAGGAAGCATCTGGGCACACCTCCTCTAGTCCCTTGGTATATTGATCTCTTACCTGGGTTGAAGGAGCTTCTTCTCACCTGAAGTTGGAACAATACCTTCGCATCGTTATAACACCTTGTATCCTCTAGAGAAACCAACCATAATAAGGTAATCTTTTGAAGATGTGATAAAAGGTCGAGTTTGGTTTATCCTAGTTACATATACAATGTCGCCTTAACAGTCTCAATTAGCCCAACATTGTCGTTTTCTTATGTATTGTATTGTTTAAACCACGTCGTTTTTTAATATCTTGTGGGAGAGTCCCTCTCCAATATTGTATACTAAAATTTATTTTTCTCTTCAATCAATTTTTTAAATTCTCAAAAAAATTCAATAATATCAAAGTAGTTTTAACTAACCTTTCCGTGCATGATTTTTTAATATAATTTAATTATTTCATCATATAATAGTTTGAGTAGATATAGAGTATGAAATTAATGTCTACGTTAAATCCAATCATATTAGTTCTCTGCTATTAGTTCACCTTAGCCAAAAAATTTCCAAATCAATACTAAACAAAAATAATTGAATATTCTTCCTTAATAAATTTAGGGTGATAAATCCTATATTGATCACTCAGCTATCTCTATATAGTTTATGTTATATCCAATAATTACTGATTGATTTATTATTGACTAAAATATGCCATATGTATTATCAAAACATAGTAGATCTATATAAGATACTTTGGACTTTTCAAATCAAATGATTACTTATACGATTGTCATAATGAGAATTTCTATAAACATATAATGCTTCAAATGAAACTCTTATGTTTGATTAGTTCAATGAACAAATTCTCTAACACCTACACATTTATTTAAGTATATTTATATTTTAATCTATGAGATAGATTATTTGTTTCATAAAGAAGAAATATAATGTATGATGGCCTTTTATATTCTATTAACGTTCAGTCTTAATAGAATAATAACTAGTAATAATGTATAGAAAATATATAAATATAATATTAATCTTATAATTAATGTTCAGTCTTAATAGAATAATAACTAGTAATAATTTATAGAAAATATATAAATATAATATTAATCTTATAATTATTGTTTGATATAAATTTTATTTGCGATGTAAATTTATCTCATTATCTTTATCATATATATCATAATATGAATAAGATACAAAAGTCTTAAATAATTTTATCATTAAATTATAATAAACCATTTAGCTAAAAGATAAGTTAGGTTGAAAATTTTTTTAGTATATTTTATTTGAATATATCATTAAAATATAACTAATCAACATACATTTATACAGTCATGCGAATCATTAGGAAATAACTGTTAACTAGCCCCCATATCCAGAGCATACAACCGAAGGGTGATTGATATCATGTGGGACAGAGACAGGTTTAGTTCAGACAGTCTGGGCGCAACGGTTTATGATAGCGTCTGCCACTTGGATTGGAAATGGGGAAAGCAGATACGGATTAAGTTTCGTTTGCGTCAAGTTCATGATTTTTTTTTTTTTTTTTTTGGGGTCCTTCGATAAAGTGTTAACTCGCATGCTGGGAGTGGGAATGATGTACACTCTCTTATAGTCCCCAGCTTCAGTCTCCACTCATGTGCAATAATTGTAGGTGAAGAAGAGATAAGATGGGAATGCCACTAACGGAGGAATGATGAAAGTCTTTTTATTATTTGGTTTTGGATTCAGGGAAAGAGGTATTGTTTGATTAATATAATGAAGTCTTGGATTTGTTCTTTTTGGCATATTATATTTGTTCTTTTTGGTAATTAGATGAATTATGAAAGGGAAACACTTTGGTTGGATGGACGATTTTATTCTTATATTTTTCTCCCTGAATTCAGATTTAGTAATATGTCTTATTATCTATCAGACCAAGAAGGATGGATTCAAATTCAATTGATGAAAATGTCTCAATAAATGATGGAAGGTTGGTTGGTTCAAGTATGAACAATTATAAGAACCAAATCACACGACAGAAAAAGACTACGAAAGCACAATTGGAATACTAAATATATTGTTTTGCCAATTAGGAAATGGAACTATTTCAATCTGGGGCATCCATGCAAGTCTAGAAGAAGCGATATTCATGACACAGCATCTTATGCATAAGAGAGCGGAAAAGATCTGTCGAGTCGGAGTGTAGGAACGTCTAGGGTGGACGATTCCACCCTTTGAGTGTAAAAGAGAACGTAAAAGGAGATCGAAAAAGTGAAGTGGCAATCTTGTCAACGATATGCATCCCATAGTAGAACAACATGGGGCCTCAAGTATTGGTTATTTAGGTACTATTTGAAAGAACCCAATTGAACTGTTTTGGACTTCTATTACAATATAATAACAATCATTGACAGGAGCATGCTGAGGTATATTAATAACTGACATTGCATAATGTTTACTAAAGATTTAACAGAATCTGTGCTAATATTTTGAAAGTAAAAACCACCTAATATTCCTGCTTATACAGGGCTTGTTCTTCATGCTCTAAATCTACAAAACCAACTACTCTTTCCACCACATATCTCGCGGTTTCGGCAGTGGAAGCAACGGAAAAGAAAATTCAACTGAGGTCCTTGTGAGTGGATTTCTATCAACTCTTTCTTTTGTAAAAGCTGTATTTCTTTCTTTAACAGCTAGGTGTAAACATTTCAATATGGCAGGGGCAGGTCATGTCTCACCATGTTGGCTTCACCAACTTCTTCTGATATGCCAGAAGCTGATGATAACATTTCCAAGCCAGACAAAAAGGGTGGCAACAATATTAATGATGGCCTCAAAGTACATATCTTCATCTAAAATATGCATGCCCATAAACTTAAATATTATATAATAATGACTGGCAAGAAAGAAACTCACCAGATATCCATGGATGAAATTGCACGTTTTTAGTCCCGCCAAAGTGTCATGCTCATCTAAAAGTTGCAACTTATCTTTTGATTCCTCAATTGCGCCGGCCATACAAATTGGACTACTTGTGGAGGCTAAAGGATTCGATTTGGCGTTCAACTCTTTCACCAAGTGTATTTCAACTTCGTTGGCTTGCAAAGCAGTTTGGAGAGCAACATACTGAATAAAAACAGGGAATTGAAAACCAAATCTCGTGGTGGAAAAACAAACCACATAAAACAAGTTATTATTTATAGAGAACATATTCTGCAACTGAAGAAGAATAACCTGGCACAGCTGCTTGACAGACAAAGTTGGCCTGCAGGAAAGATATGGCCTTCGCAAACTGGGTATACTTTTTTCATCAAGAGAAACAAGCATGAGGTGGATATCCAACTGAAATTAAAAGAAAAAAAGTCAAGATTTGAAAGCATTCATGGGAGAATTCGGAAGACAATGATTTTATTATTCTATACTCATACAGGTGCGCCGAAGTGTCTATGACTCAAATAGACTACTTTTTGACCCATTTTTTTGCCACACTTCAGCATTCACACTGCCATAATGAACAGCAGAAAACAGCACCGATAAATGTAATTTTACCTCATCATCATTCTCCTCCAAGTTCCGGAGATAATCTGCCAACTTGGACAGGCGACTATTTCTAGCATTTTTTCCGTTGCCAGCATTTGCACCGCCATACCGTGTATGACTCCGAATACCACCCTTGCCCCATGCAAGCCTTTCAGAGGAGCCAACAAGTGCAGCAGATGCTCCCATTGATTCCTTATTGATTTCTGAATCATTGTCATCACCACCTCCATCGGCACTAGCAGCTGCTGATCTCCCCCCAGCCCATCTCCTGGATCTTTTTGGTTTAACTTCAGTACTATGCTCATCAGCAGATGACGAATCTTTGCCTCCATCCTCATTTGCATCCTCATTGTCATCAGATTCCTGAAGTTCAGGAGTTCGATAATTTCTCCTCCCTCTTGCGTGGGTGTCTCGATACCGACCTTGTGTTCTCCTTGCAAATGCAGCTGCTGTGGCTCTAGTTGTCTTTTTTCGACCAAGAGCTTCAGCTTGTCGACGAATAGTCTGGGCAATGGAATCTTGAATCTGTTGAATTCACTAAACAAATTCAGAATACAATAACAAAGCTGCACTATTTTTTCCACGGCCTTGTGTTTCGTTGAGAGGGAATGTCAAAAATATCCTCCTCCACTTGGGATCAAATGGTGGTGGGGCCTTTTGACATGGAACAAAAAAGCAACTATAAAAAAAAAAAAGTGCAGCACTGACATGGTTTGGAACTGATAAAGAGTTAGAACATGTTTGACCATTTGTTATTCCTACAGTTCAATGGATATCTGTCTCAACAAATAAAACAATGTTTTGACAAGTAAGGACAACTAGACCTTTCAATTGTGTTGTTTTCGTTGATGCATTTTATTCAATCTGAACTCCAAATGCAAGACAGAAAAAAAGACAACCACATTGCAATAGTTTACCTGCTTATTGCGGGCTTTTTCCTCTTCATGAAATGCCAACTCCTAACACAGATGTTTCAAAATTAACAACTGAATTCTAATAGAGGAATCATATTTCTATTCAAGATGCAACAATTCAGCAGAATGATACCTCTTCCTCATATTTGTCAATATCTGGATACAAAGCAGAAATTAGTGCATCATAGTTTGGGTCATCTCTCAAAGAACGGCGACTGGCACAATGGGTGCGGCATGCAGGACATTCATTATTCCTGCAATGAATTTCAATTTACAGAGGTAAGGATTTTAAGATCTGAGTCCATCTTTTAACGAAGGGGCAATAAGATGTCATAAGGAAACATCCAGACTTTAAATCAAATCAATTATGGTTCAAAATTTACCCAAGGCGCATAGATTTGTCAATGCATTCCCTGCAGAAGCGATGTAGACATTCCATCACAGTCCTTGTTTTCCGAATTATTCCTAGACATTAAAAAGGAAATCAATACTTCATCCAAAACAGTAGTTTTGACTTTATAGAGAAGGCAAAATCACTTTGTATAATGACACTGGAGAAATTTCAAGCTTACTTATCCACAACAGCTCATTCATATTGTTAATAAGAAACATGCAAAACATAAATATATAGCTCATTCATAATGTTAATAAGAAACATGCAAAACATAAATTTACTCCTGATTTCATCTTTAGCATCTCCATTTTAATTTTAGTGGATGTACTGAATTCAACCAGGAGAACATGAATTTTCTTCATTCATTAATGTATAACTTATAACGATCTTGAAAAAATTATGAATATAACAGAAAAGAAGATTAAACAAACTGATACACGCCGAGATATGGTATCAATTCAAAGTACTTGTCAAATTTCAGAAGATACATCAAAAATCTGCTCTGAGTTTTACATATTTTAGCCTATAAAGTTTGAATTACGTGCTTTATCACATATGACTTGGATAACATAATCACAGTCTAAGTTTCCAATAGCAACATCAGGTAGCAAATTTTTTGGACTTTAAAGTTTTGCACTTTGCCATCCTTGTTCATTTAATATTGTTCAAAACCAGTTGCATGCTATATCATTGAAACTGTTGACCAGAAAATAAATTGATGCAGGATGGATATGGGAGTGTGATAATCATAGGCATCCAAAATTCAAAAAGGATGTCTTTGCGAGAGTTGAAGGAAACATTGGTAAACTTGCACGTTAATAGCACCCTATCTGCAAATCAACCTAGTACGAGTGGCAAATTCACTGCAAATCCTTGCTTGGCTAATGACAACTTTAAGATTATGGAAAACTGTAAGGTTCCCAGACAATTTAATCTAGAAAGATTTAGGACCACAAAGGGATATCAGGATCAGTTATACTCAGTTTCCCACCACTAGGAGTAGCGACTGGCCCAGGCACCCTAAGGCCCAAGCCCAAGCCCAAGCCCAAGCCCAAGCCCAAGCCCAAATTTACAAATCTGATTCCCGTTGATTTTGGGTCAGACCGGCCCGATTTCCCATAATTGGTTGGGCCTGACAAAGTTTGTCGAGCCCAAGCCCAACCAAACTGGCTTGACTCATTGACATTGGGCTAGGGTCGAGTTTTTTTTGCCATGCCCACCAACCACCATTAGTTTTATACCTTAGCAGAATAAGATGATGGAAACAACTAAGACCACATCCTTTTCAGGAGTGGAAACCAGTACTTTTTATGATAAGGAAAATTTTTAGCTTGGGCAACCACTAGCAAAAAACTATCTTTTAAAAGTGACATCCTAAACAAAAAGCAGGAAGCAACTAAGTGAACTTTCAGCTGAATGCTGAAAATTCATTGAATAACTTCTTAAACCGATACTTGAAAGTCACACAGTTGAATCCTAGTTATGACAACAAGAAGGATGTTCTCGCATGCAAACAACATCAACAATTAAGATCCCAGAATGATGCAAGTCCCGTGCATAGGTCCAGCCTTGGAAATTTACGTGTAAGCGATCGAAATGAATAAAGAATGTAATTAATCCAAATGGACCAAATTACTTATGAGAATAAGTCTCAGCTTAAAGCAATAGGAACAATAGGAAGGAAAGGAAAGTTTATTAAAAAAAAAAATCTGAAAACAGTTCTGAAGTTGTAGAACTAGAAAGATGACGATAAGACCCTATTTGTCTGACATAAACCCTGTGCAAGCCAGGTACCAAGTCAAGTTGCAGAAAATTACAGTAACTGAAATCCCTAGTTCTAATTTTAACTACCCAGAGAGTATAAGAGGCTCCCGTACCGAGGCAGATTGGGCATTGCACTTCCCTGCGTATTTCAGACAATTTTACCATGACAAACCTGCAAACAAGCATGAAAATTTTTTTTTCAGTTAACACTATATTATATGATCAACAATTAACTTAGCTAAATCAACTCTGCAACCTTCGTTTTTTAGTTTCCAATGTGCAAAACATTTTTTCCAACTCACCACAGTTGTCTTTAAGTACAAAAAGAAACCTAAATGGTGAAAGTAGTTGCTTAGTCGAACATGTTTCAAAAATATCACAATGGAACATGTCCTCCAACTTATAGAACAAAATGACCAAGTCCTCAAACATAAAACCATATTCAAGCATCTTCCGCAAATACTCATATGCTAAATTATAGAACAGAACAATAATTGAGAAATTAAGGCACCATGTTGTTGCTTCATTGCAAACTCAACTGACAATCTTTTGTATTTATGCAATATCAAAATTCAAACAGTATTTACCAAAAAAAAAAAAATTCAAGCGGTAACTCGAGAATAGAGAAAAGGTGAAAAACAACTATGGTCATTTCTTGGTACATTCTTATCTGAAATACTAAATAACACGAAGCACTGAATACTCAGACACAAGAAACCATCAGAAGTTACAGTAAAAGCTCAAGTGAAAAATGGTAGCAAGCATTAGAACAGTAAATTTGCTGAACAGTAAACCTATATACTAGATATAAAACAAGATATTACATCAATAAATCAGAAGTTTAATCAAAGAGGGAAAATGACTGCAACATCAACTACAATGTTAAACCCTTAGATGAACAATGTCCTAAAAGATCAGGGCATCGCACACGGCAGTAGGAACTAAAGACATTCTCACGTCAGCATAAGATTTATACACATAACTATCAAATATTTTTCTGGCAGAGATTATGCCTTATAAAATCATTACAATCTATGAAATGCATAACTAATCAATAATGAATGGTATGAAACTCTTCTGAACCACTCAAATTCAATTTTTAGAAGACATCCAAACCACATACCTTATACCTGTAGAACAAATTACTCATGAATGCAGCATGATTTCCAGTTTTCACAAGAAATGCTGTTCCGCTTGAAACAGATGTATCAGATTGCAAAGTATATAGCAGCTCAATTCTGATCAGAATAGTAATTTATACTGCACAAGTCCCAACGATAGCCACATTGTTCAATAAGATGCAAGTATAAGATTTGCATAAGCCAACCTAAATGACGGACTCTTTGTTTATCTTTTAATATCCTTACTTCACAATTTGCATTCTTAAATTTCTTTTTGTTATCCTAAAGTGCTCCACCAATATTTGAAACATGAAGGAGGAGGTTTGAAGCTTCTTTATGCACAAAGCCTAGGGGCTTAGAGGTTTTTTTTGAACTACAGTAAGTTACAAGTAACCACCTGGAAAATAACTACAGTTCAGGTGGTGCTGAGACAAAAAGAACATATCAATGGACCAACATTGTAGTTGCAACCAACAATTTACAAGGAAATAAGAAAGGGGTCAAGAATACAAATAAAACCAAAAGAACTTAATTCTTTTAACCTCTAGTTAAACGAAAAAGAACATAGTGAACATTTCAGCAGTGGAGAAGCCTTTTGGTCAAAAATTAACTGGCACCAATTCAGTTGGCCTGGGAACTGAAAAGTCAATCTGCAAACATGAAGCTAAATTTCTAACGAAAAGCTTCCATTAGATGCAATCTGGAAGAGTTTGTGACCTCAGAAAAATCCATGCGTTACATTCCCATGGAAACTGACGAAACAAAGGTAAATTAAGCAATTCCGCCATCATGCATCTATATAGCCAATCCCAGTACGACGCTCTAGTTATCCAACCGGTAACCAACCACAAACGGTAAAATAAGAAAAATGACTTTCATGCAAAAACTAGAATTCGGGACATAATCATCACGCTCATGAATAACCACCGTCACTGAACTGCACCTACCCTCACAGAAGAGAAAAGCAGCAATCAGCAAGAAACTAGAACAATGAAGTTAGATATGCATCTCAGACTAACAAGTGAAATCAACCATAGCCACCCACCAAGTAAAAGCTTTAAAAACCAACAATAACAGGATAGCCACTGCGAGAAAAAAACCAAAACTCGAAACTAGATAGCAAGTCCCCTTTATAAAACAATAAAACGTGAAAATCCAAACAAGTAAAGCATGCAGATCCCAAATCAAACCACGCATCAAGTGACAAACTTAGCAAGTAACGCGAGGGGATCCAAAGCAGAACGTACTCTTGCTTGTCCTCTTCGGTACTTGACTCTGGGCTTCGATCAGATTCTGAAAAAACAAACAGAAAAGCAGCCACCATTAAGCTAAAGATCAATTCCAATTGCCCAGAGAAACAAAAATGGCGTCATCGTTGTAGTATGTCCAACGCAGCGATTCCACGACGCACGTACCGTCATCACCATGATGATGATGAATAGGGCCATGATGCTGTTCGTTGTTTTCTTCCTCATGGTTGTTACTATGTTCTTGCTCCAGAAGATCGTCGTCTTCCTTTTGAAGCGGGGTCGTTTCGAAGCAACGCTTCTGGGCTGGCATTTTCCTTAGCTTCTCTGCTCAAAAAACCCAACAACGAAAGGAGGTTCAAGAGGTGTTACAGTGAGCTCAGAGAAGACAATGGGCGGTGAATATGGATTGTATAGAGGAGAGGAGAGAAAGAGAGGGAGGGAGGGAGCTATTGGCAGGTGGTCGAGTACCGCTTGACCATTCTGCGCTTTAGCGAAAGGAGAGAGAGACGGGGAGGGTCTAAAGAAAGGCGGATTGGCAGAGGGTCGTGTATAGTAATTGTGTATATATTTTATTCGATAATACTTTCTTTTGTGTAAAAGAAAATATGTTTAATATATACATTCATGTATGTATGCAATATTGCGATGCAGTATAGGAAACAGCGTGTGAGCTACACTTTCGGTCAGATCACGCATTAGGGTCTTGACATTATAACAATGTTATTAATACTGTACCCGCTTTTACTATTATATTGAGTTTTAGTATAACATTGTATTAATACTAATTAATATTGGATATCATTTTAGACAATTTTTTAAATTTATAAAATAACTTTTAAATTTTTAAAAATTACAAAATAATCCATTAATTTATTGTATTATATACTTTATAATTTTACAGCAACTATGTCTTCAAAAATCATAATAATACTAATTTAAAATTACAATAATTTATTTATTTTTATTAACATTAATTTTCAAATATTTCACGTATAAATATCACAATTAATATAAAAAAGATTATTTCAATATCTTATGGAAATGATATTAAAATATTATTAAATAAAGCTAAATTACATCACTTTAGTCTTTCATAATTTGTTAGTATGTTTTTTTTTTGTTCTCAAACTTTACGGAAGTATTTGATATTTGAGTTATTTGTTTAATTTTATGGAGTTTAAACTTTTATATTGAATAGTTACTTAATTTGTAACACCCACATACCCCCTGGGAGGATACATATGGATGCCACCCAAGGCTTGACAAACAAAACCAAACATCACACTTACATTTTTTTTGAATCTCAAACAAACATATAATATATATCGTAATTTCAGAAACAAAAATCCAAAGAATATTTACAGGTCCAAACAAACGAAACAAAATATATTTTCGAGTAGTATATATATATATTAAAAAAACGGACTCCTTTGGCCAATGCAGTAGACTTGTCCTAGTCTTTATACTCTTCGCTCTGAACCTACACGGGACAAATCCACCGTGCTAAGCATATAGCTTAGTGAGTAATAGCTAATCTACATTAATTGATTTCTTTACCAATAAAACATAAATAATGCTTTTCAGAACAGATTTGTATAATTAACAGAACTGCATAACACAGGAGGTTTTAAATCCTTCAGAATCAGAACATAAGTTAGCTCATGTCAGAATCAAACAGATATTAGAATACAGAACAAATCAAATTATAAATCCATGAACAGAAGTGGGTAACGGGACTTATACAGGAGATACCATAATTAGTATCAGCAGGAGAGACATA
>JANIHY010000002.1:41455099-41466855 GCA_027479065.1 Erythroxylum brevipes
GTGGAAGCTTGCAAAAGTTAGGTTAATTATATAACAATTAATAATAAGAATAAGTAGGCATGTGACATGTGTCACTTGCCACTTGTCTTATTTTTAAACACTCAATTCTTTCCTTTCCAATTACAATTCAATTTCTACTCCAATTTCTCTCCAAATTCCAATGGCTCAAAGTAATAAATCCTAACATCATGTATCAAATATTCCAGTGCCAATGGATAGTCATTTCTAGTACCAAAAATCCAATCAATCCGCCACTTGGTAATTTTTCCAGTCCGGAAAATTTTCCCAAAATTTTTCAGAAAATTCCTAAAAGTTCCCAAAAATGTAAAACACACAAAAATCCACTCCAATTCAATTTTCAAGCACAAAATCATAATTTTCACAATAAACACATTTATAGACACATATGCCGGAAAATGTCATTAATGCATGTACAGTCATGTGCATGTGCAAAAATTGCCATTCATATATATATAGAGGCCATATTATGCATGATCATGCCGAGATACGTATACACACTCATACCCCATCGCAAATTACTATTTTACCCTTCCCATCGGTGATGGGATGTTACAGCTTCAAAGGCAGAGCATGAAACCACCCAAATGCAATAGTGTTTACGGATGTCTTGGTAAATCTCCAAATGCCACCACCAATTTTGAACTAGCAATGAGGGAAAGAAGAATGGTGGGACACGTAATGACTCAGAGAAAGGCCAGGAGAAGGTATGTGAATCTTCTTAATACAAGTTCAAGAAACAAACAAAATAGGATATTGCTTGTTTCATTTATGAAAGGCTACACTTTGCTTATGAATGTCCAAGATGGAAGGTGGGTGAGGAGCAAATAAATTCCATGTTCACAAAGGATCAAAGAGAAGGAGGTGAAGACTCGACAAAAGAAGTCTACCTTCATACTTATGCTTTATTGGGCACAATGAGCCTTATGAAGAAGCGTTTGAACAAGAGCAAGGATAAACCCGACAGAGAAGGAATATGGTATACTAGAGATGTGCCAATGACTATGGAGTCTTTGAGAGAACCACATTCGAAGAAGTGCCCACAAATTATTTCAATAAGGGTGTCAAGTTCTTCTATTGGGGTTGGTATGTTAGAACCTTAAGTCCTAATTGCATAATTGTGCAAACATTGGGGAGCCTTAATGAATATTTGAAACTTAGGATTATGGAATAAGATATAGAATTTCAAGTAGGAAAAGAAAATGGGTATTGTTAAGCACTGGCATACATTGGTGCACATTGTCAAAAAACTTGATGAGATGTAAGATTCAGATGTGAGCCCAAAAGATAGCTTAAGATGGACCTTGGGTTGAAGATTAGCTGGATCATATACAAGAGGGAGATATGTGAGAGTTTTGTGGACTTAATGTTTGCTTAAACAAATACCCACGACTAATGGACTTGACATAAGTAAGCATTGGACCTAATGAGTGTGCTATGAAAGGATTTGGGCTTAGATGAATCATCATTAATGAATAAAGATCAATGGGAGATCATAGATGATATGGCAAATAAGATCATTTTAGATCTAGATCAACTCTAAAATATAAAGACCATATGGTAGGATCATCTAAAGATAGTAGAGTTCTTCATGGATATGGATGTATCATTCCTAATTAAATATAATCTCTTATGTTATTAGTTATGATGTAACTAAATCTTATTAGATAAAGTCCTATTTAGATAGGGATGCCATCTTATTAGATAATTTGATATAATCTGATTAGGATAAGATGTGATTTTGATAGTTCAATTCAATTAAGATTTTGAATTGTAAAGCTAAAGATGCTTATAAATAGCTTATTTGAGCCTTGCTCCACAAGAGAAGAAAAGTATAGCAGAAGAAATAGCTTATTCGTATGCTCTTGGGAAAGTAATAAATGTTAGTTTTTACTGTAGCTCTTATGTGTTTATTGATGCCTATGATTATTTAATACTTTTGTAGTATTCTTACTCGAGTGTGAGAGATAAATACTTTAAGGGTTATGAGGTGTTCGAGATAAAGATTTTGTCAGTCAACGATCATATAGAAAAGTTAAGTCTTGCTTAAACGAACTTAAATGAGATTGTTGTGCAAAGAAGTAGGCATAACTTTGATATAATTTTGATGTCTAAGAGAAACTTTGTAACAATAAGGAAGAGAAAATGCAAACCGATTTATGGTGGTTCGTTAAAAAACTGTTGCCTATGTTCAATCCCAAGACTCTTCTTGGAAATTTACTATAGTTCTTCTTTTAAAGTGAATAATAACCTTTGTATAATCTTTCTCAATAAAGAGGAACCTTTTTACATTCTTCTTCCAATGTAAACAGGAACCTTAATCCCAATTGGAACATTCACCAAGTACAATATCTAACACCCTAGTAAAAGATTACAACTAAAAAATTATCTCAGTTATTCACTTATAAATTTATGAAAAAACACCCAAATACTTCTTGATGCTAACACTAATGGAAAAACACCTATTTATAGTATTTTAGGATCATACCTATTTGTTGGAGCCAAGAACTAGCCATTATATGTAGAGTACTAGTAGACCAACATTATATATTGGACTATTAGTATGAATAAGGAAATTTAGATTCACTAGCCGTTGGAACACTAGTGAACTAGTAGGCATATTAGTTGACCAATATGGCATATTGGTCAAACAATACATCAACCAATGTTACAACAAAATCACAATACATCAACTTTAATAATTTTAATAAACCAATCACCTAAAAAACATGATTTTAAAAATTTTAGATGCTCAAAACCAATTTGTTTAACTTAATTATGGTTTAAACACTTTTCAAAATGTTCCTTAAAGAGTGTTTGAAAGATTAAGAGGTTTTTATATTAAAAATAAAAGTTTTAGTGCCTCTTGATGAAAGTAAAACTCGTGCAATGAAGTAAAAGAAAATGTTTATGCATAGAGAGCCTTTTAGAGCATCATATTAACAAAGTGAGATTACAATCAATAGTACAAACTAAAGAATGACCTTGATAAGCATTGATGTTGTTTTGTTCTTGTTTGATCTTTATTTAGATAGTTGTAAACTTTAACTTCTCTTTATCAACTTTATAAGCTATCTTCTTGAGTATATAACTTCAATTTGTTCTTATATTGCTTTTCATCAAAATAATAAACTTATCAGTAGTAATTATGTTTTACTATCATTGTCACTCTAATTTTGAAAATGAATGTTTAAATGTCCATCGAAAGTAAGTAAATAAACTCGAAACATATAGCTAGCCTAATGGAACCACTAAATTTGACTATTGAATTACAAATCGAGAGGAATCACAGCTATTGGTTCTACATCTCCCAACCCTCTTGACTCTCCATACCCTCCAAATAATTAACTTACCTAAACCTAATTTTTCTCCTATTTTGGAAAGTCTTCCTTGATAGCTAATGGATTAGTCAAGATTGTTGCTTCTTAGGCCTCCTTTTCTTCATCTCCTTTCTTTGTCTACATCTCTAACTACATCTTCATCTCATCTTTTTGTCTATTACTACTTCTTAACTCTACTGTGCTCTTCATCTTGTTGGGATTTTTTCTTATCAAGTCCCCTTTTCTTCATTTATTTTACTCAAACTTAAGTAGTTTTATTTAGTTCTACACCATTAATCTTAATTTTTTCACAATTATTTCATATTACAATATGGTTCCAATATCCTAGTGATGACATATGATAGAAAAGAAAGAAAAATATGATGTGAATGGATATTGATTGCTAGGAAAATCATTACTTGACCATCTAAGAAAATTCAATAAAATGAATTTTACATAACTTGATCAGTTCACTATTGTAAAATCAAGAAAAAAAGAACTGTTTAGAAAATTCTTTTTAATTTTACTAGTTAGGTTTCTTTTGTTTAAGATTCAATGAGTTGATTAAAGTAAGAAGATATTAAGTATTAACAATTACAACTTGAAAAAGTTGATAAATATCTTCAACCTTTTTTTAATCTATAAAGTTGTATGATAGAAAAAAAATTATTAATTGCTAATGGTTTTGCCTTACTATATAACTAGTTAACAATTTATAGCTTCTCTTAATGCCATATCTAGAAAGGGGAGCAATATTGTAGTCAATTGTATTGCCTTTATAAGTGGTGGGAGGCAGTCACTTCTAATAATAGAGTTACCTAATGTTTCTTCTTGGCTGGTATTTTCCTTAGCTAATTGATTTACACCACTTCATTTTAGTGGCGTGTGTTTTTTTATTATAAATAGAACATTTATAAAATGGCCAGCTATAATTGTTCCTGCAATGTCCCTTGAATTTCAAATTACATTTATATGATTTTTATTATTTCATTCTTTCATACTATCAAGGAATCTGTTACTAAATTATTAATTGCAAAGATAATTTTTCAACATTGCCGCGTTTGGGTAAGGATGTGAATGGAGTCAATACTTGCAAAAATGAATCTTGAAAAATCTGAAGTTCAAAAAGTTATAAAAGATACATATGTTATGTTTCATATAATATAGATCATATATGTTGTGTTTCCCTTTTTGTATTTTTTTTGGTTTTTT
This sequence comes from Erythroxylum brevipes, assembly GCA_027479065.1. NCBI lineage: Eukaryota > Viridiplantae > Streptophyta > Magnoliopsida > Malpighiales > Erythroxylaceae > Erythroxylum > Erythroxylum brevipes. Next base: position 41,459,650 of record JANIHY010000002.1, read on the forward strand.
AGTCAGTTTTTCTCACTTAGCTAATTAGCATAAATTCTTTGACTACCAAAATTGAATATGATGCTTGGAAAAATGGTATCACCATTTTGAATCAATACATCCAAGATTCACCTCACGACTTTCTTATCAATATGGTCAGCAAATGTATTAAGTAATAAAGCAGCATCCATTGCGAATCAATATTAATAGTATATGCAAGGAGAAAAGGAAGCCAATATTACCTAGATAGGATTAAAGTTTGTCCATTTTTCTAGAGAAAGTTGAATGTCTTTACTAATCCAAGGATGTAACATTAATTTAGGAGTCATGGAAAAAAAGAAAAAAAGGTTAAAAGTCTACTACGCTTCCACTTATTGTTCACACTATATTTTTGCCTAACATCATCCAATAAGTATTTTTGTATCTTATAATAGTCACTTACCCATATATTGTTAATCTTAGAAGTTCTGTAAAGTTATAAATTTAGAATTATGATAATAAGACTTTTGGTAAACAACAACATAGGTAATGTGGGAAGTTATAACTAAAAGATTCAAATTTAAGTATATCATGTAAGCACAAAAGTTAATACCTCAAATAAATCAAATGGGCTTCCTTATTTGTACATTTCACTCTTCTTACTTATAGAAAATAAAGGAATTTTAGTTGAAAATGCTCTCCATATAATAAGTAAAACAGTTGTACTTCCCATTGTCACAAAAATAAATGTAACATGTTTTAATGAGATATTTATGCCTATAACAGACTATGTAGGGTATATGTATATATGGTTATTATTCTCATTATTTCTTCAATTTCTTTCCATTAGGTTTTTGTTTCTTACTAATTTAAACAATCCGCTTCTTATTATGGTTAGCTATTCAATAAACATTACTAGTAGTGCATCATAACACTACACAAAATAACTAAATTTAAAACTATAGCTAGTGATAAGTTTAGGTCGATCCACATAGAGCGTGTGTAAAGCTTTCGAAATGAAAAGAATTGGCGTAAGTTATAGGCAGTTTGGTTTGATTTCAAATAAGAAAATGAAGTGAAATTAAACTAATGAAAGAAAATTACAGAAAACAATAAAAGTGATAAAAGTGATAAATGGATTTGGAGTCCGGTCTTCAGCTCAATCTCGATTTACACAATAATAAGCGACTATTAATTGTAGGTTAACAACAACCTCTATTAACCCTAGTTTTCCCTGAGGTCATGTTTATTTAAAGCAAGTTTTTTTAACTAAACCTATTTATCGAACAACCTAGAACAAACTCTCTAGATTTAATAGGATAAGAGCATTACTAGTAAGAAAAACATATTAATCAAGGTAACAACCATATAAGCTCGGGTCATTTAACCAAGGTTATGTTATTCGTAATGATTTGACACTATTAGTTGCCACAAATGAATCAGAAACATAACAATTATATATTGTATTCAAGATTCTAGCAATGGGTTTTCATAAAAACAATATGATAGAGCATTAAGATCATTCATACACAACACCTAATTCAGTAAACATCTTATAACATAAAAAAACCCTAGGAGATAAAGAACACAATAAATAATGGAGAGATGCCCAAAACATGTCTTTGGCTTCAATTTCACCTTCAAATCGGAATGGAAAAGCCTAGCCCTCATGGTTCTCCAAAGAGTGCATGCTTTGCCCCTCCTTTTCTCCCAAAACTGATCCATCTTTCATTTGCCATCAAAATGTTCTATTTATATGAAAAATTAGGTTTTTGGGCATATACACGGTTTGATACATGGCAACCATATAAGTCAATTAAATGTGAAAATCATGAAGATACACAATTGGATACATGCAAGTGTATCCAACTGTGTAAATCCAAAAATGTTCTTCCCAATGTATACAAGAATGTATAAGTATATACATGACCTTGTATCTTCTAGTTCTTACTGAAATGTTGTTCTTCTTGTAATTTCTTGTCCAATCCTCACCCTAATCCATCTCCTTCTTGTTCCACAAGGGCAATTAAGTTTGAACATCAAAATGTTGGCTCAAGGAATGTGCTCTCATCTCATTTTAGCTTTTATGTTTCCAAATTGTACCTAAAATCAAATATGAACTAAAATAAGTATCTTAAACATTTCACAACAATAATCACTAAGTGTTAAGAATTGAATGTATACAGAATTAAGTACGCATAAAATTCCCCCACACTTAGTCTTTGAGTGTCCTCGAGCAAACATCAAAAATCAAATTCTCAAATCAAAACTCTTCCATATTTTCCATATCTCCCTATAATAGAGAGTCATAAGAAATTGTGAATAACTTTTAAAACCATAGCAAGAATTTAACATCAAATTCCTCTACTCATGATTAATCAGTAATCATCACCTTCATAAGTTGAGCAATCTAGTGGTACACTTGGACAAAATGTGTTTAGATAATATAGATTCGTAGGTACACTTATACATCATTCATGATCATGATATTCTATGACTTTGCATATCATTTCATTTCTCCATCACTAGGATTCACATGTGCAATCATGAATCAACAGGACTTTTTAAGGTTGTAATGTGGGTAAAGATTAAGGTGAGATATATTTGGGTAATGTAGCACAAATCCATCAAAGCTAGTGAAGTAAGAAAAACACTAAATATAACATCAAGTGCAAAAAACAACATTAACTCAGAACTGGGTACCATCAGCTATTATGAATGCAAAAACTATGTTTCACATATCACATTCCAACCTTTACACCATAAACCAAATGAAGCATATACAATTAGAAGGGATCAATAAAAAAAATAGATGATAATGATACATTGAAACTATAAGGAGTGATCCTTCAAAGCAACATCTACCCTATATGTGTCATACTCAAGTCACCCATTCCATATAACTTTAGGAGGAGAAACTAATCATGAATAACTTTGAAAAACAAATGCATTTCCTCCTTAATACTTTTATTTAAACATTTGTTCTTCTTTTCTCTCTTTCTCTATCTCTTTTTTTAATAAAAATTGAAAGAAGCTACATCAAAATTAGAATTCATTGATAAGAGACAACATGACATTCTAACAATTATAACCAACCCATATATATGCATACCCCTACACTTACACTTTTGTAAATCCATAAACATCGACAATCAATAAATTCTCCACTAGCTTTAAGGCTTGGGTAGGACATTTGGTTATGTTTAAGGTATGTAATATGGTTAACACAAAAAGAAAAGGCAAATAAAACTCAAGGGGACTTAACAAAGGGAAAATTCATATCAATAGGTAGGTTATTTAGCTAATGTAACTTGTGAAAAAAAGAATGCCTATATCATTTTCCTGTTAACACATGTGATAAAAATTTGGTCTTGAATGGAAAATCAAAGCAAAGTTAGGATGTACATGTCATAAATGTCACACATAAACAAAAGACAATGAGACTTATAGATGTGTCATTCTATGAAGACTCAAAAATTTCACTAGCTTATGTCTACCATTAGTCATTACTCTTCTAAAGATAATGTATATTGACCAATCATAAGGTAAAGGTACATGCTCAAGTTTCCATGAATTTTTCTGGTCAATTCAATCTCTAATCATGACTATATAGTCCTAAAAACAATAGAAAATGGAAAACATTTTTTTGTTTATATTGACTCTCTCTCTCTTTTTGTTTGAAACTTAAAACATGTAAGAAACAAACAAACCTAAAAACACACATGCATATAAGAAACAAACAACTTGAAAGCACATATTATAATCCTAACAAATGCGAAAATATAAAGGAAAAGAAATAAACTTCCTTTGGATTGCCTCCTAAGAAATGTCTTTGTTTATCGTTGCTGGCTCAACTCCTTGTTTTCCTCATCACGTGAAAAAGTTATTATCTTTAGGTGTCATAACTTGCGCTTTTTCCACTTGAGGTTCTTTAAGATAGGGCTCAAGTTGATGATCATTCATATTCAGTGCCTTCCTTATCCTCATACTTTTAGTCTATACTAAGTCTCTGCACTCTTGAAAAATCTCCAATATCTCTTCGCCCTTTTCCTCCTTGTTTAATTTCTCCATTCTACTAGGTAAGGGTGAAGGGTAAGCCTTACTAACACTTAGGGACTCAATATCACCTTTGATCTTAATGATATATCCTTTTCTCCTTCATAACTTCTTCTTCAAAAGCAATCCTTTAAGTTGTCCTCTCAAGATTCTCAAGCTCCTTTTTGCGTCGTAAGGTTTTCGTACTAACATTCCTTTGATACACTTTAAATTGAGATGGCTGCTTCTCTTCACTTTATGATTACAAGTGATTGATAGTTCCTACCATCTAACCCATTTGGCTTATCAAGGTTGGGAATCGAGACATTGCATCTTGCTGGAACCATTTTACATCTTAATGAAATTGTAGAGTATTAATAGTAACAATATTAACTAATTCTTTAGCCCTCCAAAATTTGGACACTAGACCTCGTATTTTGCAAAAATTGCCTTATATCCTAGTAGAAATGTAGAGTATTGGTAGCAATAACATTAACTGAATCCTCCAGAGATGTAACTAAGTTATATTAAACGGCTTGTGGTCTATATGGAAATTGTTGTGCATCTTACAACTTATCTGGGAAGTAGTCTTGCTGGCTATCCACTCCATAACATAAGTTTAGTTGATCACTCCAACCTAGGTTAGAAGATTGGGAATATGGGCTATTGACATATTTTTGCAATGACATACTCCCTTTGCAGTGTCTTTTAAAAACAAACATAAACAAACGTGAAAAGATCAAGAAATAAATGTAAAAACTAATTATGAAACAATATACATGAAACACTAATTAAAATCAAGAAAAAACTAAAGCACCACACTCCTCGATACTAGCACTAAAATTGGTAGCTCGTCGTAACATTACACAAAATAACTAAACTTAAAACTGTAGTTAGTGATAAGTCTAGATCAATCCCACAGAGAGTGAATGAAAAGAATTGGTGTTTAAGTTATGGGGTGTTTGGTTTGATTTCAAATAAGAAAATAAAGTGAAATTAAACTAATGAAAGCAAATTAAAGAAAACAATCAAAAAGTGATAAAAGTGATGAATGGATTTGGAGTCCGGTCCTCAATTCAATTTTGGCCTACATACGAATAAACATACTTCAATGTCTTATTATTCTCATACTTCTCCTAGTAATTATTAAACATAGGTTAACAACAAACTCTTCTAACCCTGGTTTCCCTTAGGTTGTATTTAATTAAAACAAGCTCTTTAACTAAGCCTAGTTATCGAACAACCTAAAATAAGCTATTTAGATTTAATAGGAAAGTAGTATTACAAGTTAGAAAAATAGATTAATCAAGTTAACAACCACATAAGCTCGGGTCATTTAACCAAGGTTACATTATCCCTTATGATTTAAAACCATTAGTTGCCACAAATGAATCAGAAACACAAAGATTACATATTGTATTCAAAATTCTAGCAATGGGTTTTCATACAACCAATCTAATAGATCATTAAGATCATTCTAACACAATAACCAATTCAATAAACATACGATAACATAAACAATCCCTAAGAGAGAAAGAATACAATACACATGATAGATGCCCAAAATGTGTCTTCAACTTTGATTTCACCTTGGAACCAAAATGGGGAAGCCTAGCCTTCTATTAATCTCCAAGGAGTGCATGCAATGTCCCTCATTTTCTCCCAAAACTGATCCATTTTTCATTTGCCATCAAAATGTTCTATTTATATGAAGAATTAGGTTTCTGGGCATATATATGGTTTGATACACAGTCGTGTATCAAACTAAGTCAAATAAATGTGAAACTTGCGAAGATACATGGATGGATACATGACCATGTATCCAATTGTGTAAGTCCTAAAATGTTCATCTGAATGTATACACGATCATGCATCTTCCAATTCTTACTGAAATGTTGCTCTTCTTGTAATTTCTTGTCCAATCCTCACCCTAATCTATCTCCTTTTTATTCCATAAGGGTAATTGAGTTTGAATATTAAATGTTAGCTTAAGGTTTTGTTCTTAACACATTTTAGCTTTTATGTTTCCAAATTGTACCTAAAATCAAATATGAACTAAAATGAGTATGTTAACCATTTCACAACAATAATCACTAAGCGTTAAAAGTGAATGTATAAATAATGAAGCACACATCAATAACCTTAATTTTATTTCCTACATATTATGATTAGAAAATATGTTTTAATTTTGAAATCATATTTGTTTAAGATTGGTTGGAGCTTTAATTAAATATTTCATAACTTATTTTTATCTATTTGATTTAATTTTTAATGTGACAGACCCTATAATTAAGTTTTAGTTTTAGTATGGAGGGAACTTTAAATTTACCCCTACCGTATACCACAAAGGAGAGAAATGTATAATTTAGAGTAGAGTTGGTTCATTTGACGATGTTACAATTTATAGTATAACGAAGGCCTTAGGCTATATAGAGTTTTTAGTTATAAATTTCCTCAAAGAGTCTTTTGAAGATGGTATTAGAAACTTGAGAAGTGAGGTTTACATCATCAATATGATTAATTTAATTGAAAAAAAGGCAATGAGATTGTGAAGGTATTTTTAGATATCAATTTGTATCCCTTATCGACATAACAAAGGATGTTTATAAGAGGATGAGTAAGTTGATTGTAAGGTTATAAAGAGTGATCAACGTACTTTTAGGGAGGGTAAATAGCCTAACACTAATGATGCAGATATTAGTGAATTTGATGATCCAATATATAAGGGTAATAAAGGAGAAGTTAGTGAATTTGATAATTTTATTTCATTTGATTATGATGATATAATTGATGAGGTAATTTGTGAAGAGATTATGAAAAAGATTCTTTATTGTGGTATTTAAGATGTCCTAATAGATATTATACCAAATATGCATATAGATTTTGTTGGAACCCCTCCCAGATGGGTCGCGTGCCCGACGTCCTACGTGACATCTGGACGCGCATCTCACGGGGGAGGGATTCCTCACCACGAAGGCAACTTCAAATGGAACTTAATTTAACGTCATCCGAACAAAACTTGAAGATTTTACCCTAATTTTCCTCCAATAAAAGTTAATCTGCTTAGGGCCCACAACTAAATCCGAATTCTTAGCTAAAATGAAATTTCATATCTCTCGGTTACATAGAATCAGAAATTGTCCTCAGATGCTCAGAGGAGAAGGATCTCAGCCTCAGGTTCAGAGGAGAGCGGAGACAGTGGGGACCAGACCA
>JANIHY010000002.1:41470805-41482420 GCA_027479065.1 Erythroxylum brevipes
TTGCTTTTGAACTTCCCTTTCAATCAACTCCTTTCATAACCCATACAAATCTACACAATTATCAAAATCATCAAAACTATTTTTTTTTCTCATCCATTTTCTCAAAGTATCAATTCATCTATAACACAATACATGTACAAAAATATTCATTTCATACCTTTTATATTTCTCAATTTCACTAAAAGATCAGGGTCCCAACAAGTAGTGAGTTATTAGAAGTTACCAGAGAATGCATTGATAACCATAAATCTGAAGGAGATAATATTTTGGGGAGGGATCTTACTGATTTAGAGGATAATGATGAATCTTTTGAATGTTTCAACTTGCCAACAGAAAATGTAAGCCATTTCTATAAGGGACTTCAATGACTTTATGTACTGGATGTCCTCCAATATAAGGCTTGTTATGCTAAGTTATTGCACTTTCTTTATTTTTTAGATTCAACTTTCTTAAGTGGTTATCTGTCGGTTATCATGGCATTGCATTTTCTTACTGGTTTGTGTTCTTTATTTTCCTAGATCAAAGAACCCTGATGCTTGATGTTTCTTTACTACAGGATGCCAATCTATTTTGGTGGGAGATACTTCAAGGTAGCTCAATTCATACTTTTGATGTAGAAGCGATTATCGACCATTTATAGAATAATACTATTACTGAAGTAGGAAGAGGAATATGCTCACTACGCTCCTACATCAATTAGGAAGATGATAACAATAACTTGAATTAATATAATGTGATTCTATTGTCTTGATTTTCTACAATGCTTGAGTCTTATCTTTATCAAGCAAAATGGAGACGCTAGAATGATAATTTTGAGGGGCTAATGAGCGTTAGAAATTGCCTTTACATGCTCATGCCTAATCTATCATCTGCATACTTATGAATAGTAAATTTTGCACATGAAAAATGACTGTACATGCATTCATGACATTTCCCGGTATAAATGTGAAGAAATGTGATTGTAAATTAATGTGATTTGTGTGTGTGAAAAATTGAGTTAGAGAGGGTCATTGTGATTCTTGAATTTTTGTAGAATTTTAGAAATTATTTTTCTGAAATTTCGATGAAATTTCTGGACCAGGAAAAATACCAAGTGGCTGAATAAGTGTCTACCGGTGGTGGAAATGACTGTCCAATGGCACTGAAAATTTAGATACATGATTTTAGGATTTATTAATTTGAGCCATTAGAATTTGGGAAGAAATTAGAGTAGCAATTGGAATTGAATTAGGAAGAAATTAGTGAAGGCTTAAGAGTGTGACATGTGGCAAGTGACACATGTCACTTGCCTAACATGCCACCATGTGCATAGGTTTTATAAAAGCCCACCCTTTTGGTTTTTCTTTCACGATGCTTCCAAATAGAAGACCAAACTATTTGTTCTCTTTCATCAATTTCGTAGTCTCTTCTTTTCCTCCTTCTTCTTTGGTCTTCTTCTCCTTGTTAGTTGTTACTAGTATTTTATTTACTTTCTCTTCTTATGCTCACCACAAAGCATAATCTAAACCTCACCCCCTTTAGATGATAAAAATCGCGTATGGTGGGGGAAAATCAGAGTGCTAGTGGTGGTTTTGAAGACTTGAAGTTTTGGAAGCTTAATGAGGTAAGAAATATGTTCTTTATCATGGTTTTAAAGTTAATTAAATTAGTTGTGATGTTTTTACATAAAATTGCATGAAATTGTGTTTGGTGAATATGGGTATGTAACTTGCTTGTTGATTGATGAATGATTAGTGATATATAATGGGATGAATGGAAATTAGAGATGTTATGGAAGTGAAAGTAGGCGTAGAAGAGTGTAGGAAAATGAGGACTGATTGAGTGATGTTGTTGCCATTTTGTGGGTTCATGTTCAAGTGAAAGTTTTGGCTTAGTTATGGTTAATATATGGAGTAAATTGAGTGGTTATTAGTGTAGAAATGATATGGAAGAGATAGGAAAGGTGTTAGAAAGAAAATTTGGAAATTTTGAATTGAACATGTTTACATGATTTGGCCATAACTTCTTCTATGATTGTTCAATTGAGATAATGTTTAGTTTGAATTAATCTAGAGGTGATTGGTTATATTTCTTATGAAGGAAGTGATGTCCAATTTTGGCTTGAAGAGTTCTAAATTTTGACTTGAATGTAATATTATGTGTAGGGATGAACAATAATTCGAGAATGACATAATTGTGATCTGAAATTTTGAAAATTTTTTTGGGTTGATTTAGGCATATTTTGCTAGATTGGTCTTCATGAAAGTTGTAGCGTTTCTTGTTAGCTTTTTATCACCACTAATTATGACATCTTTAGATATTGAGGTTGAAAGTTATGATCTGTTGACTTTGGGATGTTATTCCATAGATTCATGTGCTTTGTTTGTGAAAATGTTCAAAAGTGTAGGTTTTGTGATACTGTGCTTTGAAGCAAATTCTGGACTGTTATGGTTTGAATTGGATCAAGTGTCCTTATTGAAAGTTATAGAGAAATTTCTTAGCTTTTTGATGATGTATAATATGCCATTTTTTGATGTAGGAATTGAAAGTTATTAATTTTTGAAGTTTGGATATGGTTTAGGTGATGTTTAACAGGGCATAAACTTTGATTAAAATTTTGACCCAATTAGAGGTTGAAATTGCTTTTAAGTGCTTCATGAAAGTTGTAGAATATGTTCTTCTCTTTTCATTGATATAAAGCATGGAATTTTTGGACAATGGGATAGGAAGTTATGATTTTTAGAATATTGTGTTATTGTTTAGAATGACATTTATATGCGCAGAAACTTTGGTTGAGATTTTGACCCTTTTAGAGGTTGAATTGGCTTCCAAGTTTTGCATGAAAGTTATAGATTGTGTTCTGATATTTTCATTGATATAAAGCTTGGAAAATTTGGCCAATGGAATAGGAAGATATGATTTTTAGAAGATGTATTATTGTTTAGGATGACATTTATTGGATAGTAACTTTGATTGGGATTTTGGCTCCCTTAAAGTTGGAATTTGGCTGTGAGTCCCCATAAAAAATGTAGGACTTTCTGTTATCTTTCTATTGATACTAAATTTGTTAAATTTGGACTCTTGAGTGAAAAGTTATGTATGTTGAAAGAAGAAAGGAAATACATAGAAAAAAAGAAATTGGTAAAATGAATATATAATGTTTATCGTACTTCCTACTTGGTCACCTTGATATTTTAGAGGCTCATGATAAATAAGAGCATGATAATTTAAACTTCTTAGACAAGTATTTTATACTCATCAAAGAGGAATTAAGATTTTGATCTCATAGGAAATTCTCTTAATTCTTAAAACATTCTTTGGGAGCATTTAAAGAAGTGTTTAAGACAATTTTACTTTAAGAAAATTAAGTTTAAGCATTTAAAGATGTTGGCATCATAATTTTAGATATATTGGTCGACTTATATCGGTTAATAGTAGACTAATGTTGGTTAAAAATATTAAACCTTTGTATCAAAAGTTTTTAAGGACAATGGTTGGTGCTTTGGTTGACCAATATGTTTTATTGGTCAATTAATATGTCACATGGTTGGTTAATATCTCAATAGCTAGTTCAATGCTCACTGATCGACTAATGAATAGTAACTATCTATAACAATGGCTAATTTGACCTCAAACTTAAAAATACATGGTTTTTTTTTATGATTTTAGATATGAGAAAACATTTAGGCATTGTATAAACATATATCAAAAAGTTTTACAAAGGTTTTGTGTGCGTTCGTTGTTGCATTTTAAAGGGAGTGAATCTTTAAACTTACCAAAGTGATTAACATCTTTTAAGTTGTAAAATATTCTCTGAGTGGGATTAATGCTCACCTTAAAGAAAAATAGTAAGAAGAGTTGCTTTTTACTTGTAGAAAATAAGATTATTGTAAAAAGGCTATTTTTATCTTATAAAAAAAGAAATTTAGAAGGTTCATTTTTATCTTAATTTTTTTTTAGTAAACATATGAGAAATGTCTTGGAAAATATAAGCAAAGTTGTTCATCGAATTACTATAAATTATTTTTCCTTTTCTATTTCTTATACTTTTAATTATTATTTAATTGTATTATTAATTTATATTAAACTATTTATCATATATTCATTATTGGTCAATTGTATTTGTTAGGTAAAATAATTATTTAAATTTATAACACCCTATTTAGGTGTAATTAAAAGCCAACATATTCAATAAAATAATTTAGAATTCAACCTATCATCTTAGAATGTAGGTTTATGTTAAAGTTAAATGCTGATATAAATGTATATTTTGTTAAAGGGCAAATTAATGAGATTGCAAACTCTTTGACACAAATTTTATTTATATACTAGTTTTTGTATTTAAAATCGATTTCATGGATTCTTATTGGGACCCTTTCTCCGTCATGTTTCTTATATTTCTTAAAAAAACAGAATATGTTTACCTAGGAATATCAATTTTGATCCGGTTCAGTTTAATTTTTGGTCGGATTAATTTGGTCACGGGCTTAAATTATTTGGCCTGACTGAAACGTTAAAAAATAAAATTATTTTAAAAAAATATAAAACTAAGCCAGGCCGAGCAAGCTGGTCAGTAGGTACCCATTGACTGGCCGTCCCTGTTAATTCACTTACGGTGAAACATATTTGGTTTTGCTAGAAACGGTGTATAAATCTGCGGATAAACCGATCAATTCTCGAGCGTAAGTCTACTCCGCTGCCAGAGTCTTAACGCTTAGTGTCATAATTATCGTCACTGCAGGTTGCTATCCTGAGAATGCAAAACAAAATTCCTTTCCATTTCAATCCAAAACCCCAACCGACCATCCCAAAATCATAGAAGTCGCAAACTTAATCCTCCTTTTCTTCCTATCTCATGGGGTTGCCGGAAACTGTCGATTTTGGCCGGAATTTCGCGGTCATGGTCAGAGTCCACGGTCCTGTATGATCCCTCTATCTGTTTACGCTTTCAATAGCCTATTATCATCCAAGCGCTGATTGCATTCTGGTAATATTGTGTTCTTCTTTGTCCTTAACAGGACCCGAAGGGACTGAAGATGCGGAAACATGCGTTTCATCTATACAAGTGAGCAAGTTTATGTTCTAATTTGATATTTTGATTCTTTGTTTCGGCCTCTTCCTTGGGTTTATACTTTGTCGTGTGTAGTTCCGGAAAGACAACACTTTCAGCGTCTGGGATGCTTTTGTCTGACAACCTTTACGATGCTAGCGTGGCGAATCGGGTTTTGGAAGGCAACGGCCAGGTTCTGTCGTTGGTGCTGACTGCTGCTTCTGTTGTTGAGCCGTTTCTGTTACGTCAGCATAGAGATGGCACTGCTCAGGTTCCAGTATCTCGCTATTTTGATATGCTTCATTGCATTTCTTCTTCTTCATGTTGGTGATGGAGTTCTTGACGGATTTGTTGGTGATAAGGAGCTATTGTTTGCCTCAGGGCCGGCCTCAGTTGATTCCCGGTGCTCAGATTGATGTTATGTTAGAGGTGCGAGCTGATTACAGGCAATTGTCTATTTTGTAATGATTATTTGATTGGTTTCCTGGGTTCAGGATTATGGCATTCTTAAACTTTTTGTTCTGGTCATCAGGGAAGGCTAAGGCTGGAAAAGGATATTGAGAGGGATATAAACAAACAGGCTTCTTTTTGGCTGACTGCTCAACTTATAAAACTGGTAGGCCTTACATTCTCTAGTTAGCTATCAAACTATTATGAATAGTAGTGAGAATTGCATTACAATTTCATACCTGCAGTTCTAGCATTTGCCTTACAATCTCAACTGAAATTAGCTTTACTACTAAAGTATTGTGCTAAGCACCATATTATGGTGTTTGACTTGATATTGTAATTTTGTGGTCATATGAACTTCTTAAATCATTATATTTAGGATGTTTGTAGTGTCATGAATCTGAAACTGCTTGATGACACGTAATCTGATGGATCTGGAAAATTGTTGTACCCTGGTGGAAACTGGAGACTGCAGTTGATATGGATAAGGAATGATTATGACATGCCGATTTCCTTTCTTCATAGTTTAATTGAAAAGAAAATTTGAAATATTCTTTCTTATGGTGTTTATGGTGATTTTGGGCCCAGTATAATCCCTTTCTCTTATGAAGCTACCAAGGTTTGAACCTTGGTGGATGAGGAGGTGCTCTTATCTCTTTACCACCTAAGTTAAGCCATAAGTATATGGTTACTGATTGCTTGATGTCTTGTGAAGGTTGATGTTCCTGCATCTACCAATTTTCTCCAATCACTTCTTGAAGGTTCTTCAGGCCCTCTGGATCGTGGATGGGAGTTTGGTTGGTCTATGGGAACAAATGATGGTGGTCCTCAAGCTTTTAAGGATGCATTGAAGATAAAGGTTACTGAAGCGCAATGGATTCTCTTTTATCTCTAGCATATTTGTCTACTGCTGTTGATAGTGTTCAGAACTTACATGATAATGCTGTTCAATGTCATAGAAATCTATTTTTTGACTTTTAGGAAAAGGAACAACAATTCATTGTTCAAACAACAATCTAGAGTCCATTTTAAGTCTGAGGCAAATTAGAGTGACATCTGATTTTTGAATCTTGTAAACATTATCATGTTTTAGAATTATTACTCATTTTTTTATTCAAGGATTCTGAGTGCTGCTCATTAACAGGCATATATGCTCTGCATCATCTTTTCTATTTTTGACCACAAATGATCTGGATGTTTTCTTTACAAACTTATTGTTCTAATGGAATGAAATATTTCACATATAACATTTATGAACTGCCTCAAATACCACTATTGAATTGAAAGTACCATTGACGATTTCGTACATCAAAAAGCTTTTACAACAAAATAACCTGTAGGCTTTTTGATGTGATGTGCACACATCATAAACATATGTTTGTGCTCCGTATATTTTGCAGTTATATCTTACAATTAAAGGTTTGGATAATAATTAGAGCAATTTTAAAAAGTTCTTTTAGTTGTTCTCCTTACTGAATCTTTTCCCAATAAAGCATGATATACTAAAGATAAGCAGAATTAATCTTTCAGGGTGAGCAATACAATTCTTCATTCACTGAGGCTGATAGGCACATGGTAGGGCGGGAATCTGATGATTCAAGTCTTATGCGAAAGTTAGCTACAAGAATTGCCATTTTTGGAGTTTGCTTAGATTCAAAGGTAAAGTACATTTACGCTGTTCTACTTTATTTCCATATTCATGTCATTTTGTAGTTCATCAGGAAAGCTAATGCTTTGGTAAATTTTACATTCTTCATATGCATACTATAGTTGTTATTATTATCCTTTAGGATCTGCCAAGCATTGCTGTATCACGTTTAAATTCAAGAGGAGATTCTCTTTTAGCAGTGGGTTCTCCTTTTGGTGTCCTCTCACCAGTACACTTCTTTAACAGGTACTTTTTCTTTATTTATTTCCATAGTTTCTTGAACTTCTTTTCCAATTTTTATGAGGTTGTGTTATAAGGGATCTCATGCCTGAGGATATGGTAATGTGATCACATGCCATCATCTTGAAGACTTTATTGGCAACTGTTATTGTTGCTCTTATCATTTGTTTTAATTTATTGGATTTTTTTATCATGAAGGAGTCAAGTGGTTACGCCCTTCATTGCAAGACTGCTGAACTTGATATTGATCCTGATAGTAATGACAAGTAGCTTGTTGGAGATTTATGTTAGTCATCCAACTATTAGAATAGAAATATGAAAGTTTGCCTGTATTATTTGCCCATTGAATTATTGAAGAACAAAATTTTTAGATCTTCCTATCGTTACCCTGCCCTCTCTCAAAATTGTGCATTTCAGTCTGCAGTTATTCCCAACATTATAGTGGGTTTATGTTTCTTCTATCTTTTCCATTTGAATCAGCATATCTGTAGGATCCATTACCAATTGTCAGCCACCTGGTTCATCCAACATCTCATTGTTGATGTCTGATATTCGGTGTCTACCAGGTATGACATTTTGCTGCAGGATCATATGGTTGTGTTGATGCTATGAAAATTCTTATTCAGTCTGGACACTGAATATTTCAGGGATGGAAGGTGGTCCTGTGTTTAGCAGACATGCACATCTCATTGGCATCTTAACTAGACCATTGAGGCAAAAGAGTAGTGGTGCCGAAGTTCAGGTAACTTTGAATCTATTTTGAATCAGAAACCATCCTTTGGATAACAGATCATACAAAATTTTAGCATTGGTTAACAGCTGGTGATTCCGTGGGAAGCCATTGCAACTGCTTGCAGTGACTTACTGCTGAAGGAGCCTCATATTGCAGAAAAAGGGATCAATTTTAACAAGGAAAACTTAAATGCTGTAGGGAATGCAGACATTCATGAGTCAGATGGGCCTTTTAACTTTAATTCCCATTGCCTTCCACCACTATCACTTGAGAAGGCAATGGCTTCTATCTGCCTTATTACTGTTGATGAAGGTGTCTGGGCATCTGGGGTTCTGCTCAATGATCAAGGCCTCATACTTACAAATGCTCACTTATTAGAACCATGGAGATTTGGAAAAGCAACTGTAAGTGGTGGAATAGATGATATAAAATTGGAGTCCCATTTATTTGAGCCTGAAACTTCAACATGTCGAACATGCACTGAATTTGACGACTTTGAAGAGAGTCAAGGAACATCGTTGAAGACGTTGGATTTTATGGTTGCTTCTATGTCTAGAGAGAGCAAGGGATACAAATTAAGTTTTCCAAACAGAGGCCACAGAAGTTTACGAGTTCGCTTGGATCATGCCAAATCTTGGATTTGGTGTGATGCCAAAGTTGTATATGTTTCTAAGGGTCCTTTGGATGTTGCGCTATTGCAACTTAAAAGTACTCCTAGTCAACTTTACCCTATCAATGTGGATTACACATTCCCACATTTGGGATCAAAGGCATATATTGTTGGACATGGACTTTTTGGTCCAAGATGCGGTAATCTCCTTGCTGAGTTAGATTGGCCAAAATGTTGAAAAGGACTGTTTTCAATCATTTATCGTTTATACTTGATTTACTAAATTTACTTTTTAGGACTTAAAGTTTAGCTTAAGCATTGCACTTAGTTTAGCTTAAGCATTGCACGGATATCTAATTGAGTGTCATTTCAAATAATTGTTGGACTCACATCCTTTAAGATGAAGGCAAACCTTGAATGTCAACTGTATTGGTGTCGTTGAACATGTCTTTATTGAATCATGTGATCTACTATTGCCTGAATATGTACATGACTGCATAGATAAATGAAATGTTGGCGATGTTGCAGTGAGACTAACGTGGATAGCTAAAATATGTTGAGGGCCTTAGTGCTTTTAAGCGATTTCACATCAATGTGGCTATACTGTTGTTTGTCTTGCAAAGCTTTTCTTCATTAAGATATGGGAATTAGCTTTTCAAAATTTTAGTCATGTTTTACATGTATCCATGTTGTTTGGTGTATGCCCCACCGTATGTCAGCCAGGGGTGTATGTGATAATCTTCTACCACTATTTCTTTTTTAATTTGTAGATGCAGATTCTGGATTCTTTCTGGCATTTGCAATTGTTAGATATTGTTTTTGGCTTGGTATCTGATAGATAATGCTTGTAGCAAGTCACTTCTGAGTAATTCCACCACCTATTTTGCAGCACTTTCCCCTTCAGTTTGCTCTGGAGTGGTTGCAAAGATTGTGAAAGCCAAGGTGTCCTCTAAGTATCAATCAACTCAAGGAGAGTATTCATACGTTCCAGCAATGCTTGAAACAACAGCTGCTGTATATCCTGGTGGTAGCGGTGGTGCTGTCATGAATTCAAAAGGTTATATGATTGGGCTTGTGACCAGGTACAATTCACAAAAGTTTACTTAAGGTATCTTTCATCAAAAAGCACTAATTTGTAAGATCTCTCTCCAAAAGAGACAGATAAAGCACTAAGTGATAGTTATAATCTCTCCTTGTTCATGTTAAATCCAATCAACGTTCTGTGTTCTTGTTGTGAGATTTTGCTGATCCCAACTTGTCAATTGGATCAGGATTCTTTATCTAGAGAAACATTTCAATCATTGGCCATAATATCTGTGATTAAATGCATTAAGCTCAATGTAAGATTGATTGGCTGTCGGATATCAATGCCTCACATCCCTTACATGAGAATTTTGGACGCCTTGCATTGAATTATGTCATGTAGGTTTCATAACTGCATTGAATTGGCAAATGTCACTTGTATGGTATTCTTATTGGTTTTGCTATTTTGTTTCCAGTATTATTGGTCATAGATCTACCTAGTAAATCTTGTCAATTGGTCCCAATTAATTTGAAGTACTCTAGTTAATGAGATAACTTCTTGATACAGTAATGCCAGGCATGGAGCAGGGACAGTTATACCTTATCTGAACTTCAGCATCCCATGTGCAGTTTTGACACCTGTCTTTGAGTTTTCAAAAGGTTTGTTTATCCAAACTAATAATTAAGAATTTGTTAGTATAAACATTGTTATAAGTTCTGGATTAGTGCAGCCATTTCAACTGGATGTCCTGGACGTATTACACGAATAATCCAGATGATTTTTACAAAATTTGCTTGTGGTGGTTTAACTAGTTGTATAGTGCCCTTGATTATGTCCAAAACACTTGCAATATGTTACCGTCTTTTCGATATTCAATTAAGAAGCTCAGATTTAGTTGTTTCTTGTGTTGTCTCATTGTGAAAAAGTATCTTGGGTAAACAATGATTGGCAACTGCAAGAAACACTAATAAGGAGTGTATATCCTTAACATTTTAAATCTTCTATCAAAGTCAATGTGAAACGCAAACAGGGGTTCCCTCGGGAGTTGAATCTGTAGGAACTTTATTCCCTTGCTGCATCACAACAGTAGGCCCCTAGCTGTAATCAAAGATCCTGGGTAGTTATTTGCATGTGGTTTCATAGTCTTTGAAGATGCTACAAATATGCTCTTGTTATGGCAGATATGCAGGATTTATCACTTCTTCAACGTCTCGATCAACCAAATGAGTTCCTTTCTTCGATATGGGCACTCACGCCGCCACTAACTTCCAAGCCACACCCGCTGTCAGTACTAGAAGACAATAACAAACAAGTGAAGGGTTCCAAATTCGCTAAATTCATAGCTGAAACGGGTAAAGTCTCCACAATACCTTCAAACACAACTTTCTCCAGTAAGTTATGACAATATGTCGTTTGTCTTTAATTTTTTGCAAATAAAGAAAAATTTTACCATATGAATTGGGTATAATGGATAGGCTGGGAAGATTATCCTTGTATGTATCAGGAATTTGTTGTAATCTAAATGCCATATTGACACGCCTGTTTCTTACAATATTGTTTGGCAGCTGTACTCCCTTCAATTCTTGGCTCACACAATGTTGAAGTAATCAAATCCATTTCTGTAATCATACATAATTGTTTGGTTTTTCTTGGTAGAATGGAGCTCATTTATTGTGTGTACTCACTTTAAGAAAGGATGAGTTGTGGATACTGACCCTTTTATGACATATAGGCATTAATGGTAAAGTAAATCTAGCCCTTAAGACTAACTGGTGAGAATTAAATATTAAATAGAGAAAATAATAAGTAAGTAAGTTACTGGGGAGAATGAGGAAAACATATGATAGCATTATCTCCATTTGTTGGATTTCTCAGGTAAGA
>JANIHY010000002.1:41567067-41577857 GCA_027479065.1 Erythroxylum brevipes
TAGTGCTAAGGCTTAGATGTAAATATATCAAAACCTCCCAAGCCCAATGACCTTCCTGGTTTTAGTTTCCAAGTTGTTATCAATCTCTGATTTCTTCCTTTCCTCTCTTTTATCCCGACTCGAGCGAGGATTAGTTTGAGAATAGATGATTTAAATATGTCTTTTTATAGTTGAGACCCTTCTAAGTCTGAGAATAGATGATTTAAATGTGTCTTTTTATAATTAAGACCCTTCTAAAATATCTAGTGGTTAACAAAAAGAAAAAAAAGATATCGTTGGTTTTTAATCTTAAAATTAAAGGGTTATGATTGTCTTTGTACCAAGTGAGCCTTCAGGATGTAAGAATAGCTGCGTTCCGACAGGCAAAGTTGAAGTTGGTGATGTCAGACAGAGAATCGAAGAGGAAGAAATGGAAGATGGAGAGAGAAAATGAACTTAGATCATCGCAAGAAGAAAAGGCATGTAGAGAGAGGAATAATAAAAAAAACAGCGAAAGTGGAAGGAAAGCGATCGAAAGCAAACAGAAAGTGGGAAAAGAACAAAGAGTGTGGAGTAGCTGAAACTGTGACACAGTTGACACGATCACCACCACCACCATTCAGCACCAGCCACGCCACCTTCCCATGCGATGCGACGCCCTTTCTTCTGCACTACTGGTTAATCCTCGATTGGTCAGTTCACTGTCTGTCATCATATGTCTTGTTCTTAGTTCTGTTCTTTGTTTTGATTATCTACTGTGAGTTGAGGCAAGAGTTGTTCTTATCTGGTACTTTTCTGGGTTAGTTTCCATATACGGAGTTTTGATTAAAACAATGAAGTGGATTTTCTATGCCCATGTTTCCTTTGTCTCTCGGGTTGTGAAACATGGGAGCAGGGACTGAACCTAATCCAAGCAAGTTTATGTCTTTCTCTACGATCTCTCCGTTTTATTTCTGTGACTAATCCATTTTGTTGAAATAAAGACCTTACCTTAGCGGGCATATTCCTCTATCTCAACATATCCGTTCGCATCCTATATTTGCCTGGCTCTCATAAGGGCCGGTGATCTCTATTTTTCTCATAGTTTCTATAGTTACTCCAAATGTTTTTTATTGAGAAGGAATTGTGTGAATATATTGGAAGATTTGGTTGCCACACTGTGTTTTTTATTTCACATTTGGTATTTTATTTGTTCATTTATTATATCTAAGATAGGAGGGAAAGAACAAGGATTTGTTTATTTTGGATATAGAGACCAGCTGAGTATATTTGCTTGGTAACGACATCAGTGGTTTTTAGCTATTTTGTAAGATTTTGAGGAGTCAGAAAGGGACACTTCAAGTCTCTTCTCTGTATAATCTGAAACGCCTCCCTCTCAAGAGCCTGCATGCCGCCAAAAGACCAGTTCATATATATCTTGACCGACCCAATCATAATCCCAGAATATAAGAGAAGTGACGGTATCTTTCAGAGTTGAGTAAAAAAAGGAGACAGAAAGAGAGAGATAGAGAAAAGGGAGATGCAGCAGCAGGGAAGAGGAGTGAGTGATGAGATGAATCAAATCCCTGATCAAAGTGTGAAACCGATGCAAGGAGATAATCAACAGCAGCCACAACAACATCAAAACCCACCACAGAAATGTCCTCGATGCGATTCTCTCAATACAAAGTTCTGTTATTACAACAACTACAGTCTCTCCCAGCCTCGGTACTTTTGCAAGACTTGCCGGAGGTACTGGACTCAAGGTGGCACCCTAAGAAACGTCCCCGTAGGAGGAGGTTGCCGGAAAGGCAAGCGCAGCAAAACTTCTTCTACTACGTCTTCTTCTTCATCATCAAGTGAGAATTCAAGGTCTCAGTCGCAACAGCTGCCACAAGTGCCGCAGAATCTGGTGACCTCACATAATATCGTCTCAAGTACCGCTAATACAGTTAATACGGTTTGTGCTCCACTGGGTGGTAAGGACTTTAGGAACTTAGTTTCCCCATCTGGGATTGCTTCAATGGGACTGAACTATCCAAGCGGTGGTTACTTGGCTTCTTTGGCGGCGATTCAGTCTTTTAACAACCAACAGCCGCCGTTGCTTAGTCATCACCAACCTGTTCCTAGCGGTGATTTGGTTGGTTCTTCAAATCTGAGGCAGGTTCATGGTCTCAATGCAGGTCCTTCGTATGGATCGTCACAATATCCCAAAATACAACAGCAAAGACAGTTCTTTCAAGGAGGTAATACGGAAGCAAAGAGTAAAGAGCACCGGTTTTATGCTGGCGAAGAGGGGATTATTAGACCAGCAAGTTCTTCTCAGCATCAGAATTGGCACCAGGGATGTTATATAAGCAGCTCTAGCCCTACTGACACTGCTTTGTGGAGTATCAGCACCACCGCCACAACCACAACCACAACCACCACCCCAGGCAACACTGACAATATCACCGGGGGCTCATCTTCTTTGAGACCAGATCATCACTGGCATGATCTGCCTGGATATGGTCATCCTCCATGAATTTAGTTTCAGCCTTCGGTGTAGCTACATCAAAGCTCCGAACAGCAGACAGCTTGCGTACCAGAAAAACACCATGCATTCTTTTTTTTTTTTATCACTTCTTCCTTTGCATCATAGGAGAAAAACTATCTTTCCTTTTGGGGGTGTTGGGTATAATGTTTTTCTTCATAAACATATATCGAATTGAACAATACCGGAGGCAATGTCCCGTTTTGTGCCTTTTACCTTGTAGATAATTGCTGGAATATTGAGTTAGGTTGTACTGAAGTTCTGGTCAAAGATAAAATGCTTGTTTGAGCTTTTGTATATAAGGATGCGAAATCTTATTGGAAATCGGTCACTACTAATAGCTTTGATATTTAATTGGTTCGGGTTTCAATTAGCTTAGGAACGCAAGGCTATCTAAAAAGGAGAAGGAAGAAGGAATTTAAAAGAGTGAATGAGCTGAGATGGTGGAAAGAAAATGTCTTTGTATTAAAGTTTAGTTCTGTGTGCATGTGGGTGACTGACGACTCAGAGATGCCTTAAAACTTTCCCTTTTGCAGTTTAAAAATGCGTTTGATCTCACTTTGCAACTTGTATTACTGTGTCATAGTCCTGAGTTCTCTCCCTTTCAATTCATGTGGAAGCCATGCTCATAATAATTTGCAAAATTGACACGAGGTGGGGGTTATCCGATACTTTTTGTTATTGAATTGCTGATTAAATGTCAAAGCTTTTGCCACGAAACAAGATTCAACTTGAGGAGCACACCAAATCCAATTTTGGAAGTGAGTTCACGTTTTGAGTCTTGCTTCCGAGGTCCCCTTTTTTCTTTTTTATCAAGGGTCTTTAAATTAAATCCTTCTGTTTGCAAGTAAGGTTATTTTCCAAAGGGTGCAATTTTATTGGGG
This sequence comes from Erythroxylum brevipes, assembly GCA_027479065.1. NCBI lineage: Eukaryota > Viridiplantae > Streptophyta > Magnoliopsida > Malpighiales > Erythroxylaceae > Erythroxylum > Erythroxylum brevipes. Next base: position 41,570,443 of record JANIHY010000002.1, read on the forward strand.
GTTAATAAAAATTTTTTGGAATTTGCTCAAAATCCAAATATTAAAAAGTGACAATTAAATATTCAAAATTTTAAATTTTTTAATACTAACTCGATATTAGTTTCTCTATTAAGTTGTTGACATGCCTTGTTATGTGTTCCAAAAACCTTAAATATTTATACTTGTAAGACTTAATTAAACTAATTTATTAAGTTTAACTAAACTAGTAATTAAGTTTAACTAAACTACGTCGTATATAATTTTGCAATTTTAATTATGTAATTATTGTTGCAGTCTAAACAAAAAAAATATAAATTGAATTTTATCTAAACCAACTGGAAGCGAGTGCATCCTGTCGACAAGTAATAGAAAACAGTAAGAATTGGATATCGTACCCAAGGGATTCTAACAAGCAAGACAGTTAAATTAAATGATGCAAAATTACTCAGACGATCAAGAATTGATTGATTTGAAAATAAAATAAAGTAAGTGAATCAAGGAAATATGCAAGATGCAAAGTACAAATTAAAAAACGATTAGACTTAATCAAACGACAGAAATTGGCTAGGGTATCGGATTTCAATTAGATTAAACACTAAAACTTGTAACGATGGATTGATTTAGGGATTACTTCAGTTAAGCAAGTCGAACCTAATGTTCAAAGAAATTTCCATCTCTTCTAAATCCGAGTTACCTACTTGGTTCATAGATAATTTGGAATAAAAAGCATTCAAGACAAGAAGTCTAAAATTAAGTTTGTTAATCCTAGATATCCTCACACAAAATCCTAAGGTTGATCTACACTTTAATCTCAAGTATGTTGCTTGATTAATTTTCTGACGAATTAAATTCTATTGGTTATGGCATTCAATCATCTAAGGCCTTAATCTAGGCGATCAAGCTAATTTAGGATTAAATATGCATTCAATCAAACAAAAACCAATACATCAAAAAGTATCATAATCTAATATCAATCCTAACCTTAACTAGAAAAAACTTACTCACACATATTCATCAATTCAACTTAAACCATGGTCATAATATATAATTGCATTAGTTCAATCCACAAAAATTAAGACAAATAAGGAATAAAAACAAATTCAATCCTAGCAGCCATGATTTTGCTAGGATAAAAAAATGTTTGCCCACGTTTAACTTGCGGTCTTCTTTCATGCTTTTGTGAATGGAGTGGAGTGTGTGTTGTTGGAGTGAGGGCTGTTGTGTGCTTGGGGAGGTTGCGTCTTGCGTTGATGAATGAGTGGAGTGTGATAGTGAGTCAATGAAGGCTGCTTCATTCCTTGGTTGTGCCACCACTTTCTTTGCTTTCTTCTCCACTGAATTGAATGTCCATTAGCTCATGTTCTAGCTCCCTTGCCGCTACCTCTCTCATTCTTTTGTTTCCTCTCCATTTAATGTTCCTTCCAACTATCCTCCTCATTCACAGACACTACTCTCTCCACCATCAGCTGCGTCGTTCCTTCGTTGTGCCGCCAACCTGCTGTCTTCTATGTATTGAATGATTTTCTAAGAGTGTTTGGTCCACCCTTAGTCATGCAACTCAAGCTCTTCATCCCTCTCTTTTTGGGCCGCCACCTCTCTTTTCTTGTTCTCCATATTCAAAATGTATCCACCCCCTCTAGATTTTTTTGTCCCACACACACTCACGTAGTCTTTTCTTCCTCTATGCCGCCAACTCCTTCACCTTTTTGTTTTTCTCTATTCAATGTCCTAATGTGTCCTCCCCTTTTTCACGCATACTTTAACCTATTAGTCATGCAAAAATCGTGAGCGCTATGTCAAAACGTTAATGTTTTTAGGTGCCTAAAAACATGAACATTTTTCTATCCTTGCTTCCTGGGAAGGCTTTTCTTGCTTTAGGTTTTTAAGGATCCATAATCTAATATATGCCTAGAATTAGAACAAATAACTCTTAATTAGTGCAATTTTAATATTAAATGGACAAGAGTTTAGCAATATGCATGTAAAATTAATATAAAATGCCCATTAACAACACCTCCACACTTGAATTGTTGCTTGTCTTCAAGCAACATACTTAGATCACAACCAACATATTCTGTCATTTCATTTTCAACGAAAATCAAGTGTTTGCAATCCTTTAAACTTCGGCAATTCAAGTATCAAGCTACTACATATATCATAATCTTTTCATCAATGCACATAAATAAAATCAAAGGTAGATATCTTGATCAAAAGCAAGCATAAAATTAAAATGGACTTTCCTCACGATATTCACTAATGTCACTCATGTGTATAAGGGTTGTGTTTTACTCAAAACTTTCTCTAAGAGATTACACTACCATAGGCTTGAAAATTCTCCTATTTTTCACTACATAGAATACATGTCATCACGAATCAAAAGGGCTTTTACTAGGGCTTGTAATGGGGCTTAGATCAAGGTAAAGTAAAAAGGGCAAAGGTTACTCACAAGCATTCACAAAGCATTAAGTAACATGGGACAATCAAAAAGAAATTCTGAGATGTGCAAATAGAAACATGGGACTACAACTACTCATCACTATCTAATGTTATTGTTTGATTTTTTTATTTTTTTATTTCTTTATTTCTTTCTTTTTTTGATAACACTAAACATAAAAGAAGATAGTTATAGCATAAATCAACAACAATTGAGTAGATGTACCTAAAAAATGTCTCAAAATAGTATATAAAACAGAATTCCCTAAGTCAAGGACATCAAATACTTAGTACTTCATTCAACTTGTGAAAGGGTCAGAATAAAAAGTTTTCAGGTTTCAATGCAATATGATTAACACGAAAACAAACAAATAAGGTCAAAGACTCAAAGGAGGTAGCAAGGGAAAAATTACTTGGTAGGTCATTTAAGCTAAAAGGTTAAAAACAAAGAAGGCATTTATCATATCCATAAAGCATGTAACTAGAAGTATCAAACAGGTTCAAAGTAAGTTTAGAAGGTCATCCACATAGGAAAGCATCACATACAACAAAGAAAATAAATGACTATGAGATGCAGTCATATAACTCAAGACCTCACATGTGCTTAAATGAAAATCCATCAAAATCCTATACATTGCCTCATCACTCAGCATTAGTTATTGACTAAGTTTATGCAATCAACTATTTCAATCAATCAACATGGTTCACTATACTCTCAAGCTGCCTAATCCAAGTTCACGCATACAACTCAATTCTCGTTCTAACTACTTTGACAAAATCGTATGATCAAATTCATCAAAAATGGGACCTAAGTTAGGTACCAAAAAAATCACAACCATTTAAGTGTGTATTTCTCAATATCCACATCAATATCATAAACATCAACATGCACATAATCTCAATCTCCCCAAACTTAATATGAACATTGTCCCTAATGTTCAAGTAGTCAACAATCAAACACAAAGAGGGGAAAGAAGAAGAAGAAACTTCCCTAGAAAAGAATCGGCCAAGAACTTTTTGCCACAAACCATGCAAACCCTAAAGCAAACTCAAAACAGCTCAAAGAAATGTATTAAACTAGAAAGAAACTCAAAGGAAACAATGAGAAAAGCAAAGAAGGAAAATTACAACCCTATTGAAAGGCATGCATTGTGATCAAGATGAAGAGACAATAGCTCCTTAGAATTATCCACAAACTTGGGCATATACAATTTACCTCGTTGTCCATTTACCTTGAAGGGGTTTTCATTTTCTCGTTTTACCTCGAAGGCCCCAAAAGGAAGGACTTGGATCATCTTGAATGGAGCATACCACCTTAACTTAAGCTTCCTTAGAAAAAGATGAAGACGGGAGTTATTGATTAATACCTGGTCATCTATACAACTTCAAATTGTTAAAAGAATCCAAATGGAACTCTTCAAGTTTGTGAAGCTGCATAAGTCACTTAGCATCTGTAGAAGACAAATCAAAGTTAAGAAATTTGGTATCCCAGTATGCACGATGCTCTAACTCAACTAGAAGATGATAAGACTTGTTATGAACTATCCTAAATGGTGACATGCCTATGGGTGTCTTAAATGTGGTCCTATATGCAAAAAGTGCATCATCTAGCTTTAAAGACCAATCCCACCTAGAAGCATTAATAGTTTTCTCTAGTATTTTATTTAATTCCCTGTTTGAGATTTAAGCTTGCCCACTAGTTTGGGGGTGGTATGGAGTAGCAACCTTATGGCACTTAGCTAATAATAAATCAAAAAGTTTATTGCAAAAATGCAACCCCCCATCACTAATGATAGCCTAGGTGTGCCAAAATGTGTAAAAATATTCTTTTTCAAAAACTTAACAACACCTCTAGACTCATTTGTCAACAATGCCTCTGCTTCCACCAAGTTGCTAACATAATTAATAGCAACCAATACATATTGTTTGGAGAAAGACTTAGGGAATGGTCCAATGAAATCTATGACCCAAACATCAAAAACTTCACAAACAAGAATGTTAGTTAATGGCATGTCATGCCTACTAATGTTCTCGACTTTTTGATACACATCACAAGATATGACAAATACAAATGCATCCCTAAATAAGGTGGGCCAGTAGAAACCACACTCCAAAACCTTATGAATTGTCCTAGATGCACCATAATGTCCCCCAACTTTTCTAGAATAACAATGATGTAACACAAAAGACATTTCTTCAGGAATGCAATGCCTAACAATACCATCCACACAAATCTTGTAAAGTAATGGATCTATTAGACCCCATTTTTGGAGCCCAACATTCCGGAATATCATAAGACGTGAGTATGAGTATTTCCTTATAGGGTTATTTCAATGAACTCTCATTATCCATCGTCAGTTCATCCTCACTCTCATAACATCTCAATCCAAAAGGGGGCGAGCCCACACCAGTCAGATGCCTAATCACCACTTGACTTCTTCAAAATAATTATAGCTCCATGTCTCTAGTTTATTTTGAAATAATAATCATGTCATTTGGAGCCCTACAGATCACCTGAAACGAGATTTTTCCATTTAAAGGGTCAAAAATGCAAATTTCAAAATGTGTACAGTGTATGTCCATTAAACAGACACACACGTTTGCCTAACAGACATCCATAGGGCTAGGAGCCTTTCTAGACCCTAGAAGGTCCATTTAATGGAATTAATGTCTGTTAAACGACATGGGTGAGGTTGGGGGTCCTCATAGACCCAAGAAGGTCCATTTAACAGACCTAAAGTCTGTCTAACAGACATAGGTGATACAAAACTCCCTTCAAAGCCTCTCCAATGGTTTCTACCTCCATTCTAACATCACTTTCACTCATATTCTTCTCAAATTCACCTCTTCTAGTGCAATATCACTTCCTAACAATTCAAACACCACATTGATCTCATAAAACTATCAAATTTCAACTCATTTAATTCATCACATTTAATTACATCTCATCATTTTCTATAGCTGTCCTGAATTACACCTTATGCAACATCACCAACTTATAATGATCATATCTGTTGACTCCAAAATCCAAAAATTTCATACTTTATATCATTGGAAAGTTAGAAAGATAAGCTACAACTTTTATGAAGAAAAATGTATCTAATTCAACCTAAATCAATACAGTTCTTCCCCTGAAGTCATAACACAATTTTTACACCTATGAAAAGATTGAGAAATACGATGAACAAACTTTGAGAGTCATGAGCCAAAAACACAATCATATTTCATTATCATCAAAAGATAAGCATTTTGCAAAGTTTCAGTGAGCTTTCCGAGCCATAATATAACATTTTGGAAAATCTCAAAATACGAAGGGTACTTGAACAATAATTACTCAACATGCGACTATAACTTTGTTTTACATAAATTACTCCAAACAAAACAAAATATGGAAATCTGGAGTGATGCCTTGACTCTCAGTTACTCGATATCTTGCTTAGCACCTAAAGATGGGACCGAAGGTAGGGTGAGCGTAAAGCTCGTGGGTAACAAGTTTATAATCGAGAAATAAGCAAAAACCATTGAAATATTTATTTCCATTGTAAAATTCACATTGAAATCCATGTAACACATATTTCCTAAATTCACAACTTATCAAGCAATTAATAAACATCATAAGTTATGAATTCATCAAACTTGTCACAAATCATAAACACATAAGCACATCAGAAATGGTTTAGGTAGTCTAAAATAGAACGTACTACACATTTCCTATAAGGGTTTTGTGTAGCCGTGAACAGAACGTACTATCACAATCCCAAAAAATGGTTTTGCATAACCATAAACTTATAGGATTTCGTGAAGGAGCTCCATGTCACTAACGGGTAGGTGGGATAAGCCTTTGTTTAAAATGCACTTGATTTAACTTAAGAGATCACCACAAACCCACATAACATATATTTCATGAATTGAAAACGGATTGCCCACAATGACATTTTTTCAAAAACATGGTTTTCTTAACATATTGCCACAAAAGGCATATTTCAGAAACACAATTGTCCATGAACATGAAATATTTCACATACATTTCCATCAAATTCATATACCAAACATATAACAATTTCTCAAGTCATTCAAAAGCAATAATGCAACAATTATGAAGCAATTTGAAATAATTTCATTTTCTTGCTTTAAAAGAAAACATTCATGGCTCAGTACTCAATTATAAACATGAAACCCACCTTGAATTTTCTTACTTTAATACTTGCTCAAAGAGACCTCTCCCCTTGCTCCTCTTGCCTCTCTTGCCTCCCTTTAACATTGCCAAAAATCCCCATTCAATAGGAATTTAAATTGGAAAACTCAAAGAAACATATACATAAAATTGACCCTAGAAAACTTAAACTAATGCATTTCCTAACCTCTTTGAACCAAAATCTTTCAAAAAATCCAAAAGGTTAAACATAAACTTACGTTGAATCTTCACCAAACAATGACTTTCTTAGCTCCAATAGAAGCTCTAATGCTCCTCTTTCTCTTTCCCGTCTTGAACCAAAAATCACTCTCTAACACTGAGAAAAATTGAAACCTAACTTAGCTTTCTCTTCTTTTCTCTCATCTCCACCAAAACTCTCTTCTCCTGTTGGACCCCGAATTCTTTTCGTACTGAAAAAGCATGTGTTAAATTTATTTGAGAGGTTGAGTTTGATAGATTGCTTTTGGTTAGAATAAATTTGAGGTTTTATTGCTTAGGTTGATGGACTTAAGATTAAATTAGAGTTTTGTATGGGGTTAGTGAAATTAGAAAGAGTGAGGTTTTATAAGGTCAATTTGGGTAGATCATTTAGGTTTTTAAAGGTTAAGGCTTATAAGGAACGGTATTTACATCATTTTGGGATTCTTTTAATAGAAGGAAGGAAAGAAACGATTTGCTTAGTCTTTTTGGAAGGAGATTACGAAAGTTACAAGGAAAAGAAAGGGAGAGAGTGTTAGACCCCGAATTGTTTTTATGATGTCATTAAGCATGAATTTCGCTAATTATGTGTTTATGGCTTAATTTGATT
>JANIHY010000002.1:41613952-41628743 GCA_027479065.1 Erythroxylum brevipes
CTGATCTTTGAAGAATGGACCGATCGGCCCACGGGTCGTTTTGACTGGGTTCGGGCCCAGCACGGCCGACCCGACCAGATCCATTACAACATTAACCTCCTTTTAGACTTATAGGAACATACTTATGTATTTACTAGGAGAATTTGGCATTGATGCATGATAGCCTAACGAAATTGGCTCCCTAACCATCAAAGGCCCATTGACAATCACAAGTCTTGCTGGTAAATTAATCAAAACCTATTATCAGGCTCGCGAGTGTTTCCAAGGAAGCCACACATTTACTATTTATGGCGATGTTGCTCCCTTGTCCTACAGACATTATGGCATAAGATATCAACCATCCAAGGTTGCTTATTCATATCTGTCATTTAGAATATAAGGGAAATCGTATCACAGATAAATGGCGCCAAATCTCTCCAAAGACAAATAGTTTCTGACAAATTTAAAACCTAGTGTGTGACCTGAGTTTCATAGCTGTATCGTACATCATTTAATGACAAGTTAAAAAAACAATTTAACTCCATCATTTACACTACATGTTAAATTAGATTAACTCCATCATTTACACTACATGTTAAATTAGATTTTAACATGAAAGTTAAATCCTAAAAATAAACTCTGACTCTACGTAAAAGCTAAAGGGCTTTTGTCAATTTAATATCACGTAGCATTCTTTTATATAGATTTTTTAAAACTTTATTAAAGGGAGACCCACATTATTGATGTAGCATTTTTTTTTAATAGGAATGGGTTCTATTGGAGTTTAATCTGTACATTTTGACGATTGAATTTAAATACAAGTGATTCCCAATTGTATTTTAATGGTATGTTTAGATGTCTGAGTTTAAATGAAAATGAAACTCACTTATATTTAAACGTTGTATTTCGAAGGTTGAGTTTAAATGGAAGTATGTTTCACTTCCCACTTTAATTTAAAAGTTGCATTTCAAAGGTTGAGTTTAAATACAAGTATGCCTCAATTCCGTTTAAGTGCAACATCTGGAGCTCTTCCCCAATGATCATCGTGTTGACCTAACACGCACTGTTTTGAAGCAACAATAATCTGCATCGTTCTTCCATCTTCCTCAATCCCTAATCTGTAGCATTCTTCCTCATCTTCTTTAGCAAACAAAAATCCCTAATTCCTATCACCACCACCACCTAGAAGATTGCTATTCGTGTGTCAACAATCTGTGTGGAACTATTGTTGTTTATGTATTGTTGCCACCACCTCCATGTCCGTCATTAAAATCACTTCGTCCACTACCTCCTAAGAATTGAGAATCAAGTCCATCGCAATGAAAAAGGTAAGGCCTATGTTTGTGGGTATTGCATCAATATTGCTGATTACGGTTGTTAGGTTCTTAGTTTTTTTATAATTAAACAATTCATATTGATGAATAGTCTATATTTTTTTTAAAACAATTTATGTTAAGAAATAGCCTATAACTAAGATGAATATGTTTACAAAATGTTTAGTGATGATGTTGTTTTATATGTGTTGCGGTGTATGAACAATTTAATATGCTTCATTATAACATAATGATTAAGTTTCTTCACCATTTGTTCCATTTTTGCTATTTCAATGTAGCTCTGAGACATTATTATGGAGTCAAATCTTTTGATTTATAGTTCTTTACACCCTTATCTGTTATATCTTCAATTTCATTTTGAATGTGAATATATTTTAGTGTTGCATCTCTCAATCAAGTAGTGTTTCAATTGATTACATATTAATCGATATTTGATGATTGGTTTAAGCATGGAAGTTAAATTTGTTAATGCTTGTTGTAGAGCATTGTCAAGTCTTTGCTTTTGTAGATTGAAAGGGTAATTTTCTCTGTTTGAGTGCAACTTTGGGATAATGTTATGGAGTCAAACCTTTTGATTTATAGTTATTCATACCCTCATATGATGTATCTTCAATTTCACTTTGAATGTGAATATATTTTGGCGTTGCATCTCTTGATCAAGTAGTATTCGATTGATTACATATTAATCGAGATTTGATGAATGTTTTGAGCATGGTAGTTAAATTTGTGAATGCTTGTGATGCTACATCATTGCAGAGCATTGTGACGTCTTTCCTTCTACATGTTGAAAGGGTAATTGCTACTAACAATGAGAATATTAGACCTTACCATATGTTTATAGTGATTCCATAGTCCAATTTAGATTGTTAATATTATATAAATTGTGTTGTTTTTTAAATGTACAAAAAACTTTATTGTAGGCCCAGTCAAATTCTATTGTCCTCATTGTATTATACTGACTCTTAGTGTAAACAACTTAAAAAGTTAAAAATATTTTAGATTTTAGATTTTACCTTCCAATGATGCCCACCATTTATTCTTTAAGGTATATCTCTCTAGACCATTTTGTTGAATTGGGAAGGCGAAATAAGGGGTCGTGTGGATGGGTGAATAGGAGAATAAATCCTTTTTTTCTTGTGAGTTCATGTTTCAAGATTAGTTAATTGATTAGGAGAACTAATAGTATTAATATAATTTTGCAGTGCTTACCTAAAGATATAGACGTGATGTCTTCAACTATCATTATATTAAATTCAAATAATGATTATTAGGTATGTTATTTTGGTTTAAAAGCCCCGTTAAGAACTTCTTATAGTGATAATAACTTAGGAAGAAGATTTTATGGATGCCCTAAATATACTGTAAGTTTATGTTTCGAGAAGGTAAAGTTGTTTGTATATATGTTTAATGCTTTTCTTGATAATTATTAATTTTCTTTTAAGTCGGGAGATGTAATTTTTTAAAGTTATACGATGACAAATTGAGTGAGAGAGTTATAAAAGTAATCTATAAATTGAAGAAAGAAATAGGTGTGTTGAAGAAAGAGGCTCAACGAACCATAATTGAATCAAGTTCAACGTTAGAAATTGAGGAGCAAATAAAGATATTGAAAGAAGACATTATTTTGTTCACAAAAGAGAAAAATCAGTTTAAATTTGTTTTATTAATTTTCATAATAAGGTTTTTGTTTATACGGTGACTATTATAATATGGGTTTTTGTGGGCAACTGGAAATAAATTGTATTATTTTATTTAAAACTTGAATTATGATGGATGAAAAATCTTCTTATCAACTAAGTTGTAATATATTGTGCGCCATGTTTTGTCTTTATTGTTTATTATTCATTAAGTTGCCTTAATGATGCCTAATTAATTGTCATAAAAACCATCAGGTATATACAAAAGTGATTATATCACAATAAACAATTTAGTGATTATATAACAATAAATAATTGCAATAGTATATAAAAATTGATTATATCACAATCCGTCTATATATAAAATTGATTGAATCTATCCATCCATATACAAAAGTGATTGGATGTATTAACTAAAGTTCTAACAAGACATAGACAATATTAATGTAAAGCCTACGAATCAACCACATTGCTTCCTTTATTTGCACTTGACTGAGCAGGTTGATTATATACTGGTTGATTCATTGATGATCTCTAACTCATTGCTTTAGTTTGTAACTATTGAGAAGTTACGCTAGGTTATCCTTTGAACCTTAGACCTCTTAGTTCAAAAGACAATTTGAATGAATGTGGATCAACTTCTTCCAACTTCATTTTACTACTATATAAAGAACTACCAACCAATAAACATACATTTAAGTAACAATATTCATTTATGAAAGTAATCAATGATGTCATAAATGATCATATACTCACAATATTACTTTGTTGACTTGCTACAACAACATGTTTAACTTGTGAAGAGACCTTGGAATGACCTAATAAATATGAACCAAAAGTGTTATAAATGATCATTAGATATATGAAGCAATACATAGTAACCAAAGAATGTTTTATAGAGGTCGAGTTGAGCCTTCATTCTACAATGTCATAATTTCCACATTTTCTACATTTTTGAACTTAACTCTTTTGAGTCATCATGTTTGGGTTTTTTAATTTAATAGGTTTATTTACTCCTCTCTTTCTAGGTGTTTCAGGTCTTCCTGGCATAACTCTTTTGGGTGGGGTTTATTACTTCTGCATCAATAGCAATCCATAAAATTGAACCTCTAATATGTTGCAACATATGGTCATACAGTGCCAAGAGTTTGGCATTCTTGTAACAATCGTCTAAAAATGCCTCTGGCAGTTAGTCGGAATGATGAATATCACTTATAACATGCTTGCAAGAACATCTATAAAGCTCTCATGCCCGACAACTACATGATTGATGTTTACTAATCCTTACAATATACTTGTCATCACCCTTCCAATCCTCTATCACCAATCCAAACTATTCTCCACTTCATTGTGTGTTTCTTATTCTTCTCCAATTTCTTGATAATCTTGGGTGTAACATCTGACTTCCAACCATGTATAAATTCTCTCCTATCTACATGCTCATTCATCACCATGATTCCAATGGTTTCAAGCATACTAATAACTGGCTTATCTTTTACTGATAAGATCCATCCATTAAAAATTTCACTAATATTATTGTCTACAACTGGGCATTTTGATTCAAAAGATTAGTATCATCTTACCCATCTCTTTTAAGGATATTTAAGCAATGATGATGCACATCCAGGTTTGATTTTATCTAATCTTTTCAACTGCTCGTTAAAATCTTACACAATTCCAAGACTGCTTCTTCAAATCCTTTCACTTCCAATTTATATGCTAATTAGATATATATGCTTAGAGCACATCCGTTGAGTAGCATATGGTAATGTATCTTCCACAGGCCTAATGAATCCCTATAATAATAGAAAAGCTTTAGTTAATATAAAATTTGTACAATAACAAACTATTAATCAATGAAGAATAAAATACCTTTTCCATATCTGATATTATTTTAAGCCCTTCACCATTATCCAACTCCAAGTATGAAGCCAACAAACTGATAAACCATGTCTAGAATTAGTGTTTCCACAACAACTCAAGCCAATGGATACATCTCTCCATTACCACCCCTCCCAAATGCACCCAATAGTTGGCCTTGGAATTTAATCTTTTACAAGTAGCCATCAATACCAAAAATTAGCCTCAAATGCCTTCATCCTCTTTTGATAGTATTAAAGAAAATTTACAATCATTTGAACTACACAAAAGAGATAAAGATGTATGAATAAATGGATAAATGTCATAAATATCCTTGTCGATGATATGTAAAAACTTAATTTTGCAACCTATAACAAACAAGTTTCTTCATTCCTAGCTAGTTTTAACTAAATTATTGATGCAGGATTACTAATCCTTAACTCATGAATGTATCATTGTAGCTTGGCATATTCATTCACATAATCACTCACCCTCTCTTTTGTCAATCTCCTCTTTGCAACTTTACACATACTTGAGTTGACAAATATACTAAGTTTTTCTTTGCATTCTTTAACCATTTCTTCCATCGAGATACTAGGCTTCTTAAGTATTCTTTCCCTAAAATGTCTCATCAGGAACTTATCTGAAACCAATTTAGGTTTTTTTTTCATAAAACAATTACGCTCAGGATTGTATATCACCACTTTGAAGCATCCTTCATTCTTGTCACAAACAATATACAAGTCCTATAGGCATCCCTCAATACATCCCACTCTGATCCTAAGACTTTCACTTTTTAAAACTTCACATTGTATCTTGCTTGCACTACGTAATCTATAATAGTATCTCTAAATTCTTTTACTTATCTAAACTCCATACCCATCTTCAATATACTCCCACATCATATTTATTATGCTTAATACTACTACTAAGTCTTCTTAATGGTTCACCAGACTCTTCGTCACTTGGATATTCATTATTATCAATAAAACTACCAAAATTAGTTGACTCAATTTCAACTAGTTAGTGTTCATCAGGAATCTCAACTTATATAAAATCCTCGTCATCCTTTGCTTTAAGCATGAACAAGGGTTAGAGGTGAATAGAATTTAGAAAGCATTCTTCAAGAAAGAATTCAAATTCTTGTTTGTTTTACATTAAGGATTGATTCAAATTATCAAGTAAGTTCTAACTTATGTCGTTAATTCAATTCCTACAATCTTTATACTCTTTGTTACCAATTCCTTGCTGTTTTGGGGGTGAAGGGTCTTGTTAGATTGATTGAATTTAGGTTTGGGAACAATCATTGAAACAGAGGTGATCTAGACATTGATTCTAGGTTGTTTCCATATCAATAACATCTCGTTGGCTAAGAGTTTTACCAAAAACAACCCTTACAAGAATGCAATTTATTAATATGCTATATATTAAACTTAAAAGAAGAAAAAGAGGAATGTTGCTTTCTATTTTCTATATCATTTAAGATGATTCTTTGTACAAAACTTTAAAACAAAAAATATGTCAAATTTCTTTATTATCTACTAGTCTCATATGATATTAAATCATAATATCAATACATATTTACACCTCCTTTTCATTGTAAATTAGAATACATTTACATTTTGCAATTTTAATGAATTATATCAGAAGTTGTAGCTCTTTAGTTAATTTGTGTTAGTTTATACTCAACCATATCTCTTAAACAAGCTTAAGATTAGGGGAAGAAGATTCTTAGGGAAGGAGAATAAGTGATGTTGTCAGATTTGGTGCTTTTAGCCTTCCAAGAGAGACGTAAGGATTTACCTGATGTAATCATAAGCTCCCTATCTAATTTTATGTGGTTATTCATGTTCAAGTAGTCGATTATTTTCATATTTAACTTCAACAAGTAGAGTGTATTATTATTGTATGAATAAACATATATTTACTTAATTGTTATATTAAACCAAAAGCAAGTTCCAATCAATGTTTTGAAGATAAAAAATAATTACTAATAATGAGTTTATTATTTTGATAAAAAGCAATATAAGAATATAAACTCCAAAAGATAGTTTATAAAGTTGATACATAGATGCTAAAGTTTCCAACCTTCAAAATGAAGATCAAACCAAGAATAAAGTAAGATCAACGCTTATAAAACTCATTTTAAATTTTTCATTGTTAACTATAATCTTAATTTGTTAATTTAATAATCTTAAAAGCTCACTATGTATAATTATTTTATCTCAATTCATTGCGTAAGTCTTAATTCATTAAGAGGATTTAAAGCATTTGTTTCCAAGAGGAAAGCCTTTTGATCATTCAAACACTCTTTAAGGAATATTTTATGAAGTGTTTAAATCATAATTAAACTGAACAAGTTGATTTAAAATTTTAAAATTATTAAAATAATTTTTTAGGGAGATTGGTCGAGTTATATAAGTTACTGGTTGATTAATATATGTTAAAGGTATTAAATTTGATACCAAGAGTTTTTGGTAACATTAGTTAATATATTGGTTGGCCAATATGCCATATTCATTAAACAATATACCTAATGGTTGACTAGTGTTTCAATGGCTAATGAATCTATGCATTCAATGCACATTAGTTAATCATTATACTATACTCATCGACCTCTACAACTAGTTGGTGTAACAACTAGTTCTTAGCTTTAACAACTAGTAAGGATTCCAAAATACTATAAATATATGTTTTTTGATTGGTTTTAACATAAAAAGCATTTAAGTTTCTTTTACACATATTTCTAAGTGCTTTTAAATCATTAAGCATCATTATCTCATCTGCGTATGAGTGAGTCTCTTTGGAGTAATCAAATGATAAAATGAGCTACTTTGAGTTATATTGTATTGTTTATGGCATTATATTTTATACTTGGGAGTGTTTCGAATGGTATTGAGGTTCTACTTCACCTTGAAAAAATATTGCAAAAGGGCTCTTTACCGAGAAATATTGTATAGAAGTTATTCTTCACCTTAAAAGAAAAAATATACTAGAATTCCAAGAAGAGTCTTGGGAGTGAGTGTAAGTAAGAGTTGCTTGTCAAACCACTATAAATTGGTTCACATTTTTTCTTCCTTATTGTCTTTAAATCAATATTCAATTATTTAATTAATTTATATTCAACAATTTCTTAATCTTTATTTATATTGAATGTTGTTAGTCGAGTATTTTGGTTATAAAAGTTTGTTAACTTTTGTAAACACCCAAATCACCCCCTCTTGGGTGCCATTAGGTCCTAACAATGGGTTTGTTAGGCTAGCTTTTCTAATGAGGTCATATAGCAAAGACCTTAAATGATATATTTAGGAGCATCATCATCATCATTTAACTAAGAGGGAAAAGCATTAGTAGAGCATTTGCTTTGATTGCAATGATTACCTCTACTGAAAAACCAAGATGAGATTTTTCTTAATGGCTAAAAGTATAAAGCTAAGGGAAATAGTTTTACGTGGTCCCTTTATACTTACAAACATCATATATAACAAAAAAAATTTCCAAAATAAAGGAAAAATAGGAACCTCATGATAAGAGATCAATTTCCTTAAATAGTAGAGAGATACACATTCTATTTTTTGCATTAGGAAGAAATGAATTTGATCCGGTCTCTATATATGAAATGGCTTATGAAACTTGGCACACTTTAGAAGTTACATATGAGGAAACAAATTAAGTAAAAGAGAGAAAATTATAATATTACCAAATTAATATGAATTGTTCCAAATGAAGTATGATGAAATCATATATAACATATACACAAGATTTATTAATATTATTAATGCTCTCAAAGGTCTTGGAAACACCTATACTAATGTTGAAATATTAAAAAAGTTGCTTAGGTGAGACGTAGGAAACTAAAGTGATGGTGATACAAGAAGCCAAGTGTAACACCCCATTCCTGCGTGACCCGAACCTGACATCGTTGGTGATATCCGAGTCCGTACCCCGCGAGGGTTGCGTGCTACATCAGTCAGTCGAAACTCAGTGCCAATATGTTTTTTTTCATTACACTCATGTGCACAGAAAAGAAAGTAAACAATCTGAGCCCGCGTTCATAAATAAACATTTTCAGTTATCATAATCATTCAATAATAATTTACAAAAGCCATTTAATGAACAAAAAGCCTTAACCATAATGGGCTGGCTTAGTGAAGATGTCCACCCACTGATGGTTCGTCTCAACAAACTGAAGACTCACGATCTTCCTTTGAACGTAGTCTCGTAGAAAATAGTGTCTGACTTTGATATGTTTAACTCTTGATTGTTATATAGGGTTCTTCGACAAGTTGATGGCACTTATGTTGTCACAGTAGATTAGGATTTATCCTTCTTGTACTGAGTATTCCTCTAGTTGGTACTTGATCCACAACGTCTGTGAGTAGCAACTTGCAGCTGACATATAATCGGCTTTTGTAGTTGATAGAGCAGTTGAGCTTTGCCTCTTACTTGACCATTAAACTAGGTTATGACTAAGGAAGTGACATCCTCCACTCGTACTTTTTCTATCAATCCTATCTCTGACATAATCCGCATCACAATATCCAGCTAACCTGAAATCTTTACCTTTCTCATGCATTAAGCAAAGATCAGTAATACCTGATAGATATCTCAAACTTCTTTTAACAGCAATGTAATGAGACTCTCTAGGATCTGCTTAAAATCTTGCACACAAATAAAAACTAAATAGAATGTCAAGTCTGCTTGCTGTAAGGTAAAGTAAGGAACCAATAATCCCTTTATACAGGGTTTGATCAACCTTCTTACCAGTTTCGTCCTTGAACAAATGGTTTGAAGGATGCATCGGAGTTAACATTGATTTTGCTTTTTCCATATCATATTTAGTCAACAGCTCCTTAACATACTTCTATTGATGAATAAAAATATTTTCTTTGGTTTGCTTAACTTACAACCCTGGAAAGAATTTTAACTCACCCATCATGCTAATCTCAAATTCATTTTTCATCAAATTTTCAAAATTGGTACATAACATTTCAGAGGTTGCACCAAAGATAATATCATCAACACAAATTTGAACTATGATAAAATCATTCTTAATGCACTTTCTAAATAAGGTTTTATCTACCTGACCTCTAGTGAACTTATTTTCAATAAGAAAAGAACTCAGACGATCATACCAAGCTCGAGGAGCTTTTTTCAAGCCATATAAAGCCTTATGAAGTCTATAGACATGATCCAATTTCTTGACATCCTCGAAACCCGGAGGTTGCTTCACATAAACCTCTTCATCTATAAAGCCATTTAAAAATGCACTTTTCACATCCTTTTGAAATAACTTTATATCGTTACAGACAGCATATGCAAGCAAAATCCTAATAGCTTATAGTCTTACTACAAGAGCATAAGTCTCATTTTAGTCTATTCCTTCCTACTAATTATAGCCTTGTGCTACTAATTTCTCTTTGTTATGACTCACTCTTCCTGATTCATCTAGCTTATTCTTAAAAACCCATCTAGTTCCCATGATGGACTTTTTCGATGGTCTGGGAACTAAGGATCAAACTTTATTCCTAGTAAACTGGTTCAGCTCCTCTTGCATAGCTAAAATCCAAGCTTCATCTTGAAGAGCTTCATCAATTTTCTTAGGCTCAATATCAGAAATAAATGCTATATTTGCTTCTCTTCTGAATTTGGACCTAGTTCGCACACCTTCTGATGTCTCTCCTATAATCAACTCTTCTGGATGAGAACTCTTATATTTTCAATCTCTCTTCCAATTAAGAGTCTCAGAAATATCTTCAACTTTGTCTAAGGGAATATCTAATGGTGATACTTCTTCACTATCAAACAAAGGTACTGATAGGGTTCCATTATCAGTATCATCTCTCTTACTTGGTTCAGAACTATCATCAAACTTGAAATGAATAATTTCCTCAACATTCTTAGAGGTAAGGTTATAAACCCTATAAGCTTTCGATGATAGAGAATAACCTAGAAAAATTCCAAAATAACTCTTAAAATTGAATTTATCCAAACTTTCTTTTGTATTCAATATAGAGCACTTACAACCAAAAGGATGGAAGTATGATATATTAGGTTTCCTTACATTCCATAACTCATATGGAGTTTTCTTCAACAGAGGTCGTAGAAATATTCTATTCTGAATATAACAAGCTGTATTCACAGCTTCTGCCCAAAAGTACTTAGGAAGATCCATCTCACACAGCATAGTCCTTGCCATTTCCCGAATTGTCCTATTCTTTCTTTCAACAACTCCATTTTGTTGTGGGGTTCTAGGAATAGAGAAATTATGAAAATTTTCATTCTCTTCACAAACATCCTAAACTTCTCATTTTCAAATTCACCACTATGATCACTTCTAATACTAGCTATAGACAATCATTTTTCATTCTGTAACTTTTTGGACAGCACCTTAAAACACTTAAAAGACTCATCTTTATGTGATAAAAATAATATCCAACAAAATCTAGTGAAATCATCAATAATAACAAGACCATACTTCTTTTCGCCAAGACTCAATGTCCTAGTTGGACTAAATAAATCCATATGTAACAACTCTAGAGGTCTATAAGAAGATACAACATTTTGAAACAAAAATGTTGTTTTAACTTGTTTTCTTTTTGACAACTTTCACAAAAGAAATCCTTGTTAAAAATTATTTTTGGTAAATCTCTTACCAAATCATGTTTAATCAACTTGGAAATATGTTTAAAACTAATATGACCTAGCTTTTTATGCCAAATCAGGTTTTCTTGATTAATTGATATAAAACAGGAAATATTTTAAATTCGAAAATCTTTTGAATTGATTTTGTAAAGATTGTTTTGTCTTTTGGAAGAAAAGAATATGGACCCATCCTTATTTTTGACTTCACAAGAATTTTGATTGAAAGACACTTTAAAAGTAGAATCACATAATTGACTGACACTATTCAAATTGTGTTTTAAACCATCAACTAGCAACACATTATCAATTCATACAAAGGAATCTTTATCGATTTTACCGATTCCAATTATCTTGTCCTGCTGGTTGTCTTCAAAAGTTACTTATCCTCCCTTCTTATACTGAAGGTCTAGGAACATAGACCTTCTTCTCGTCATGTGTCGTGAGCATCCACTGTCCAAGTACCAATGGTGCTGGCTGCTTCTTCCAAGGAAGGATATCTGTAGGTGATATTATTTGTCTCTTAGGTACCTAAATTTTCTTGGGTCCTTTAGGGTTAGTTCTAACATAATTCATAGTAAGATGATGATGCAACTGATGACATTTTTTATGATGATGAGGCTGAAGAAATTTCTTCCTAAAGGGAGCAGAATTCTTTTTATGTTGAGTATAGTTTTTAGCAAACCCTAATTCAATTTTATCATTAGGGTGTCAGTATTTTCCTAGCATATCATTCATTTTTCTAGTACTCTCCATAAATGTTGATAGATTAGCTTAAAGATTGTTTATTCTTTGTTTCAACTGATTGATCTCTTCAGATCTATCTACAAGTACCTTTTTCTTCATCTCGTCTACTTATTTCTTTAAGCAGACATTCTCCTTTTCTAACACTTGCGTGTTTTTCAAGTTCTCTACGTACTTTTTCTTAAGCAATTTATATTGCTTTAGAATTGCATGAGAATCTTCTAATAATTCTGAGTATGCATCTTGTAATTCATTAAGTTTTGAGGTTACCTCCTCATCACTTTCTCCTTCGGCTACTAGGAAAATATTTGCTTGCACCGATGCCTCTGATTCAGTATCTAATTCTGACAAATCTAGATCTTCCCAGGTTGCCATCATTCTTGTCTTGCCTTCTTTACTCTTCTTTGGCTTTCTTTTTAACAATTGGCATTCGGACTTGTAATTTCCCAGTTTATTGCATTCATAGTATCTGATGGGTGTTTTCTCATTCTTTCCTTCATCTTTGTTATTCTTCTTGAGGTAGGACTCTTTGTTTCCTTTAGCCTTTTTCTTCTACATGCGTATGATCTTCCTCAAGATAAAGGATAGTTCATCATCTTCTTCTCTTAAAACATGATCTGATTCACTAGAATCGTCATCCTTGACTTCCTCAATCTTCAGCGCTTTTGACGATGAGCTCCTCTTCCTTTGATTCTTATGATTCTTCTATCTGGCCTTCAATGCTATGGATTTGTCCTGTTTGGGCTTATCTTCTGCATTGAGTTAAACTTCATGTATCTTCAGATATCCAAGCAATTCATTAAGCTTCAATACGCTCAAATCCTTGACTTCTTGTACAACTGTGATTTTTGGTTTCCATCTCTTCGGTAAACTTTCGAGGATCTTTCTAACGTGATCTTGATTGTCGTAAGTTCTACCAAGAGCTTTAAGTCCATTGATGATATTTTGAAATCTTCCAAACATCTGATCGATAGACTCTTCATCCTTCATCTTGAACAGCTCATACTGGTATACAAGAATGCTTATCTTAGATTCCTTTACTTGATTTGTGCCTTCGTGTGCGATAGATAGCATATCCCACATCTCCTTCGCAATGTCGCATCCGTGAACTTTATCGTACTCACTTCTGCTTAGGGCACAGCTTAGAAAGAACTTGGCCTTCAAATTTAGTTGGAATCTCGCTTTTTGTTCTGCAAACCATCTGATTCATGGAACAACATTTCCTTCTTCATCTACCTATGTATACGGTCCATTTTCTATTATCTCCCAAAGGTCGATATGGGTAGATTTTCCAATAATGGTAATCTTCTCCATTGAATGCAGGAGGTCTAGTGATGAAGGCACCTTCAGCTATATGTATGTGTGACTCTGCCATGGATCTTTATCCACACTTTGTTACAGTGTTTCTTGGATACCGAGTTCTGATACCAATTGAAGTAAATTACACGTTAGTATAGACTTAATATTCAATATACAAAACGCACAAGAAGGGGGGTTGAATTGTGTATCCGTTTTTTAATACAATCCCCTTTTAAACAAACTTCTTTTTAAAAAAAACTTTCTTTCTCAAACGATTGAAAAATAGTATTATGAAGTATTGCAATCTGCTTCTAAATATTTGTATCAACAATAGAAATTAAAAGTTGAGAGTTGAGAGTAAGAATTGACAGAGTAGTTTTATACTGATTCACCCCAAATCGTGGGCTACATCCAATCCTCATAATTCTTTCGGAGATTTCACTATACTTCTCAAAGATACAAGTATTTTTTTCACCGAGCCTCTTCAGCTCTCTTACAACAAGTATTCTTTTCTGACTTAGCCTCTTCAGGCTATCAGCTTTTCTTTCTTCTACTAAAAGATGTTCCAAGCTTTATTACAGACAATAGTAGCTCTAAGTTTAGTACAATGAATAAAATTTTTAGCTTTTGAATCTGTAGTCTTTCTTGAAAATCACTAACTTTTTTTGGTCTTCGACTCTGACTCATATTTATAGCCTTCGTCTTCAACCGCTTCATGATAACTACTTATTTCTTCTTGTTTCTTGATCTTTGAAGAAACAGTTATTCAGTTGAGTTCTGTAACTTACTCAAACTGATTAATCATCTGACATAGTATCGGGTCTTCGTCTTCGATTCTTTCATCTCATTTTCTTCTATCTCATTTTTGGCTTTGCTTCGTCTCATTTTGCTTTCTTCTTCCATCTCATTTTCTATCGTTTCAATTTCCTTTCTGCTTCCGTCTCATTTCTATCGTCTCATTCTGCTTTCTGCTTCCGTCTCATTTCTATCGTCTCATTCTGCTTCTGCTTCCGTCTCATTATGCTTTTTGCTTCCGTCTCATTTCTATCGTCTCATTTTGTTTTCTGCTTCCATCTCATTTCTATCGTCTCATTTTGTATCTGCATTATTATTTAGTCTTCATTAAAATTATTAATCGTAAAGTCATTTTGACTTAACAGGGGCTAATTATTATCTTGATATGGCTTTTATCTTTTTTATTAAATTTTCATATTAATTTTCTAATATCATAAATTTGTTTTCATCATAAAAAAGGGAGAGATTGTTGAACCAAGAGAGATTTCAATCGAGGTTTTA
>JANIHY010000002.1:41680002-41690620 GCA_027479065.1 Erythroxylum brevipes
CTTCATCAAACACAAATCATCCCATATAACATGAGACATCAAAATTGGAATTTCTAAGGAGATAAAAGCATGGAAAACAACCTATCTAACCTTACCCATAAGTATCCTAAGTCATTTACACCAAAATCCATCCATAATACCAAAAGATTTCATATTTCTCTTACCTTAAAGAGAGACCCACGAAATTCTCTCTCTTCTTGGCTTTGATGGACACTTAATCCTTTCCTTATCAAGAACTCTACAAACTCTTCTCTAAGCAAGAAAATCACAAGGCCTAACCTCTTTCTTCTTCTTCTTCTTCTTCTTCTTCTTCTCTACCTAGCCGAAACTCTCACTCTCTCCTTTCTCTTGATATTTTCTTGACTTCTTCTAATTGCCTTAGTTAAGTTACTTCTTGAATTATAAAAACCTAAGCCTTCCTCCCAAAACTATGTAGTTTTAGTAAAATCCTTCCTTTCCTTGCAAAATTTGCTCCTTTCCCTCACATAAACGACTCCACCTTATACTTCTCTTCTTTTTGTTTTAAATGAACTTAAATGGACCAAAGTAGCCCTCCTTCAAAGCCTTACACTCTAAAAACATGAGTAAACTTCCCAAATTACCCTCAAACCATTTTAGTCCCTTTTAATTTCTAACAACTAATTCAATTCTAATTTAAACTAATCCCACATTTAACTTTCATCCCTCTAAACAATATAAACCTCAATTTAGTCCAACAAAAAGAAAATTTCAAATTAAACCTCAAAAATAAATTTAAAACATTCTTAATGCGAATCGGGGCCTAACATATTCTCTTCCTTAAAATCTCAAATATAAAAAGTGATTCACGTACAAAGCAAATATGAAATAGTTATATAATAATCTAACATTCTTAACGAACTTGTTACCTTTACATCTATTACCTCCCTTAAAGCCTTCTTCAATTTCCATGTAGCTTCCTAACCGCTAAAATGTTTTATTAATTGATCATCATTATAACCAACCATCAACATCTAACATAAATTAATAAATATTAATCGACTTAACTATTCACATTTAGTTAATTAAAATGTGACCATAAATTTTCCAACATCGGGATTACCCTTAGTTTCTCATTGCCTCTAATGCCTTGTCAATATTTAATGTCTCATGAATACTCTTATCATCCCAGGAAGAAATCCTTTCCATCTTCCCCCATTTGAATGGTTACTCCATATGCCCCTTGTTAAGATAATAAATCTACAAATAATTTATAATTCAACTCAACTTTATTTTATTTCACAATATTTACACTTTTACATTTCAACCGACAAGAATAAACTTTCTACCAACCATAACTCGCCATTAATACAACTACTCATCCACCCATTGAAGGTGTTGCACCTTTGGCCTTTACAATGTCATATAACTTGTAAATATGCTTATAAAGATGGTTGAGGATGAAATGTCTCAGCCAAACTTCTTACAATCATCAACATTGATAATAGTATGTAACAGTTGTAAGCTTATACTATAATTGGTGTTGGGATTAAAAAAAACACAACACATATAGATGGAAGTTTTGCCTAAAACATTTCTTCATTTATATACCCCTCACTTTATCGAGTACACACTTTATAACAATATATGAATCATTAACTTTGTACTCCTTCTGAGGTCTAAACACCTTAGCCTCGTTAGCTTTTGTGTATATCTATTTTG
This sequence comes from Erythroxylum brevipes, assembly GCA_027479065.1. Lineage (NCBI taxonomy): Eukaryota > Viridiplantae > Streptophyta > Magnoliopsida > Malpighiales > Erythroxylaceae > Erythroxylum > Erythroxylum brevipes. The sequence continues at coordinate 41,681,683 of JANIHY010000002.1, forward strand.
TTTTATTTGGAATCCTCACAATCCATGCCATGATATCCTTACTAATCTCATCCACTTAATCCATTATTAATGATAACTCACGACGATCAAACCATGCACACAACTAGTAGCATGCATCCCGCCTAACCCTAAACCTCTCAATCTCTCTAAATTCACCAAATCCTATATTGATTGTAACATCCTGTTACCGATGTAATGGACATATCGGTAATTTGGATCGGGTAAATTGAGTGCATGCATATTTTGAATTGCACATGCATTATAGCCTCTATATTTATTGATAAATGCTTATTATTGCACAAGCATATGTATTTACATACATGTCTGACATATTCCCGGTATAATTGTGAAAATTGAAAATTGGGTTATAATTGTATAGAATGTGTTTTGAATTTAAAATTGGAGTGAAAATTGAATTTTAAGGGTTTGAAAATTTAAATTTGAGTATAGGATCATGTGTTTTATATTTTTTAGGATTTATAGAAAATTTTTCGGAATTTTTAGAGTTTCATGTCCGGACCGAAAAAATGACCTAAAGGCTGATTAATTAGATTCCGGTTTCGAAATTGATTGGCAATTGGCACGAGATCATTAGAGTTATGATTTTAGGACTTATTATTTATATCCATTGAAAATTTGGGAGAGATTAGAATAAGAATTGAATTTTTAGACGCTTAGAAGAGGACATGTGGCAAATGAATTGCCAAACATGCCTTAAGCCTTAAGTATAAAACCCTAATCTTTTTGAATTTGCCTTCCAGGACACCCTTGCCCTTTTGAAAGCAAATTTCCCTTTGTTCTTCTTCTCTTCACCTTCGTGATCACCATCTTTGCTTGCTTCCTCCCATTTTCTTCTCATTAATTGCTCCATTCATCATCGTTAAACTAGCTTTAAGCCTTGGGTTGGAGAAGATGATATTTTGGTGTTGGGTGGTGAGTTGCAGTGGGAGTGTTTGAGTGTAAAGCTTGGAGATTTGAGTATTTTGAGTGATCTTTGAAGTTTTAAAGGATTAATCAAGTAAGTTCTTACTCCTTTATGCTTTAGATAGTTTGATTTGATTATTGATTAGAGTTATTAATGGTTTAGAAATTTATGAATTTCGGATGATGTGAGTTTTGAGAAATTTGTTGATTTTGATTTGGGTATTTGAAGAATAATTGATTTTAGATGAAATTGAGTTTAGGGTTTAGTATTTTAGAGTATATGGAGTTGTTTTGGAGTGTTTGTTAAAGGAATGGATGGATTAGAAATCAGCAGATCTCAGAAATCTAGGTTTCGGGCGTGTTTCTGGGTTTGCACGTCGCGACGTGTGATGAACACGCCGCGGCGAGCAATTCCTCTTCCGCACACTGCGATGTGTGCATTGCACGCCGCGGTGAGCAAATTTCTTTCCCACGTCGCGACGAGCGAAGGAGCACATCGCGGCGAGCGAAATTAGGCATGCCGCGGGGAAAGCAAACGCTTGCGTTGCGACGAAGGCGAGGAGTCTCGCCGCGGCGAGCGATCTTGCGCCGCGGCGAGGGCGCCTATTTTCTGAAATTGAAGTTGATTGTTTAAGTGATGGTTTTGAGGTTTTAAATTCCTATTGAATTAGTTCATGATTGATTGTGATTTAGAGACTAAGAATTGTGAATTTATAAAAATGAAAATTTGGAAATTATTTCGAAGGTTCTCAAAAGCGGATGGTGATTGAATAATGAATGTGATTTATAATTGGAGTGTGACTTGAGAGTTCGGAACTTAGTCAAATGAATTATGGTATTAGGAATTGCTATCATTTAGAATGAAATAGTTGATTTGGGAAGATTCGGAAATAGGATCGGGAATGTCATAAACATGTATAGTACATGATTCAATCGCTACATGTGCATTATTAATTATTGTAAATTGTACAATTAGTAATGTTTGTTTATTCCGATTATTTTAGAGGCACAAGTGGAGCGTCGATCTTCCGACGTAGCTGAGACTTCTCGGTAGTAGCTCAGAAGTTCAAAGGTGAGTAACCTAGTTAGTTTCTCAACCTTATGTGTTTAATATTATGCAGCTATTCCATGTGGAGACAAAAGGATGATTATGTGTGTTTGCTTTTGACTGATTTCGGACCATAGGTGTTCGAAATATCTGGAATGTGATATAAAAGTGTTATTCATGCATAAATTGAAATTAATTGGTTTAATGCGAAATTGGATATAGGGTGTTAGTTTGTGACACCATTATTGTTAATTGAAGCATGTGCATTCATGCATAAAAGTATGATCAGATAATGACAGTTGTGACTGGTGCAGCCACCGTATTTCAAAGTTTTACGCTCAACGCAACAGGGCCTCGAGCCCAACAAAATTTTTAGAGCCACAGGCTCAACGTATCAGGGCTTAAAGCCCACTATAATCAGGCTCACGGTCAGAACAACGTAATAAATGGAAAGTGTCGCATGTGCATTTTGTATATGAATGATTAAATGTGAACTGTGTGAAAGGCGAAATGCCTTATATTGTGAAATGATGATGTATGCGATATTTCCGGATATGGTATTGTGTGATATTAGGTGATATTCTGTGAACTGTTTGTATATGCATGAGTTGGGTGAACCATCGATGATGGTTTCTCGCTGAGTTCGCAAACTCACCCAACATTGCAAATATTTTTCAGGACAGAGATAGTAGACTCCTAGCTCCAGAGAGAGAGAGACTTTTCTTGCCTAGTAAAGCGTGTTGGCAAGAGAAGTATGGCTTAGAGGTTGGTCAGCTGAGACCTTTTGGGGATGACCTAGTTAGGGGTTGTTTTAATTCCTTTTGATTTGTACAGTCGGTAATCATGATAGAAGCGTGTATCTATGGTTTTTAAGAAATGAAATGAGAAGCATTTTGGTTTAAAAAAATTTAGTGATTTTCGATATTTAGTTTTATTACATTGATGCCATGTGGATTATAGAAATGATCGAATCGTAGTGCATCCTCATCGTGGGATATATATCGGAATGACCTACAGGCGTCCCGGTGTGTACCCTACAGTAAGGGGGCGCTACATTAATGACCCACTTAATTTTCTCCAAACAATGGGCCACTAATTTAAACACCTTCTTATAATAGCACTATATTTGACAACTCCCTAAATACTCAAGTTGCATTAGGTTCAATCATGATTAATAATAATACTTTATAACTATACCATATTAACATAGTTTTATTCAATGTAAAATTTAAACCTTGTTCTTCACTCCCACACTTTGCTTACTTGTCTTTACAGTAAAAACTTCATCCCAAACCTAGATTTTCAAGTTGTATATCAAATTATATTTCCATAAACTTCTTTTTTTTTCAATTAACATGGTTTCCCATTACCTTCCTTTTCGCATTCTCAACTTTCTACTTTCCTTCCTCTAGAGAGAATGGGGCTCTCATTACATCTTTATCCTTCTTTTTTGGACTCTGACAATAAAAAGATTAATATCAACATCAGTCAAATAGAATTTATCACACAATAAATCCATTTCAATAAAGTAATATATGCTAATAAAATATCACTGAGATAGGTTACATGTAACCAATTAGCATCGAATACTATAAAAATTGCAAACTAATAAGACCGCATGACCATGTCCATACCTTACCAACTTAGTCATTTAAAATGATCCCACTAATTTCCATAAAACAAGTCTAAATTCATTAGCAAACATATGTACTATAATATGTATTTATGAATTCCATTAATATAGAGAAGAATAAAGAAGTGAAATTACCTGCTTATCATGTCTACTTTAAATTTTGAAAGTTGGGTATGTCAATGCTCCAACATCCTTGCTATTTACTGTCTAACACAGGTTTAGTTAGGAATGATTACTAGATATATTGGGTTTTACTTTTGGATTTTTATTAGGCATTAACAAATGAAGTAACAAGATGATATCGCTAAACTAAGTAGGAAGATTGATTGACACAAGTTCTTAAGGAAGCTTCAAATAAATTAAATTATATCGTTACCGTCTTCTTAACAAAGCTACAACAATAAGCGGGATGAATTTTTTAAACTTCTCAAGGAAGCTTTGTACCTATTATTTTATTTACTTTATTACCTTTAAAATTATGAATTACTATAATGGACATGGTTTCATAAATATGCCTATAGCAATCTGTGTCCTTTAGATTGATTCTTTCAACAATTATAACAATAGTAAGTTAGAACACATGATTACAATTGTCACGACTTGGAACCACATCAGGCACATGAAAATCGCCGCATATCCAGGTTAAGGATACTCATGGTACCCTTAACCTGATAGCTATCCAAAACATCTCGCAAGAAAGGAATAGGACTATGCAAGGCTAACTGAATATACTTTAAAAACATTTGGATAACAAAACATCTGTATTTTGAAAATCCCAAAACTCAATTAAAACACTTGTAAATCAGTTTTAAACAAACTTCTATATTCACATTTAAAACTCTACCATAACTTCTAGACTTTTAAGACCATTTAAGAGAAATCTTAACAATAGTACAAAAGGTTTATACATAAGGTCATTTACAAACCACAAGACAGTCAATAGTTAATTTACAAAATTATAAAGCATATCAACATAACCATCCTAATAAAAACAATTCATGAGCCACTATACACAAAAGTACAAAACAAAGACTACCCACATGTAGTAATGCTCTAAAAATGTCAAAAGACCGAACGATACACTAAGAGCTTCAAGCTCACCAAGTTAACCTACATGGTTGGAAAGCGAAAGGGGTGAGTACACTATGTAATTAGTGAGTAGGAAAAACATATATCGCAAACAAAACCCGATACACACCAAGATGGTCTAGATAACCTAAGGATGAGTTTTTCACGCCTCTAGCATGCACATAACCATCTATGAAGTGAACATACATGACAGAGAAACGTATAGACTTAGCATATGACTCAACATATATTGATTAGTAACCACATAGGCCTAGCCTATTATCACTCATCCAGTGAACATAGGTTCCAGGTCCAGTACACAAAAGCAAAAAATCATCACATGTATAAATCAAATCTCATCAGGAAAACGAATCTTAGGATAGGCCAAAACAATCATGTGTGTAGCCATTAGTTGGCCAAACTAGTGTGCACACCTACCGATTCCCAGTGTTGGATCGACTTTCATCCATGTTGAGTCCAGAATACAGTTGACAAGAGACTCATGACCCTAAGTGATGACCTTATCAGTGATCAGACCTCTAGGTGTTGAATCACCTACAAGTCCCATAGAAAGGTGTCGATATGGGGGTTTATATACCAGTGTCAAGGGTTCGAGAGTTGCTTAATATGTTATTCCTAGCACACGATTGGCTAATCATTACCTCACCAATCATAAAAATCATATAAAAATATTAAGTACAAAAATCAAGTAAGATACCATGCCTTTATTTATCGGTCCAACCGATAAAATGGAACCTTATCATGGCTCTAAGTTAAAAGAGAACACATACAGGCAACATACGTACTCTATTATGCTTATGTAAATTCCAAAACATTATTTCATGCAATTAAAGTCATCTTTTGCATTCCAAGTGCAAAGTGTTTTTCAAAACAATATTGTTTCTTAAATACACAAGTATACTAGCATCCATTTAAGATTCAATTCTACTATGCATTACCTAGGTTCAAAATTCACTTACAAGTCATTACGCATGTCTTGGGATGTCCTAATCTCATTTGAGAGATATGGTTTCCACATCATCTTCCGGGCCTTTATACATACAAATACACAATGTATTTACTACTCAAACATATATCTCATATTCATACACCACCACAACCAAATTCATCCCTAATCAGTCATTATAAATGTTATTCTAACATATGTCAATAGGTCAACAATTCACTTACTAATTCAGCTTAATGTCTCCTCAACCATTAATCTAACCTAACCTTATGTGCAATGTTTACATCCTTATCTTCCTAATAGTCCTTTATGAACAAGTTGTCTTGTTTTAATTATAACTCTCTCTAAAAAATCCGAATGCCATGATTCATTTTCCTCCTGAAACTAGACTTCCTTTAGTGTTAATATATCTAAAAATTACATAAAGAAAATCTCTATTTAAAATATAATCTCCATCCAAATTATGTCCTGTTTCTGGTAAGAAACAAATTGGAAACCTATACTCAACCCTCAATAAATCATTATTAATACATCTCTTAACAAAAACATTTCACAAAAGCATAAGATATCAATAATCATTTTTCATGTTTTATACTTTCACTAATTCGGACTCTAATGTCCTAAAAAATCAGGAAATAATATAAGGTTCTTGCACAGGGATCTATCACAAACAATGAGCTCTAGTCACTTTTTTATCAAGCCACTTTCACAGAGGTCAAGTTAAGATCTATATCTAAAATTTCATTCTTTGAGTTTCTCCAAATTAGTGCTCTAAGGATATGAAAGACAGATCAAAAGAGAAAGATGAAATTGAAACCAAAATTTCAACTTACCTTGATATCTTCTTTCCTTCTCCTCGTCTCTTCCCTTTTTATCCCCTTCTCTTCTCATTTTCATTTTGCTCCCTTTTCTAACCTTATGGCCTACCTTCACTCTCATTTTTATTGCCTCTTTCATCCATTTTTTCTAGAAAATTCAAAGGAAGTCAAACTAATCCATGTGTCACCATTCCATTAGTTCATATGTCACCAGTCTATTGGTACATATGTTATCCTTCTATTGGTCCATATGTTACTATTCTATTAGTTCATATTTCACTTAATTTAGGCTCCATATTTCACTCATTTAATCCTCCATATGTCACTACGTGTAAGGCTACACATGTCACCAATTACAAGGCTACATATGCCATCATTTGTAAGGCTATATATGTCACCATTTTATTACTCCACATGTCACAAGTCTAAAATGTCATTTGTCACAAACTTAAAGGGCCACTTGTCACAATTATACTCAAGCTACTTGTCATCTATTTAACCGAGTCATTTGTCACTTATTCCCAATGCCATATGTCACCATTTCATTGGCCTAATCAACCTAAATTCCCATGTATCAATTTGTCTTACTCTTTAACATTTTTCTTAGAGTAGATGCACATATCACCTCATTAATTACTCAATTGTAATAATAAATTCCCAATCACTAATTATATTCCATCAATTCATGTTATTGGTAAATTAAAATGCAAAACATTGGGAATGCACATTCATATCACACTCATTTTCATTCCATACCCCGGAATACATCAATTGAGTGCATATACTATCTTGCAATGTTTTCTAAATCATGATTCATAAGTGTATATGAATATTATGCATGTTAATGAAATACGTCTCTTAAATTCTTAAATGAAATAACTTATGTGACTCAATCTAACAATTTAATCTCTTAATAATTTTAGAAGGCAGGATATTACAATATAGGTAATAGTATCAAAACAAGCATTAATTCATCATAATTTAGTACATGATTGTATAAGAATATGTATTATTCACATTATTTGTTCAGAAAAGGTATTATGAACATGTATCACCAAACGAGCATGTAAATAATTGTGCATAACAAAACTTTAGAAAAGGCTTTGTGTACAAGTGAGTGTATATTCACATCCTTAACAAATATTTCTTCCAATTTTATACCAAGAACAATGTATAGTTAACAATGTGAATATTATATTTTAATTTGTATTGATTCATGGTTTCTTTCTACTTAATGATGGAATTCTCAAGGTGTGACTTATCTGTTATGAGTAATAGTATCGTTTACACATATGCAGGGTATTTAATATATGGTGTCTTAATTTAGTTTGTATTAAGGCACTATATTCTTAGTACTCAAACATGAATTCTAATATTAAAGAGAAGGTGTATCTTATCTATTATGGGCGGTGTTATTTTTTGTATATAGACCTGTTATTTGATGTATAGAGTCCATAAATACTTTTAATTAAGACATAGTAATCTTTGCATTCAATAATGAGATTCTCATATCAAAGTTAAGGTGAAACTTAGTTTTAATGGTAATGGTGTTTTTTATACGTAGGCATGGTATTGATTGTATGGAGTCCTAGTATAGTTTTTATTGAGGCATGATATTCTTTGTATTGATGATGGTAATTTCATATTAATGTGAAGGTATGAATTATTATTAGTGGTGGTATTTCTTTCAGATAAGCATCATATTAGATGTATAGATACTCGATATAGTTTATATTAGGTCATGATATTCTTTCTACTCAATGATGATATTCTTATATTAAATAAAAGATGTGATTTACCTGTTATGAATAGTGGTACTTTTTATATATGAACATTATATTAGATGCTCGGAGTCCTGGTATAGTTTGTTGTGGGGCATAATATTCTTAGTACTCAAATATAGATTTCTATATTAAAGTGAAGATGTTACTTATAAGTAACAAGTACTAGTATTCTTTTAAACATAGGAGTGATATTGAATGTATGAAGATCAATATATTAGTTTATGTACTTTGTGATGGTCCTCTCATATTAAAATGAATGTATGATTTATCTTTATGATGGTGGTATTTTTTGCGTATAGGCATGGTATTAAATGTATAGAGTCGTGATATTTTTTATTAAGGAGATGGAGTGTGGCGGTCTTGTTAGTAGTGTGCCCTAGGCCAATGGATAGTTGTAATTCATGTATTAATATTATGACTTGTTAATAATATATTATGAGGTATTCCTTTTATATATACATGTATGTCGTTTATAGAATGTGATTTACGTTCTATGAATAGTATTAGGCTTATGTCATCAAGTATGTGACTTGATAGTAAAACCATAAGCATTATAAACACTATTCTAAACTGTCCCTAGTCGTTCGTTATTGGTGGAACAATAATGAATCAAGGCTAGTATGTGTTCTGATTGATGATCACGTTTTACTGATCATGGATATGAGTTATCAAATCAGAAACATAGATATATGTTAG
>JANIHY010000002.1:41800802-41814113 GCA_027479065.1 Erythroxylum brevipes
ATACCAAGATATTTTCCAATAGTCCAAAGGAATAACAAATAAATCCAAGGAAAAATCAACAAGCATATGAATATTCAATCATGGATTATAGCAAAATTTAATATTAAAGCATCATCAAAAATATCAAATCCCTAAGAGAAATTAACTTTCTAGCCACAAATCATCATGCCAAACAATCCACAAACAAAAACTCTGAACAAGCTCATGATGAAATCAATTAAAAATCAAGAACAAAGCTCCAAATGTACAGCAAAATAAAATGAACTCTCCCCTCTACTTGCGTGGTTTCTTCTTTGGTGATGAATGGATGTTGCGTTGTTGGGCAAACGAAGGCTGGAATGTTGGTGAAGACTCTTGGTTGCTTCTTAATGAGGATTGAAGCTGCTGGAAAGATGAATGAAGGCTTGTATGAGTGAGAGGATGGAGGGCTATCTATGTTGCTTGGATGTGTGTTGCTTTTGTTAAATGGAAATGGAAATATTGGCTGAAGTTTTTGTGAAGTTGTGAGGTCTAGAACTTAAATGATGAGAGAGAGCTGGTGGTAGAGATTGAGTGGAGGTTGAAGGCTGTTTGTTTTTTGGTGGAGATATGAAGAGTATTGTGTGATAGAGAGTTAATGAATGAAGGCTTAGAATGGGTGGCTTTTGGTGAGTGGCGTGATGTGTGTACGAGAGAGCTGGTGAATGTTTGGTGGCTGGTGTATGCTTATTTAGAAAATGGAGGCTGTAAGCATTGAAAATGGGTGAAAGTGGATGGAGCTTGTTGTCTTATACGTGAATGGAGAGGAAGTTTAGTAGTTGCTTTGTCTTGTCAAAAATGGAGAGCATTTTTTTCTTGCTTTGGAGGCTGTCTTGTTGTGCATAATTTTTGGGCTGCTACTTGTGTGAAATTCATGGTGTACTGGTCAATAAGAGCTGCGTTGTCTTGAATACAATGGAGGCAATCCTTTGTTTTGTCTTGGATGCTAGCTGTGGAATGGACTTTTTAAGGTAAATTTTGACAATGTATAAAAGTTAAATGGTGATGACTTAGGAGCTCAAATTTTATCAGTCTCTTCATCTTTGAGTTAACTTCAATATGATACTTGAATCATGGGATTTCGACATCTGAGTCAAAATTTATGGCTGAAACATCATCGATAGGTCATTCTGGTGCTCCAACATATGGCGTGAATTTTTGTTAATTTATTGCTCTTAAATTCCAGCTCCAAAAAATCTGCAATTGGTCCCAAAAATCCTTCAATGAGTCAAGAATTTACTTATGTAATTTCAGAAATTTTGGCCTAACCAATCTTAAGATAAAAATCCCACAATGACTAGAGGTCAAGTCTACCGGAAACTCAAAAACAGTGCAATTCAAGTCTATTTGTTTCAATTTTGCATTTTCTGTCAACGGACCTCAAATAATGCTAAGAAACGATAAACCATCCATATATGAACATAAAATGAATGTAAAAGACTATGAATTAAGTCCTAAACATATATGAAAATATGAGTGTATCATTATCTTTTTCTATTTTGTTTATTATTGTCTTTGAGAAAAATAGTTAGATAAATCCTCTGATAAGGTTAACACGAGTCGGTCGTGTTATAGGGTGTGAAAATCTTTCACGGGTAGTTAGGTTGTGGGGTAGTTACAAAGATTAAGTGGTTAGAATAATCTTGTGTAATTTTGTTGAACTACAGTGAAAGAAATTAAGCTGAGTGAGTGCTCCGCAGACGTAGGCAAGGTGTGCCAAACTGCGTTACCAAATTTCTGATGTTGATTTATTTTTGGTCCTTTTAATTTTCCTGATTTTTTTTTTCTAAGAACAAATCAAAAAGTTTGCGAAACTATTTACCCCTACGGTTTTTCAAATTTAACTATTAAAATTACTTCAAATCAGAATTTTTAAGTAATCTAATTACAAATAAAAATTAAAGGATGTAAACAATTAATTAATACTTGTATATAATATTGATCGAGTAGAGAAATAGGAAGAAATGATAATGTTTTGTTGTGTTTGTTTATTGAAGAAATAGTTGTTATAAGTATAGCTCTGAAGATAACTAGATAAGCATAAATAAAAGAAAAGATAAGAGTAAATAAAGGATTACGATAGAAAAGGCATGTGAAAATAATGACAATATACAATATATGGTGGTTAAGATATTATGATGTTATCAGTTTTTCTCAAGTTCACGGTAGGATGCAATCATAAGCTTATCTCACAGTCGTTGAAATGTTAAAGAGGAAAGAGCTTTGGTCATAATATCAGCAATCTAAGCAGAATACGAAATGTGACAAATGAGTAGAGTTTTGTTGATGATTAGATCACGAACAAAACGAATGTCGATTTCAATGTGCTTGGTATGAGCATGAGAAACATGATTCAAGACTAAAAGGGTAGGACAAAGATTGTTGCACCAAGGGTTGAATAAAGAGGTGCAAGACCCAATTCACCAAGAAAAGTAGTAATCCAACATAATTCTGCAGAAGTAAGAGCAATGATGACATACTTAACTTTAGTACTAGTTCGAGCAAACATTGGTTACTTGTTGGCACTTCAAGAGATAAGGTTAGGCCTCAGAAAGATACAGTAATTGGATGTAGAACATCGATCATTAGGACAACTAGCTCAATCAACATCACGATAGGCTCGTAAAGAAACGTTGGAAGATTTTGTGCAACAAATGCCATAAGAGGGTGTGGAGCAGAGATATCGTAGGATTTATTTCACCAAAGACCAATGAATGTTAGTAGGACACTGTAGAAATTGGGAGACCTTATTAACAACAAACTGAATATCAAGACTAGTAAGACAAAGATATCTACTAGTACTAACAATGATATGATATTCAGTAGGATCGGGAATAGAAACACCATGATTTTTGGATAAGGGAAGAGATAGAGTAATGGGTGTATGAACTAGTTTAGAATTCTCAAAGTCAGTTTGAAGGAGGAGATCTTTGGTGTATTGGTTTGGGTGAGAAGAAAACCTTGAGAAGTGTGAGCTTCAACACCAAGAAAATGATGAAGAGGACCTAAGTCTTTGATAAAAAAAAGGGAATGGTTAAGGTTATGAATAAGTGTGGTAATGAAAGAGGGTGAGGAAACAGTTATGAGGATATAATCCACATAAATTAAGAGAAAAGTGGTTTGAGAGTTGGTTTTGTGAATGAAGAGAGAGATGTCAGACTTTGAGGGTTTAAAATTAAGTTTTAGGAGTTTTTGACTTAGAAGATGGAACCAAACTCGAGGAGCTTGTTTGAGACCATATAAGGCTTTATGGAGCCAACAAACATAATGAGGATTGTGCGGATCTGTGAAGTTAGGAGGTTGGGACATGTAAACGGGTTCCTGTAAGTATTTATGAAGAAAGACATTATTAACATCAAGTTGGCAAACCAATTATAGGATATGACTGAGGCAATGATGATTTTAATAGTCGTAGGTTTGAAACAGGATTAAAAGTAGTAGCGTATCAAATCCTAGAGTTTGATGGTAACTTTTAGTGACAAAATAAGCTTTATAGTGCTTAAGGGAGCCATCAGGGAGTTCGTTTTATACGTAAAACCCATTTATAGTAGCCAATGTTTGTGTTTGGTAAGGGGAGCATTGGTCTATGTGTGATTGCTATAGAAGGCATTGAACCCATCAAACATAGTTTGACACCAGTGAGAAAATTTGTTGGCTTGAATAAAGGGCGTGGGATCAAAATGAGTATTTGGGGTGGTGACAGTATAAGTGATATAATTAGAGAAAGAAGGGTACGTGTGTTATCTCAGGTATGTGTAACCATAGGATGAGGAGAAGGATGTGATGTGTTTTTTATAGGAGGAAAGAGGAAGTAGAAGGTAGAGTTGGAAGAGGTAAAGGTAAAGAAAGACGAGAGGAGGAAGGTGAGGTAGAAGATGACATAGGTAATTTATGATAGGGAAAAAGATGTTCACTAAAGTGGATGTAATGAGAAATGTAAAGTTTGGAAACAATAGGATCAAAACATCAATAGATTTTATGTTGCGAGACATATCCAAGAAAAACACTTTGGATAGATTTTTAAGTAAGTTTGTCTGGACAAGTGGAGCCCAAATGATAACATACATAACCAAAAACATGAAGGTGAGTAAAGCCAAGTTTAGTTCAGTAAAGGACTTCATGTGGAGATTATGGCGAAGAATAAGAGTGGGTAAGGGATTGATAAGATAAACAACAATGTTGAATGCTTCATACTAGAAGGATTTGGGAAGAGATGCATGAAGAAGAGTAAGATCAATTTAGTAATCGGATGAATTTTTTGTTCAGCAAGGCCATTTTGTTGGAGTGTATAGGGACAAAAGATGTGAATAGTGATTCAGGGCTCCAAACATCACAATAGATTAATTGTAAAGGTTTGATAGAAGTGTAGGAAGAAAGAGGAAGTGATAGACGAATACTTTTTCCTTGAAGACAAGAAATAATTGCATTGAAAATATTTTTAAATTGTAGAACATGACCTATTCTAGATAATTTGGAGAGACATTGACGACCTAGATGTTGATGCCACATATTTATTAATGTGGTGGAAGTAGTGAGAGCAACTGGATTGGTGAAGTGCTTTGGAATCTTTATGGGGTAGAGATTGTTATGAGTGGGGTCACGAGAAACGATATCTAGAATTTGAGATCCTTTATAACATAACCAGATGTATTAAATTCAATGACATAGGAATTATTAGTAACAATTTTGATAATAGATAAAATATTAGTAGTAATGTGAGGAATAATCAATATATCACGAAGATGAAGATTATAGGAAAAAGTGGGAAAGGTTAGGCTACCAATGAATGAAATAAGAAGAATGTGTCCATTACCGATAATAACTTAATTGGGTCCTTCAAATGGTGTGACGAATTCGATGAAATCAGGATATGGAGTCATATGTATAGTTCCACCAATATCTGACAACTACCTAATAACAATATTTTGATTAAAAGCAGTTGGATCATGATCATATTGAATATTCATGGCAGAAAAGGTTGTGGTAAGAATATTTATGGTGTGGTGGAATCCTTTGGGATGATTATGAGGTTTGGAGTATAAAAAATGACAATGAGTACTAATATGCCCCCACTTACGGCAAATTTGACATTTAATAGGTGGTTTATTATTTGCATTGTGTTTAGGGTAAGAGGGGTCCATTGGAGGTGGAGTATGGAAAGACAACAATCATTGTTCATGGAGGGGAAATTTTGTCTTAAACTTAGCAAAGTTGGTGGTGGTGCGGTTTTCAATCGCAGTTATGAAGAATTTAAAATCGGTAAGGAGTCCATTTAAGGTGAAGAGGATGAGATCAACATTGAAGATGGTGGCACCAATCGCAACGAGTTCTTCCAAAGTTATGGAGAAGATGTTGAGGAAGTCAATGACAGTGCTAGAGCCTTTTTTGACAGTATAAAGCTTACGAAGAAGAAGAGACGTTGAGAGGCATACTAGAGATGAAGTGGTCTTTAAGACCAACTTAGAGGCTATAAGCTATTTTGTTGTCGAGAGCAAGCCTTGCAGTGAAGCTAGAAAGGTCGTTGGTAAAGAAGCAATAGAATAGTTGGTCTATTTTTTGCTACTTGATGTAATCTATGGAGTGATTGTCTACATGTTCTTCCAAAGGGGGGATAGTTCTAAAGAAATATTCAAAGAGGTTTGAGGTAATGAGAATGAATTTGATTTGATTTTTCCATACTAAATAAATGGTAGAGTCTAGCGGTGTAGTAAAGAAATTTGTAATTTGATTGAATGTCATTGTCAAGAGATTAGTGATTGCCAAGTTTGTGATTATGAAGGTTCTGTTGTGTGGTGTTGAATTGAATTATGGTGATATTGGATTTGTGTGGAGTTGTTGTAGATGATGTATGTTAGCAGTATGTAGGGAGTTTTATTATGTTATGTTAAAAACATGATGTTGTGTTTGCCTAAAAAAAAGAGGGTTGTTTATGGGAATTTGAATGTGGGCTCTCCTACTATAACCAAACAAAGAAATAGGAAGAAAGAGTAAAATTTTGTTGTGTTTGTTTACTGAAGAAACAATCATTTATATATAGCTCTGAAAAAAACTAGATAAGTAGAAATAAAAGAAAGGATAAGAGTAAATAAAGGATTACATTAGAATAGATATGTGCATATGAAAATAATGACAATATACAATATATGGTAGTTAAGATACTATGATGTTATCAAATACATAAATAACAAAAAATAAGATTAAGGTGAAGAAGTCATTATTGTCATATACTAGGATGTCAATGGGTAGGGCCGCTTTGTCTCACTAGTTGGGTGGCCTATGGGCCAATGAACTGGGGTGGACCGACCTGACCCATCCTTATATTTTTTTAAAAAATTTAAAATAACGTTAGAGAGATTGGGCCGAACAATTTTGAGCCATGACCTGATTAATCCGAGCCAAAATTAGGCCAAATCAAAATTGAAATACCTAATCATATATGAGCAGTTTAACTTCTTAAATCACTTTTTTTTTATTACCTATATCGTGTGGATGCTAAAACAACAACAATTCAACTTGTGAATTCTAAAATATTATACTGAAATCACTTTTGTTTCCTTTCTAATTTGTCCTTCAAATCTGCACCATTGTTCTTTCTTTTTAGAGCCCATTTCCTATAAAAATAATGACTATTCTTATCAAAAATTGATTTTTTAAAATGAATTTCAAATATATGGATTGAATTTTTAATTTCTAATGCTTGTCTACTTTTATAGTAATGTATATAATAGACGAACAAATTTAAATCAACATCAAAATGAGAGATGTTAGATGTCAAGTGGTAAGAAACAAAGCTAACAATCAAGAATTACATATAAAAGCAGTAAACTCCTATAAAAGCAATAAGCTCCGGTAAAACATTTTCAAAATGCGCCTGATAATATACTTGGCTATGAAGGGTTGATGGTCAAGAAAAACACTGAAATGAATTGTTAATAATGCATTAACAAACACCATTTTTGTGGAAATTTCATGGTCAAAAAATTCAGAACATTGTTCCATGTATAAAAGAATAATTTGTTTACCCCAGTTCTGCCAATAATCAAAACTTGTGAATATCTAGGATGAAATATATATGTCCGATTGAAACTTGTGACCATTTGACCCCAATTCATGTACGCAATACCTTCCTGAAGCAAGTGACCATACTCTTGCACTCTTTATATTCACTGATGCAAGATGTTCCCCGCTCAGATCCCAACAAATAGAAAAGAATTTAGAATGCTCCTAAAGTGAAATAAGAATACAACCTGTTACTAAACTAAAGACTTGGTTTATTAAGGTTATGCTAATTAAGTAGTTGAATCTAAAAATTCACCTTTAGAGTGAATAGGATGTCGATTTTACCTATTGCAACTGCCAACAACTTGTTCTATGGAGGCTAGAATTTGACATGTTTTGTGGCTCCCTATAATTACTCAATGTGGAGATAGAGGAAAGGTAAGTGTTTGTCACATCAAGTTTACTGCATAGGATATGCTCTCATGTATCCAAGTGCCTATATAATAAACAATTCGAAACTTTACAAAAATGTTGAAGAGCATAATTGACCATAGCTATTCCATGGCGGAATTTTTATATTAACAGGATTAGTTATCTACGACTTTTTTTGGTAGTTAGTTATCATTATTGTACTATTTGAATTTATGGACGTTAACGTAATTGCAAACGCTCTGTCTGATCATTGTGGTTATCAATATGATACTAACACAAAAGTGTGTAATATTGGTAAGCCAAGGAAACCCACCAGTAGATTTTATACCATCTTTGGTGTATTCGGATTAGTTACAAGAATACAATGTTAGTCAAAGATGGTTTTATACCATCTTTGATTATGATCTCTTCTTCATACAAAGTAGACAAGAATACAATGTTAGGATTTGGGAAGTCCACTTTCACGAGAGATCTACATTATAAGCTTAGTAAGGGAACATATTCATGGATTTTGACACTATAATTTACCCAAAACTTTAAGGTATTAGATTTATAGGTCTTTTCTACTTATATGTTCTTCACTATTTCTATCTATTTCTAATGTGAGATTTCTACTTACACTTGACATCCCAATAATCTTCTCCTCAAGTGTGAACTTTCACATTGGGCTTAAGCTCCCCCTTGAGCGAGAGTCTTTTTGCTTAGCAGCTTGAGTATATAGTATCACCAAGAACTCTTCTACTATACTAGCCTGCATCCACCAGGAGTCTCGTTGCTGTTCTTCGTGGGGAAGCAACCACGGGATCAAACTACCATCTCCATACTCGTCCTTTGTTGAACCATCCGCTCTGATATCACTTGTTGGATCTGGAGAGCCCACTTTCGCAGGAGATCTATATCATGGGCCTAGTGAGGAAATATATTCATGAGCTTTGACACCACATTTTAACCCAAAACTTTAAGGCATTAATTTTATGATTTTTTTCCACTTATATTTCCTTTATTAATTTTTATATCTATTCAACATAGGATTCCTAGTCAGACTTACATCCCAACATATAAAAGATCATTTTACTTTTGCAACAATATAATGCACACCTCTTATGTGACTCCAACGAGGATTGGCATCAAGGGTTACCTTAGAGACATGTACGCAAGCAATCTGTCGATATTCCAACATCTGATCTCATCTTTATTATCACACGAGCAAAGGAAATCTAGCTTGCCTAGGTGAAAATCCAGAGATGTTAACTGATCAACATGTCCAGAAAGCTTGAACTGGGGCTTGTTTGGCTGTTATGTATATGAAACTTATCAGCTGTGTACGTGGTTTTGAGAAAGTTACAACTTGTTTGTAGAAAATACAAGAGTATGCAATCATAAATTGTAACATAATTGTGCGAATCGAAGAATTAATTTCATTTGGAAGCACAAGCTTATGAGTTTGTTCCCTTAAGCCTATGACACGAAATTTGAATACTTTTTGAAAAATGATTAATAAGCTTTTCATATTGAAATTTCACATATTTTATATCAAGCATTCAACTGAACTCGAGATTGAAAGAAAAGATGAAGGATGAAATGAATCTACAAGGGATAACAAGGAATGATGTCATGTCCAAGATGAATAGAATGGGAAAAGCTTAAAAGAAATCCATATGGGAGACAATAGGAAGGATTGAAATTAGTACCTTAGCTGCATCCCAAACTCTTACAATTTTGTTAAAAGGATGATGATGGAAAAATAGTTAAACTTGGTCGAAATCAAATATCTGTAGTTGTCTGAGAATATCCTTCTGAAGAAGCGCAGAAACCATTAGTTTCCAAGTTCCACACTGTTAACTACCAATGAACAAAATTACTCTCAGTGAAACAATTAGAGGTTCCAGAGAATGATGAAGTTAAACTTTGTACGTTGATAGCCTTACTAATTTCCTTCTTTTCATTTCCGTCAATAGCTAATAAATTACCATCAGATGAAAAATGACAACATAAAAGCCTGCTCCTGCTCGAGCCGAGACACCTAACCTCTTCCAAGAGTCAAGCTAGCTGTACGAATGCTTAAAAATCAATTATATCTAATAAAAACCAATGAATATTCCATGTATACATACTTTTCTGGGAATTACCATCTTCATATATATATATATATATTGATTTCCTAATACACTTTGTTATCATGTAACAAGGAAACCTTCAACTATGATATCCTCTCCACTTCCAAATATACATGAGGGGACCAGAAGCACTTTCATAAAGGAGTTGGTATTATGAAAGAAGATTTTATTTCGGTGTCACTTCATGATACAGGGAAAGTGAAATATATACATCGAGGACTGTAAAACAAATTCTGACAGAGAGAGAGAAAAGATTCTAACAGACGTAAATAACAAATGTTGGTATAACAAATTTATGCTCAGTCTAGAGGATTCTTAACATGCCCCTGCAAGATGAAGTGTCGAGACGAGACATTCATCTTGGTTCGAAAGTCTTCAAACTTGGTGCGAGTGAGAGGTTTGGTGAGGGCATCAGCAATCTGGTCGTGAGTGGAAATATGCGAGACGCGAAGATGGTGCATCTGAACCTATTCTCAGACAAAATGATAATCCAACGATAAATGCTTCATCTGAGAATGGTAGACTGGGTTAGAACACACATAAGTTACACCTACATTATCACAAAGGACCGTAGGAGGACCCAGTGATTGTATGTGAAGTTCTTCAAGTAGATGACGAAGCTATAGTATCTCAGCAGTGGTGTTTGCAATGGCTCGATATTCAACTTCGGTTGAGGATTGAGCAACCATCCGTTGGCGTTTAGAATACCATAAGATCGGATTACCGCCAAGATAGATCATATAGGATAAAGTAAAAGTTTTGGAGTCGAAGTTGCCTCCCCAATCGATATCACTATAAGCAATAAGATGGAGATGTCGAGGTCGACAAAGGTGTAAACCAAAATTATGGGTGTGTTTGAGATACTGTAGTGTGCACTTGAGATGAGTAATATGTATGTCTAATGGCTGGTGCATAAATTGAGAGAGCTTGTTAATGGCATAGCTCATATCGGGACGAGTGATGGTAACATATTGGAGAGCTCCTAGAATACTATGATATAAGGTGCCATTAACCATGGCCATACCATCATCAAGCTTTAAGACAGTAGAGGTGCATAATGGGGTGGCACAAGGTTTTGCAGCATGCATGTTGAACTTATGTAAAAGATCATGAATATATCATTGTTGAGATAAAAAGAGACCTTCATTGGTAGGGGTGATCTCAATTCCCAAAAAGTAGTTAGGTGCACCAAGGTTCTTGAGGGAAAACCGTGAGGAGATGGCATCCATAAATGTCCGAGATGAGGTTTGGAGCTTCCTGTGAGTAACAAGTCATCAACAAGAAAGTATATGGTTACATTGTGTAAATGATAAATGAAGAGGGAGGAGTCACTGGTGCTAGTTTTGAACCCATATCGAAGAAACAATTCCCGGAGCTCATTGTACCACGCCCACGGCGCCTACTTCAGACCGTGTATAGGTTTATGAAGTTTGCAGACATGTAGAGGAATGTCTGGATGAACGAAGCTCAGAGGTTGCTTCACATAAACTTTCTTTTGAAGATGACCCTGAAGGAATGCATTATTGACGTTCATCTGGTGTAAGGGCCATGCATAGGTGAGAGCAACAGTGAGAATAACTTTGATTGTCGGATGTTTAGCAACAGGTGAATAGGTTTCCTTATAGTCAATGCCCGGACATTGACTATAACCTTTAGCAACAAGTAGGGATTTGTAACGATCGACAGAGTCGTCAAGTTTGCGTTTAGTTTGAAAGAGTCACATGCAGCCCATAACATTTTTTGCTTCCGAGTTTGGAACTAGATCCTAGGTACAGTTTTGAACTAAGACATCATCTTCCTTAGACGCAGAAGCATGCCAGTGGGGGTGGTGGAAAGCTTCAGTGATGGTGCGAGGTTCCTTTATAACTGAAAGGGGGTATTTGGTAACCTAGTAGCTTTTAGGTTTGAAGATATTATTATGAGATCGTGTGACCATGCAATCAGTTCTTGTTGGGGGCACTGGGATTGTGTCTGAAGAAGAGTTATCGGGTGAGGAAGCTTCACCAGATGCGGATGTAGTGGAAGGAACAATTAGTGGTGCAAGATCCGTGGATTGTAGCAGTGCCCCCTCAAGGGAGGAGAGGACCATGTGACCAAGAGGGATGACCTGATGAGTAGATGGAAGGAGGGGCAGAGATTTAGCTGAAACTATAGATTGTTGTGACGGTGATAGAGTGGAAAAAGGGAATTGATTATCAATAAACTTAACATGTCGAGAAGTATAGATTTTATTTGTTTTTGGATCAAAGCAGGGGTAGGCAAATTGGTGAAGAGAATAACCAATAAAGATGCAGGGGATGGAGCACGTTGTAATTTGTGATCTGTATAAGGACGTAACCAAGGGAAGCATAGACATCTGAACTCATGAAGATTGTTGTAAGAGGGAGCAGTACGATGAAGAATTGCATAGGGAGATTGCATAGAGAGGAGTGGAGTAGGCATACGGTTTATAAGGTAGACAGCTTTGGAAGCTACATTTGTCCAGAATTTAAGTGGTAAATGGTTGAAATGAAGGAGGGCTTAAGTGGTTTCAATGATGTGATGGTGCCAACATTCAGATGTTCCATTTAGTTCGGGGGTGTGAGGAGGAGCAGTGAAGTGGGAAATATCATGTTTAGATAAAAACAAACGTAGTTTGATTTATTCACCACCATTGTTAGTATATAAGGATTTGATTTTGAAATTGAAGAAGTTTTCGATAAAGAGTTTGAAAGAGATGAAAATATCAAGAACATCAGATTTGTATCGTAAAGGATAAAGCTAGACATATATAAAAAAATGATCAATAAAAACTATATAGTAACGAAAACCATGAATGGATACTTCAGGAGCCGGACCCCAAAAATCGGAGAAGAGTAGCTCCAGTGGTTTGGTGCTTCGTATATGTTAAGTGGAGAAGGGGAGTTTGTGACTTTTGGTGCAGGCACAAAAGACACACATGGGTTGGAGTTTGGAGTGGTGGCGGAAGTGTTGTCGAGAGTGAAAATGCGACATAACCTTATTAGATGGATGACCTAAGATGTGGTGAAGAAGAGCAGGACTAGACACAGAAGTGAGGAGAGCGGATGGGCTAGAGGATGGTAGGTGGAGATTGTAGAGGTCATCGTGACACATCCCAGTAAGGAGCATTGCCTTCTTCTACAAGTCCTTCACCTGAAGTTGATTTGGAAACAGTTCCACAAAAACATTATTCGTAGTGAAAAATCTTTTGACAGAAACAAGATTACGACTAACGGTTGGAACATGGAGAACATCATCAATTAGCAATGGTTTGGAGGAATAGGGCCAAAGAGAGCTACCGGTATGAGTGATTGGTAGTTTATACCCTTCACCCATTTGAAGATGATCGTTGCCTGAATATGGAGAATGTAGATGCAGGTGATGTAGATCATTAGTAACATGATGGGATGCATGTTGGAACCTCACCCTGGTGAGTCACGTGTCCAACGTCCTACATGACATCTGGACGTGCATCCCACGAGGGAGGAATTTCCCATCAAATCAAACCTCAAAAACGTACTTATTTACTTCCGAACCGACTTTGAATACCACACCCAAATTCTTTCCTGAAATTGGAAGTCTTAGGGCCCAATTTGAAATCTGATTCCTAAGCTAAAATGAAATTCCACGTCTCTAGATGTAGCGACCCGAACTTTGCGTACCGGGGTCTCTCCCCTCGGTACCTCAAGAGGCCCGCGATCGCTACTGTAGAGCCCGGCCTCTACCACCATCACTCCAGGTATTG